>CM031240.1:990215486-990553543 GCA_018340775.1 Taxus wallichiana var. yunnanensis
CTCATGGCTGAATACAACATAGAGTTCGGGGCCATGATGTAAGAATAACTACACAAACCACGTAGGTCACTTTTCACAACCATTGCGCGATCAAGATAAAGTGACAAGCATACTACTTGCAGCAAAATGACGAAGCTGACCTAAAGGAATTCAAAGAAAAGAACAAGGCAATAGGAGATGAGCGGGAAAGGATCATAGCCAAAGTAGAAAAGAAATCTGAAGCCATTGAGAACTAGTGAGTCTCAATCAAAACCTGCATAAAGAGCTCTACAAGGTCATCACAAGGAAGATGGATGCCCTGGAAGATCACGCTAAAGAATCGGAGATTGTGGTGGAAACCATTACCACAAAATGGGAGGGGAAAACCTTTGATGAGGTGAGCACCTTGGTTGGCAACATCTGCACTAAAGTACATGAGGAAGTCAGTGCTTGGAGTACACTAGAGGCTGACCTCTAGCAAAATTTTCCCCTTCTTCTTTAGGAAATTTCCCCTATTCTTTCTCTCCCCCATTCTTTATTCTTTCCCCCATTCTTTTCCAAGGCAAGGCCTTGCATTCTTTGTACTTGCATACTTTGAGAAGGTTCTTGAGGCGGAGAACAAGTGAAGTGTGGGTAATGTTGGGCCCTATCATAGCTTCCAAATCTTAAGGGCATGTAGGTGCACATGGCTGGAGGAAGTGCACAAGTTAAGGTGCGTAGGGTAGTATTCAAAAGGATTCTTGAGAACCCGGGGTGTGCGCACGTCACGCGAAGAACAATTCTGAACTTAGACATTTTGGCCTTTTGGGTAGGACACATGAAGAACATGTTCCATTTGGATAAGGTTCTAGCTTGGTGATAGGGTGTCCTGGAGGGAATATACCTTGTGATAGAAAGATCCAAAAAGTTAATCATGACATGGAGAGGCATGCACCTAGGTGACCCATACCTTGACACTTGGGCCGAGATCTCGAGGCTCACAGAGGAGTTTATTAGAGCTCGAGGCCTATTTATATGCACACCCTTGAAAAGAAGAGGGACATAAGTGAGGTGAAGTGGATCTCTGTAGCCAATTACTGCGAGAACTATGGGATGAAAATGGGTAAAGAATTCCAGTAAGGATGTAATGGGGAAAATGGGGAATGAAATTTTTGTTTTGTGGGAATACATGTATGAATCCAGAGATGGCACATGACTATGGTCTACCCTCTGCATGATACTTTGTAGTAAGACTCTGAATAAATATGATAAGGTTACCATCATGTTTACATTAAGATCTCCTTCTATATTATCTGCATGTTTTACTCTTCGCTTTTGATCTTATATAATGTTGGACCTCACTTGAATGGTTAAGTATATTAGTGGATTTACAACTCTTGGTTCTATTATTTCTATTGCGCGCTTTGTTTCTATTATGACTGAAGGGGTAGAAGCAAGTCCCAGCTCAAAAGCCCTTCATATCTCATTAAATCACTAAGCTAGAATCATGAAATTTTCCTTCCACTAGACTCACATAAAAGAGAGACTCGGATCCCTCTCGTGCACCTCGGGTGAGCACCCAAAGGCTCACTGGGTGATAGGGGTCAATGTGTGCATGATGCTCCTTGTTCTTAGTGGTGTAAAATGACTAAAAATCTAAATTTTACTACATGGTGGGCCCGATCACTCGAGGACTTTTGATGAATAGGGAAGCAGATAGGGCTACAGACATTTAGATGAGTGTGTTCTCAGTGGTAGGAGGAGCACATCCACTAAAGAAAGATATAGGTGAGGGCAATGATGATATTTCTATGAGTATCAAGTAGTGATAAATGCTGAGAAGGCCAAAATGGAGGGGAGAGAGATGTCGTTTGGAGGAGAGTGATGACCTTATGGGAGTCTAGGATATTCTCATTGCAGAGATGGAAAATTTGATTCTTTGAGCATAATAGCCTTCGAGCACAACTTGTACTAGTTTCTTCTAATAGAGACAAGTATAAGGGACACATGGATACGATGAAAAGGCCTTAGGGATCACAAGGCCTTCCATATCTAGCAAGAGTTGTTGATGGTGAATTGACGAGGGGAGCATCTCGTAGCACCACCTACTAGCTTGATATAAGTGGTACTTTATGAAGGTTTGCAAGTGGAGAGAGATTATTATGTTGATATGATCATTAATAACTACCCGAGTGCCACTTTATATGTTGATCATGTAGTTTCGCAAGGGGCAACCTGCAAAGATCGAGTGAGGCCTAGTGCTAGTATATGGAGCATGGGACAACCACATTAAAGGCTAGGGAGAGGGGGTGATAGCGAGGGAGGATCCAAAGGAGGTTGTTATGACATGTGTTTGTAGAGATGGTGGAGATAAGGTGTAGCTGGTGGTACTCCTTATCCTAAAGGCAGGGTGGTGGCAGCACGGTGTTAGGAGATGTTGATTTTACTACATGATTGTATATGATGTTATAGGCTTGTTGAAGCCCATTTTGATACATTGATTATTCAGACATTTGTGATGTATCCCAGAATTTGATATATATATATATATATATATATATATATATATATATCTATGTGTGTGTGATGATGATGATGGTTTATGACTTATTCTTGTGATTTGATTTGTATATGTTAGATGTTGTATGTTGTATGTTTTCTAAATGTGTTGATATTATGGATGGATTTTGATGGATGTGATATATGTTAGGATGTTTGATTAGACATGTTTCAAATGTGTTTTTGGTATTTGATTGATTTAAATGAATTTAAAAAAGTGATCCAATAATTATGCCAAATCAATAATGTAACTAAATAAAATAGAGTAAAAATGGAAAGATGACCCCACTATGAAATTGGTATATGTGATGGATTTCGAATTTTTGCACTTGTATCCTTTCAGATGTTAAATAAAATTATCAATGGGTAGTTATGTAAACTACGATAGGAATGAGGGTTTAAACAACTATATTTTACTAGGATGACAAAAGGGATTTTTGTGTGTATAGGAAAATGTGGGAGAAAGGGTTCTCCTTTTCAATAGATTTATAGGAAGTTGATGCCCCAATTTTACATATTATTTTAAAAAAATTGATCGATGTGGAAGCTTGCTATGATGGGAAAGTTGATCGATGTAGGAAGCTTGGATGGGAAAGATGATAAATGCGAATCTTTCCTAGATGCTCATGATTTTTGAAGGTTGATCAATACGGGAAGCCTTTTTATATGAATATCCATCCTTCGAGGGTATGGTCTACATTTTTATTTTTGACTGAATGGTCATCCTTCAGGGATCGGTCCATAATTTTGATGGGTAACTATCCTTCGAGGGAGAAGTTTTTTTGATTTTTTATAATGATTTATGCTCTGTGAATAAATGTTGTCCTTTAGGGGATCAGTCTATTATAATTTGATATTTGATAAGATAAGCATCCAATGAATTATTACATATATTGTTGAGATGGGGGAAAAACCCTAATAAAATATCTTAAGGAGGGGACAAGTGTGTTTGTGTCCTACATACACATGCCCCATGTTATGGTTTGGATAGATAAGTGAAATGATTTTAAGGAACTTGTGCAAAGGAAGGAAATCACTACAATAATGTGATGGTGTGATAGGATTTGAATCAAACTACCATCATGAAAATTAATTATTTAACATAGTAGAAAGGTTGTAAGTGTGAAGCATTCAAGGGTTCCACCTCAGGTTCCCCATCAAGAGAAGTGAGACGATACACTCCTGACCCATACTTGTGTGTGATAACATAAGGACCAATCCAATTGGGAAAACTTTCCACGTTTACTCCATTCTAATGTAGTGACATTTTGATTCTCTTTAAGTACAAGATCACCAATTTTAAAATCATGTTCTTTGACATGTTTTTTGTATGCTTTGCTAATTCATTTGTTGATAAACTTGATGATGTTCAAGGGCTACTAGACATTTTTCATCTAACAATTCTAGTTGTGCTAAGTGGTCTTGGTGATATTCTTTTCAAGTGGGATGAAATCATTTGGGGATACACGTATTGATGGAATTTGAATTTCAAGAGGTACAATGGCTTTAGAGACATAGACAAGTGAGTAGGGTGTTGCACATGTAGGTGTGCGGATGCTAGTTTGATAAGCCCAAAGAGTGAATGGGATTTGGAGATGTCAATTCTTACCCATCATCTACTATTTTCATGAGGATTTTGTTAAGTGTTTTTTTAGAGGCCTCGGCCTTGTCCATTTTCTTGAGGATAGTATGGTGATGAAAAACTAAGTTTGATGTTGAATGTGTCACAGAGATTTTTAACTTCCTTATTTTTGAAGGATTTTCCATTATCTATGATAGATTGTGCGGGATGCCAAAATGACATATGATGTTTTGATATATGAAGTTGATGATGGGTCCAAATTTTTCAAGGTTAAAGGGATGGATTCAACCCATTTAGTGAAATATTCAGTTGTTGTGATTATGGAATGATGTTGTTGGATGATTTTGGATTGATTGCACTAATGAGGTCTAACCCCATTGAGAGAAAGGCCATAGGTCAAGTCTTGAGTGGTTAGAATGCTCTGAATAGGGATGTGAATGAGATCGAATGGAGTTGGAATTTAACACACTTATTTACGTATGCACAACAATATTTAGCGATAATAGGCCAGTAATACCTTACGTATGATGCATTTAGTGATGGTATTGCCACTGAAGTGACCACCACAAATGTCCATCATGGAACTTATTCGATTTCTCTTGGTTGATTCATGTGATTTAAGACATCATAATAATATACCATCAAAACGACGTTTGTAAAGGATATCCCCTATGATAAAAAAATGGGTGACATGTTAAGGAATGATTGTTTAACAGATTATGATAAATCTGAGGGAGTTTAATTTGGTGAGATATTCAAATATCTATGTGTACCATAGATTAGGATTTTTATCAATGATATTGATGGAAGGTAGCTCATTTTGATGTGAAGGATGATCTAAGCATTAAAAACTACATAACATCTTGTTTTATCCTTTTGAATTTTTTATTTTCAAAGGGACAAGGAATCCAAGGGATGCCATAGTGTCAAAAAACCTATTAGAAGATTGTGGGATGGCTTGAATGGTGTAATGATCAAATGTACCAAGGATAAATCAATGAAAAATTTATATTTTTGAAGGATTTCATTCTTGCATTGATATTCTCCTTTAACTTGAATAATGATGAGTTGTGAATCTTCATAGATTTCTAGGATTTAGACACCTAGGAGAATAGCAGTGTTTAGACCCATGATTAAGGCTTCATATTCTTCCATGTTATTAGTACACTCAAAGTTAAGTTTGAATGATAATGAATGGAATGTTCCAAGGTGGTATGATGACTAACTCCAATCTCCTCCCCTTTTGACACTTAACACCATCAAAGAAGAGGGTCATTTTATAGGGATGAAATCAGATTCATCATTATCATATTCATGATGTTATTGATGGATTCATTAGGAAAATGTTCATGAGGTATTTGATTATCTAGAAGGGGTGCATCAACGAGCTGATTTGCAATGGCTTGACCCTTAATAGATTTTTGAGATATGATTTCAAGGTCAAATTTAGTCATGAGCATAAGCCATCGGTTATGTGATCATTATGGTAAGGTTTAGTGTACATGGACTTTAAGTGGATTAAAATTAGTGATGACATATGTTTTGTGATTGAGAAGATAATGTCGAAGTTTGGAGGTGGTGAAAGTATAATGCACAACATAGTTTTTTCAGCTTCAGTGTATGTGTCTCATATTCATGGAGTGTGCGGCTAATGTAATATACAACTTGTTCATGATGACCTTGATTATCATGGTGGGAAAGCATAGCTCCTAAGGCATGTTCTGAAGTGGATATGTATAAATAAAATGGCTCCCTTCACGAGGTGGAGTAAGCACAAGTGGTGATAATAGATATTGTTTGATTTCATCAAGGCTTTTTGCAATCATAATCCCAATGAAATTCTATGTCCTTATGGAGCAAGTGGTGAAATGGTTAACAATCGGTCAGAGAGTTGTGATATGAAATGTGAATGGATTGTAATTTACCTTGAAGGCTACACAATTTCTTAAGATTGGATGGAGGAGGATTTCAATGATTTCTTTGAATTTTTCTCAGGTCAACTTCAATGCCTCGATGGATATGATGAACCCTAAAAGTTTTTCGATAAGGACACCAAAAACACACTTTGTAGGATTAAGATGAAGACATAATTAGATGAGATGAGTGAAGATTGATTCAAGGACATCAAGATGGTTTTTACATGATTTGGATTTCCCTAAGAGGTCATCAACATAGTCTTTGACAATTTTGTGGATGAGGTCATGAAAAATGTATGTCATAGCGCTTTGGTAAGTGGCCCTTGCATTTTAAGACCAAATGGCATGACAAAGGTAACAAAAGGTTCCCCAAGGGGTAATGAAAGAGTTTTGTGTTGATCTTTGGGAGCGATGAGGATTTGATTATAACCAGAAAAACCATCCATAAGGGAAAGCATTTCATGTCCGCAGTTAGGTCGATGAGCTGATCTATGTTTGGGAGAGGGAAATCATCTTTGGATAAGGAAAGATTGAGATCCTTAAAGTCTATGCAGATGCATATTTTTCTAAGGATTTAGTTATGGGGACAACATTGAAACCCATTGTGGATAATCAATGGGTATGATGAAGTTAGTAGATAAGAAGGCATTATAACTCTTCCTTAACAAGAAGAGCTATACGAGGGATGCATTTTATGAAGTTTTTATTTGACCGGCTTAGCATTGGGATATGTGACTATGTTGTGTATGAAAATGTTAGGATCGATCCTGGGCATATCACTATATGACTAGGTGAAGGCTTGATGATATTTTGTTAAGAATGTAGTGAAATCATTTAATTCTTGTGGATCAAGAGATTGACCAACCTTAACTATATAGGATCATGAGGGGTTCCTAAGTTAACATCGATGGTGGATTCATTAAGAAGATTGGTGTGTCGGATGGTAGGTATTTTTGAAGGAAACGATCTTCAGTTCTCATGTGGGAAAGGATATCATAGTCATCCTAACACTTGGAGGATATCTAAGGTAGGTGAATCTTCATTCAACCATTTTGGCCAAACAAGGGTAATGATTTAGTGGAGTGATTATGATTGATAAGTAAGTGGCCCTAAAGATATAACATTGATTAAAAAAAAATTTAGATGGGATGGGTATAATTGTCATACATCCATGGGATCTTCAGGGTTTGTTGATGATGTTGGTTCTAGTTTGGAAATAGTTAGGGATGTAGTAAGCTTGGATGTAGTGGCTTCACACATCTCGAGGTGAATATTTTATAACCTAATCCACTTTTCTCATGAGATTTAAGGGAACAAGATGTTGATCATGGGTTCCTTGTTCATAGTGTTTGAGGCCAAAACCTCTCCATAGCACAAATGATGAAGATACATATGTGAAGTTTGGATTATCAAGGGATTTGAAATTTAATGTGAATGGCATAACGTGGTGTGGATTAATGGCATGGGATGGAGGATTATCAAGTCCCCATAAATGAGATTTGTTTTGAGATAAGTAGGACCATAGGAAATAACATCTCCTATGTTTGGGTCATACATGGGTTGTTTTTCAGGGATGACCATATGTTTTGGGTGAAGGGATGGAGTTGAGCATGAGGAGATGATATTCCCAGTGTAATGTGTTTTATAGCCACATCACCAAGAGAGGAATCATCTGGTAATTTAGAAGAAGGAATAGATGTGCTTTGTGGATGCTTCATCGATGGTTCAAGTGGATTTAGGTATTAGAATGTCATTTGGGAGGTACATCATGTAGTAGTTAATGAATGGATTTGGATAAGTGGGAACAGTGTAGGTTTGTCCTTCATGTTCATATTTGAGACAACAATGGAGGGTGGAAGGAACACAACACATGGTACATATCTAGGGGCTTCCTAATAACATATTGTATTGAAAATTCTCCTTCTATAATGTAGAATATTTATGGTAAGGTTTTGACACCAACTTTAAGCGGGAGTATGATAAGTGCCTAATGTGGGTGCGATAGTGTTGTTAAAGGATCGTAAAGAACTAGAGTTTGTGCGACGAATGGTATTGGGTAATTTGAGTTGGTCAAAAGAGAGGGATGATATGATATTTATGGAAACACCACTATCAATCATGACCCTCTTAATGGATATTTCATTAATTTGAGTGATGATGAATAGTGGTAGGTCATGGTCCTCTTAGTCTAAGAGAAGGAATTTCAGATGGTTCAAAAGATATAGAGGTGATGCTTTGAGAGCACCTACAAAGTTTGTGAATGGAATCGGATCATTGGATGGTATGGTTATGGATTAAAGGGCTTCTATCATGGCCTATTTTATGAAAAGGTGATGTTTGGACTAGTTCATAAAGTGACATCTAGATGGAGATTGGTGTAATTGTTTAATAATAAATTTTTATATACAGGTGAAAGGGGGTGTTGTTGCTTGTATTAAAACTTTGACTTTTGATGATGGTGTTTGATTAGAATCTTCAGGAGCTAAGGAAATATACACCTTAGGCTTATTTGAGATGAAGGTGATAGTTCAGAGAGTGGAGGTATAGCGATAATGGTTTTACCTTTTTAGGATCGATGTTTCTTTGTCATAATTTTGTGAATGGTGGTGGTGATATGTACAACATCAATTTGATGAGTAGATGTTTCATGAAGGATGCTTCAAGTTTTGATGATGATGATGTTGATGTTGGTGTTGTGTTTGATTGAGAAGGAAGGAAGAGTGGACTTCCAAGTTCTTGTACTTTCAAATGAAAGTTTCTATAATTTTCTATGGAGTGGCCATGTGTCTTGTGGTAATCACAAAAATTAAATTGTACCAAGAAGGTTTCCACCCATGTGATGATCTAACAACTTTAGGAGGTGGTAATGTAATAAGTGATTGCTTGAAGGAGGTCATCTAATATGGTGGCATAAAGTCCCTTAGGTTATAGATGTAGATGATGACAAGGTTGCATTTGTATTCCTCTCAGGAGGAAGTAAGATGGGTTGTTTAGCAATAAGTTGTTTATTTTTTGGTCATGGAGGCTTTCTAGCCATTACAAAAGATGGAGGACAAGGATCCTATATGGGTGGCTATTGTGGAGAATAGCAGGACTATGTAGGGGATGGAGGGTGAGGGTCTAGTGTGGATGCTCATCTCAAAGTGATAGATGTGGAATACAAACTCAATGTGGGAGCTTGGTGGATGGGATTTTCTCCTATAATAATAGGGTGATTAATCGGTATAAGGGAATGAGGACCACATAAGGGATTATAATCTGGAGGACATAGTAAGGGCCCTTAAAATATTGAATGGTGTCTTGTTTAGAAGGTCCCATAGGCCTTGGCCTTGGCATGACAAGAGGATCTCCAAAAGTGGGAATGCCCCTTGTAGGAGGAGGTGGATGAAAAGGTGGAGGGCCATGAAAAAATGATATGTTTCATCATAATAAGGACTTCTTAAAGACTTGAATGACACCCTGTTTGTTAGGCCCCTTTGAGGTTTTGGATGAACTAGGTGTATTTTTTGAAGTTGATGCTAATGAAGGAAGAGGAGTTTGGATGATGCGATTAATGTAGTCTAAATGATTTGCAGGTTTTATGTTATTTTTTTGTGGATTGAGGATGACTACAACCCATGGTTGGCTTAGGAGGTGGTTGTGCTAAGAATGTTTCAAGAGGTATCATAGTTATATTTACAAACCTAGATGCAAGACATATGTGGTTGTACTAGGATGTGGTTAGGGGTTTGGTAATGGCATGTGATGAGGATGTAGGAATAGTTTTAGTAGTATTCTTAATAGGTGGTGGTTTAACCACTTTGAGCTTGTTGGATTCTGGATGTTGATTCGTGGGTTTGATTCGGTAAGTGACAAGGATGTAGGAAGGGTTTTAGTGATGGTTTTAATAGATGGAGGCTCCATAGTCATAATTTTAGGCTCATTGGCTGTTGGTGTTGATTATACGGATTTTGTTTCATTAAGTGAGAAGGTGGATTGAGGGATAGGCTCAATTTTTTTATTGTATTGATGGTGTGAACAACATTTGTTTGTGGTTGATTGGAAGATGAAGGGTGATTTGGAAAAGGTTGCTTAAATATGTCAAGATTTTGATTTAGAGGTGCATTTGGATTGTCTAAGTGAAGGTCACCTTTTCGATCAAATCTTGAAGTACATTCATGAAATGTATGACACCTTTCGATGTCATGTCCATTAACCCTATGATATTTGCAATAGTCATTATCTTGATACCAAATGGGCTTAGATACTGATATTTCAATGGGTCAAATGGGCGGAGAGATATCATGTTGGAAGCAAGTAGTTTTTCAAAAAATGTGCTATAAGTCTCTTTTATAGGTGTGTAGTTACATTGTTGATGGGGATGCTCAACGGAAGGTTTTCCTTGGGAGCGGATTTGACTATGATGGTGTTGGCAACTGTTTTTGACTTGTCATTGTTGGATGGTGATTTAGATGGGAATTCAAATTTTGGTTTCTTAGGATGAAGCTTTACTCATCCATCCTTTAGAGCTTGTAATTCTAGTTTATGGGCCATGGTAAAAGCCTCATCAAAATTTTGAAATGATTAGATTTGTAATGTAGATGAGATGTGTTTAACACATGCCTTAAAAAAATACCTTGATTAACTATGTTTGTGGTAATGTAAATGATAGTTGATTAGTCACACCCCTCCAATGAGTGAAAAATTCAGTGATAGATTCATCTTTGAATTGTTATGATGGCATATAGGTCGTTGATATTGATTTTACATGCTATGTTTATGGAAAAGTGTTCTAAGAAAGTTTGGGTGAGTTGTGTAAAGGAGAATAAGGAATGTTCAAGAATGTTGTTGAAAAAATCTAAGGTGGACCAATGAGGACATAGGAAAGGTCCTCAACATCAGGTCTTGGTCATGGGTTATTAGATAGTAGGCGCATGACCCAAGGCACAAATATGTTGTTGGGGATCTTAATTGTTGTAAAAATTGATAAACTTAGGAAGTTCCTAATTAGGTGGATATGGTTTATATGGTACTGAAGGGTGAATGGGCTCATTGAAAATTTGATCATAAGAGAGCACATTCTTGGATGAGGATGAGTCATCTTCAAGACTAGATATGTGATTTAGAAGGGCTTGGAGAGGTTCAGATTGAATTTTGTTTTGTGAGATGAGCCAAGTTGGAATAAAAACTAGCCAGGTTGTGTAAGTATGCCTGGTATTGTTGAGGAATGCTTTTTGGTAGGGAATGTTTTGTTAGGGATGTTTTGTCATATGAGGAATTGTGTTGATAAGAGTTATTCTATTGAGGGATATGGTATTGTGGAATATTTTGTTGAAGTGTTTATTGCGAGATACGTTGTATTAAGGAATGTTTTTCTTGTGGTATACTCATGTAATAAGTAATGTTTTGTTGAGGGATATTCTAATGAGAAGGGATGTTCTATTGTGGGATGTTTTGATGGGATGAGAAACTTGTTGGGAGGTCATAGGGTGTGAGGTTTGAATATACTAGTATTATAATGGTATTGATGTATGAGTGAGTGGTTGTGAATATGTGGTGATTTCTAGAAAGAAAATGCAGAGGCGGAAGAGGATGATGCTTGTTGTGGAATACTCTATTATGGGATACTATATTGTGGATGTTTTGTAGGGGTGTGGATTGTGGCATGGAGATCAATTGGTTGTGAAGGTTTTGGTATGTATTGTGAAATAGGATGTGTCTTGAGACAATGACATTGGTATTAACCAATGATGTAGTTATAGGGATAGAAATAATAATGTTTCACGAATGGGACTAGTAACTTGTTGGGAAGATACAATAGTAGAAGAGGATATAGAAACCAAAGGAGATGTTTGTACCTGTAAGAAAGGTCAAGGGGTAGACAAGGAAGTAGTGGTACTACTTAGAGGAGGTATGGATCCTATAGAAGGACTTGGTGAAGATGTGGATTGTTGAGTAGATGTGTTTTGTGATGAAATGATGTGGAGATCATAACACGAGCTGAAGAGACCTCATATGTTTTGGGTTGACTTGTGGAAGGTTGTTCATTTGATCTTTCAAATGGGTTAGTAGAGTTGTAATATATTTGGGGTTGATTATGTTTGGTGTTTAAGTTGATTTGAAGTGTATGGATATAATTTTTGGACAACAGGGTCTTTGTTTTGATTGATAAGAATTGCAATGGTAGAGGAAGTATTATAGGTGCATGGAATAGATTGGGGTGTGAATGGTTACATTTGAACATTTCTCACTACTAAATAAGCATTAAGGGAAATGGCATTTGAATCTATAATTTCTTCAAAATAGGGTCTCCTCTATTGTAGAAAGGAGGTTCAAATGCTTTTGGTTGAGGACTAGAAGAAAAGAGATGTTTTGTTTCTTGTCATCTAGGTGTATGAAGGATTTGACCATGATATTGGTGTGGAGAATGGAAGAGTTCTCCCATTTCATTTTTATAGTTGATCCCTTATTCATTCCAAGTTTGTTGGGCATCAGAAAAAGGATTGGATTTGTATGTTTTATAATATGGGATTTTTTATTGTGTTGGTATTGAAATTGCTATAGTGTAATATGGGACATGTTGTTGGAATGTGGGTGGTGAAGTAGACATGTTTTTAAAAATCTGGTTGTGAGCATGTTGTCTAGTAAGTACCATGATAAACAAACACACAAACACCTAGAAAATGGAAAATAAATAGAAGGGTTGATTTAAAAACAATAAGCAAAGGAAAACAAAGTGTTTTTTTGTATTTATCTTTATTAATTATAAAAAAGTGAAATGAGTAATATGATTAACAAGGGTCCTAGGAAGTCATAAGCTATGGAATGTTTCAGGTATGTGTAAGGGTAGATTCCTCGATATACCCAAAGTTACGTGAGGCCCAACTCGTCACTACTAACGATACATGCATGTATATTGGGGCTATTCCCTCACTTCCATGATCTGTTGTGATAAGGAGGAGTTGGGTGCTAAATAAAAAAACATCAGATTATACTCGGCTAGAAAACTAATTCAGCTTCCCTATTGGATGATTGTTGGTCCAAAAATGCATCGCGTGGACGAGATCTATGGATAGACGAGCCAACGGTGTGTGGGGCTTAGCCCCTCTTTGAGGCAATGAAAAGTGAAAGCTGGTTTATTGCTATTTCTACTAGCGAGGAACCTATGCAAGTCTCACGAGTTACTGCCTTCGGGGTTGGGATCTCATCCCGGTAGAGTGTTCAGGGCTGCGAAAAGAAAGGAATGAAAGAGGGAGAAGAGAAAGAACAGATCCGAAGGAGAAAAGAAATGAATTCCAAAGCGAAAAGGTCGAAAGATTTATGTTTTTAGTTTGGTAGTGCAGAGCCAAACCTACTTGCATAAATAAACAAAGCAATCTTGATAAACAAATGACGGAAAAGTAGATATGAATCCAGCAGATTAAACACATACGGATCTAACGTAAGAAAGATCTAATGTATAACACATGACTATTGAGCACAAAGTCGAATAATTGTATTCTTGTTCTTTTCTCTTACATTCTGAAAAAGCTCAAAGTCTTTCTCTCCTCACTTCTATTTCTATCTAAAAATGTTCACCCTAATACAACAAGTATTCTCATATTTATAGAAGATGAGGGAGAGAGAGGCAAAATGGAGCCAACCACTTATTTACAAAGATATTTACAAAATATCTAAAAGTCATGTTGACTTTGACAACTTGGTGGATGACATCATCCCATGATGCAACATGGATGATGTCATCATTTGTGCAACACATTTTAGACATTTCAAAAGAAAGTCGGAGAATAGAGAAGAAGAAGAAGAAGAAGAAGAAGAAGAAGAAGCTACTCATCATCATCATCCTGCGGCCGAAAAGGGTTTCACTTTTCGATCTTTGCTTTCAGGTGATGATGTGGAAGCTGCGCGGTATTCCAAAAACTTGCTGATCATTGGCCCAAATTGATCTGTGATGGATCCTTGTGCCGTTCAGCGATTGCCATAGCAAGTCTCCCGCTCGTCTATGAGCTTTTCCGGAGTTTGGAATAATCTTTCTCCACCTCGATAAGGAACCCGATAAGTCCCTACGAATCGGTAGGTTGTTGATAGATTCGGTGTCGAATGTGACCTCAGCCTGTCCTTGAGAAGCTATCTCCTTGAAGATCCGGATAGTGTCATCGGTGATCTCAAGGTAAGGGAAGGAGTGAGCAACCACAGAGTCATGGTGAGGACAATTTTCTCCATTTGATGCATTGCATCCGGGGCTCTTCCTTTACCTTGTCTATCTTTTCTAAAACAAATTCCAGCTGATCTATCGATAGTCAGTGGACATAGTTTTGTTGAGGGCCCTTGGATGACCAAGAAGACTCGAACTTGACCAAATCTTGGTGAAGCAGATCGAACATTTGTTGGAAGGTCTCGTCTTTGGAGTCTAGCATGTTCTAACTCTTACGATATCGGACTGCTAATGCTTGGAGTTCCTTATTCACCTTCTCGATGTTTAGGTATAAGCCGATATACTCGCGATTACTCTTTCACTATCCTTGAGGATCTAGCTCCTCAAGTAGAAACACCATACCACCTTTCTTGATCTTTGAATACTCATTGATCTTCTCTGGTGAGCAGCTCGGGAGTCTCGGCGGCGATTGTGGGAGGTGCACTTCCCATCTTACGCAAGGCTTGAAGCAGTATTTGTTCTTCTCCTTGAGTAGCCTTTTCTCCTCTTTTTGTTTCTGAAGCTTTTGCGAGTGCATCAAGCTGCGGAAAGAGCTTCCCCACAGAGACTTTGAGAGGATGTCCCCATTGTGACTTGGGTCACGGTGAAATCTGTCGAGACAGATCTTCTTTCTCTTTGAGGGGTTGGGGTGCGCTATTTCCATGACTCTCTCACTGCGGCGCTCTTCGAGAAGCGTGTAGCAAGCTTGTGCTTCTTTGCTCCTTTAGCTTGGAATGATCGAAAAGTCCATCGGAGTGATGGGGACTTTCCTCTTTTGTTGGCTCAGCTTCTTTGAGAGATCCAAGCTGGTCCTATAAAGAAGGACCGAGAGGCGAGAGGAGCGATAGCGGTAGAAAGAGGGGAAAAGCGTGGAGACACGCGGCGGAGGCATTGAAAGAATAGCCGAAGAAATGTCCACGGGAGGAAGGAAACCGCAACTACGAAAGACATAGGAAGGAAGGGAGCTCGGAGATGAGGGAAGAAATAGAGAAGATAAATCGGTGAGGGAGGAGAAGATAGATGAAGAAGCGGGGAAAGGGTAGAAGAAGGGGCGGAGGACACGACCAAAGGGGTGGTCGTTTGAGTCACTCGAGGAGGGAAGGAAGAGAAGAAGAAGGGATAGAAGGGACCTCACGAAGTTGTGCGACGCCTTGACATCACAGGTGGATGGGCGTATAGGACTATCCTCTGTCGATTCTTCATCAAGAGTTATAACTTGTTAGGCTCACGAGGGAAGAGGACTTTCGAGGGCTTCCTCTGAATGGTGCTAGAGTTCACCTACGCACCTTTGCCTTTCAGCTGCTTCTTTGACCTTGGAGGTGCGTTGCCCAAAGGGGAAGTTGTGAAATCTACCCCGAGGTAGATTAGTCCGTTCATGCGGCACCAATGCTCTGTTCTCCGCATAGTCTCTTTGACCCTCTCCTCAATTGTTTGAGGAGCCTTGTTCCTGTCAATGGCCGGGAAGGGCCAATTGTCCCCATCTGTGTCATTATACACCTTATCTACTTCATCTTCCATAGTCTGGAAGCCTTAGGGACAATGGCCACTCCGTATTGGATGATTTCTGCCCGATGCTAAGCGAGTGATCCTTTCTTCGAGTTCCACCTCATGGAGAACGTCGATGTAAATATCCTCGATTTGAGGACATGGATCGGATCGAGCTTCGCTTTTGGCGGCGAGCTTCTTGGGTCGAAGGTAGGCACAGTTTGGGAAGTCATGCTTCAAGTTGAGTAGCTCCGGCTCTGCGAACATTTCCTTCGCCTTATGGTGGGTGGAGCATGTGTATCGGCCCACTTTGAGGGGAAAGGAGTTCCACCCTTCTTTCTTTTGAGGCACTTCTCATGGTATGTGACCAGTGCCTTGTGATTCTAGTAGAATCGGCTTAGGCCCAACATACCTTGGTAGCTGGTTGGCTCTCCCAAAAAAGTTGGCAGCCCTCGAGATAGGTGAACGTGGGAAATTGGGTGAGCAGGGGCCCCCATTTCTCTGTGGCTTGCCACTTATGTTTTGGTCGTCCATTTATGAGTCATGTTTGGCCTCGGTAGGCGAGATGACATGATAGAAAGAATGCATCGTTAACTTTTACAAAATGTTGGATGCTATTCTCCGACCTCGGCTCTAGATAGTAATCAAATATCTTGGCACGAGGCCATACTCCACTCGGTTCGAGTCCCGGATAATCCTCGCCGTCTTTGCGGCGTAGACTACATAGGAGTTCATATGGAACACTCTGTTGTGGCGAAGCTGTTGTAGTTGCTCGAGATATGGTGCTTGCTTATTATTTCACCCAGACAAAAGCACGATCGGGTAAATTTTATTCATTGTCTCCAGTACCATAGGCATCCACTTATGGAAATAGTGGGCATCGAAAGCCCAAAGACTACTGCTCGGGAAGGTGATAGTATCAGCTGAGTTCCTCACGAGAAATCACTTCGGTGGATAGTACAGCAGCCCACCGGTCACCACCTTCTTATTCTTTAGGTAGACCTCATTCATCAACTGCATGCATTGGTCTTCGTTGTCTTCCCAGGCCTTGATGCATTCTCGTTGGCTAACAGCCACGTAGTTCCGGTGATGAGGATGCCAAGTATCAACTCAAAGTGACGGGCAGTGAGGTTTATGACTACCTCGCCCTTACTATTTTCTCGACACATCTTGTGTCTTTGTTGTAACATTGCGCAATCACCATCATGAATTCGTTGTTGGCAGTCTTGAGGGGATTCCTCGGCGAAGTGCGAGCACTTTGCCTGTGCTTGTCCATCCATGGACTTCTTGTAACTTTCGAGTCTAACCCCGGAATTCCTCCATGTCAATGTGACCCAATTAGTCTCGACATCCATCTTTGCACTCGACCTATGATTCGGGCATCGACCCTCGATATTTGTATTTCATCTCTTCTTAAATAGAAACAGCCTTTCCTCTTGGTTTGGTGGGTTTCTTGCTTGCAGCGTAGACATGTGTTCTTTCGAACTCGATTCTTGATCTGCATGAAGAAGAAGTGAGACCCAATCAAAAAGGTTGAATTAGTCATTTGATCTTCCATTGGAAAGCTAGCGAAAGAAAGAGTTAGAGATTTTAAGGCTCGGGCGCGGAAAAATGTGGCTGGCGAGCCAAATAGATAAGGCGCGTAGAAAAGGAATGTTGCGAGAGGTTATCTGGCGCCAGGCACATAGCGCATGGATGAAGCGGGTTGCATTTTATAGCAGGGCGCATGGAAAGAGTATGTTACATGAAGGTTCGGTGCGCCCTTTGGCGCATGGATGAATATGTAACATTAACAAATGGTGCGCCCAAGGCTTTGGCACCGCGCATGAAGGGTTTACACAACATCATGTTCTTTACTGATGGAGGGTGCGCCCGCGCCTTGATAACTTTATACTTGCGCGAATAAGGCTTGTGTTACATGAAAAGTGGTGCGCTCCTTGGCGCATGGAATCAGATGTAACATGGGTAAAAGGCGCGGGATTTACACTTGTAGCATGCAAAAGGCACGCTTTGAAGGCGCATGAGTTCTAGATGTAGCGGAGACAAAGGTCGCGCCATTGCGCGAGTTTTAATCATGTAACATGGTGGGTAGATGCACGAAAGGGCACAACTATTTTAAGTGTGACAGAGCGCGCCGGTGCGCCATAGAACTAAACTCATTTCTCAATCATTTTCATTCTTTCTTCCATTTCAAAGATAGCATGGACATATAAGGTTTCATATAAAAAGTTTGTGGACCAAGCCCTTTCAAAGCACTCTCCCTTCCCGGTAGATCCGGAAAGAGGGAGGAAAGGAGGAGAAAAAGAAGAAAGGAAGACAGGACAACACGAGGGAAACTAGCTCAAACCAATCTTATTTTAACAACGGCTAGCCAAACCACAATGACACGGACCAAGAACACACAAAAGAACAAAAGCACGAAAATGGAGAAGAGGAGAACCTCTTACCTTAGATATATCAAAATTGAGAGCGGGTCCACGGGGGCGACAACTTGACGAAGCGAGAGGTGACAAGTCGAGGTGATCACGTGCTCGACAAAAAGAATGAAAATGACATTGGGCGTGCAACGATATATATAGAAAAACTTGTCATCAATCGCCCACCACTTTGAAATGGCACATGAAAGTTCTTTGTCGGCAGGGAAAGCATGCACCCTTTGGCGCATCAAAACTTTGTGTTCTTGGCTGAGATTATGTGCGCCTTTGGCGCACGAAAAAATGGAGCAAAAAAGCAATGTCAACAATAAGGCGCATGCACCTTTTAAGCGCATGTAAAATAGACTCAACATCCTTTGGCGCACTTAGAAGATGTGTTAACATGGAAAACCATGTGCGAAGGCTTTTAAGGGGTGCATCAAAAGCTAGTGTTACAAGGAAAATCCATGCGCCCAGCCAAAAAAGGCTCAAAAAGACTAAGTTCGAAAACTAGATTTCCCGGAAGGGATTTTACAACGTTTGACGCAAGGGATCCCTAACGAGGGATCGAAACAAAATTTTCGGTATGGTTATTGGTAAAATTGCCCTTGTCAATTTTACGGGATAACAATGATGAAATCCAAATCAGTTTCACTTGGGTGGGATTTTTGAATGCATTTTTGATTTGATAGTGATTTGGTTTTGTGTGAGGGAAACTAAGTGAATGCAACAAATTTACTTCCCTAATTAAAAATAAATGATCAAGAAGTATGAAATGGTTTATTTTAATACCCAAAATAAAATGTTTATTTTCAATGAGGAAATCAAACAAAGATGTAAAACTGAAAGAAAACGGAAAGTTTTAGGACTTCTTACATGTGAGAACACTCTTTTTTAATAGATGTTTAGAAATTTTAAAGTGAGCAAGTAGTAATTTTAGAAGATGAGTTTTCAAGAAACACTCCCCTACAACTAGCTTAGAAAAACAATAGATTGTGAAGTAATGGTAAAAAATAAAAACATAGTCCAATCATTGGCGATTGGGCCAATCGCAGGAGATTACCCTAATCACAGAAGATTACTAGACAAATAAAATAGTGAATATATTATTGATAAGATGAAACAAAATAAAAAGGACAGGTTCGAGTCCCACCCGGTGTGCCAGAATGTTGTGCTCTATTTTACCTTGGGGTTTACTTGATGTGTCATGGGGTTAAACTTAGCTCAACCTCAGTATGACGGGGTTTTAAGGATACCCGCGAGATATGATGGATGTTTTTACACTCCATGAAAAAAATTACTAGACCTATTTTTCCCTACTGGTAAGCCTACAAATCATAAAAACTTACACAAAATAGAGTTAGTAAAATAAGGTGGGCAGGATTCCTGGCAAAGGCCAGATCCTAGAAGTCAAGAGACTCCCTTATGCAGATGTCAACCTGCTTTTAAGAAATTTAAGATTTATTGATAAGAAAGTTGAAGTATAATATGATAAATGGAAAATGTGATCAGATGTTATCACTTATTTAGGTGATTACATACATTAGTTGATAATGAGATGAAAACAACAAGATTAGAAACCAAAATCAGACTCTAGGTTAGAATTTTGGTTTTGGAAAAAGTTGAGCCTATTAAGCATGTTAAATCCTCTTCTTCTGTGAAGTAAGAATCAGGCTCTGAGATATAGTCCTCCATGAAGAAATCAGATATCTATTCTTCTATGTTGTAGAGATGTGAGAGATCAAAATCAGTTTCTGTAAGGCTGATGTTGCTTTCAAAGTCAGATTTAGATGCGGTGCGGTTGTCCTCTAGTATGTCTAGGCTAGCTTCATAATTTTACTTGAACTATGAGAGGCCATCTTAGATCCTTTGAACCTCATAATATTCCTAACGAAACTCTTTGATTTCTTTGTGGATGCATTGAGTTGATGTGAATATGGCCTCTAAATGATCAAAGGGTACAACATGGATGGTACAAAGTTCTAGGTCATGTAAAAATCATACTATTCCCAATACAAAGGATGACAAACAATGGGTAGTGAATCAATGCTGGTAATGGGAAAATTTTCACCTGCTCTATGGCCATCTGATGTCATCATGCTTGACAACATGTTAGAAAATAATAGAAACATGCAAGAATTGTTAGACAAATTTTAAGAAATGTAAGATAGAAAAACACTATGCGAGAATTGCAGTGATCGGCGGCTAATTGTAGGCGATTCTTACTGTGAATTCTAATAAACTACAGAAACATATATTAAAACTCAATTAATCTAATACCTAAGTGATTTTGAAGTGTAGATAGAATGAAAATTAGATGACGAACAATGTTACCTGACAATAGAAGTAGAAACTAATGAAAATAATAGCTTACCTTGGATGATTGATCGGATCAAAAATGGAAAATGAAATGAGAATGGCATGACAATGAAAACGAGTAATCGGCGATCATGTTGATCATTTTGGTGTAGCATAAGGGTGATTGTCCTATGTTGAAGGTGTTTGATCTCCTGAAAGACCTATGGAAAAACGTAAATTCCTTGCCAAAACTCTAAAAAAATCCCCTTCAAAGAGGCTAACAAACTTATTTATATAAATCACCGATGATTGGGATAATGGCCGAACGATTTTGACAAATATGAGTTAGTGGATAAAGGTTTGATTTTCTTACCATTTCAATCTTGATTTCAATGGATTTCAAAAGAAGTTGGAATATTAGGTAGTAGAGGCTCAGTTTAAGACTAGGTTAGTTAGGATGAAGATAGAGGTCATTTTAGAAGGTTTTTAATTTTAAGTTAGTTCTAACTAGTTAAGTGTGGGAAGGTGGTTAGGGATAGGTTAGAGGTAGTTAGGTAGTATTTATGAAAAGTAGTTAGGTTAGAGGTAGTTAGGTAGATTTTCGGTGTCTACATGACGCATGCATGAAAAGTGTTTCCGAATTTTTAAAAAAATGCATTGCAATCCATATTCACTCCATTTTGCTCCACTCCCTCATGAAAAAAATTAAAAACACCCAATAAACATGTAATTTATCCATACATGTTGATCGGAAAACACTTAGTTGAACTTACACACGAGTCCGTGGAAGAACAACACGAACAAAGATGCGAAGGTATAGGAAGGCCTCACGTGCGAGAGGTGTAGAGTTAGACTTTTAGGACTTGGCTAATTTTGGAGATCAGGTCTATTCTTATAGATTAGCGTGTGGGGCACAAAAGTGATGCCAAGACTTGTGTACCACTCTTCGTGGAGATTTTTAAAAGAGTACGTCAGATCACTCTTGCATGGGCATAAGCTAAGGATAGATCCACCACTATAGTTAACTATCAGTGATCTATAGATAACATACTTGCATGTATGGCTATAGTTGTAAAAGGTGTGTGGCTATTATTAGCATGTGACCTATTTCTGGTAGAGTTAAGTGGTGAAGGGATAGTCCCCCACCCTATATATATGTAATGAATTACTTAGTAAGGGATAGATAGAGATACATGCTTTGAAGGATGAGAGACACATGAGTACATGAGACTGGATAATTGTAACAAATCCAAGCATGCATATGTCTGGTATTGTATGAAGCTTTTATACTAGTTGGTACGATGAATATATAAAGAAAATTGGCCAACAATAGTGTTATGATATGCTTTCAATGTACACTATTATTATCATGATGATTTACATTTAAGCGCTTCTAGATTTGGTCCAGTATAATGATGAATAGATGGATTAGTTTCTAAAATATATGTTTACTGCTTTATCATGCTACCATTCTGCTACAACAACCCTTAAGAGGGACCCGGTACCTTTGCGTGCTTTGGGTGAGCACTCAGCCTAGGCTGAGTGATGTGCCAGTGCAACTAGGTGTTAACTAAGAATTCTAGGTTGCATCATTGGTTCCGTTGCCGGGACCTCTTTTTCAGTTGTTTCAGAATGGTTCGCGATGAAGACATACCAAATAACTTTGGTGAGCGTTGAAGAATGGATTCACGATCTTGAGGAAGAATACGCATGGAGGTTTGACACTGGATCTAGATTTAGTGCACGCACTTGGGTAGAGCATAATCTATATGATAGTTTATACGAAAGCTTCTTTGTATAGAATTATATTGGTTGACTATCTTTCCGGTATGCATATAAGTGGAATTAGAGGTATCACACACTTGTTTGGACACAAGAGGAATTTCAAACACTATATGATGCTGACTTGAGTTGGACTCACGCATGGTAAATACCTTTCACGGTGTCTAAATAGCTATATTTTGGAGTATTCAATTTCGACTTATTCATGCCTAGAGGTAGTAGAGTTCCAGTTCCTATAGTATCCTAGAGGGACGTATTTGCAAGGTATTCCAGTTGGCAATCAAAATACTAATGGTAACATTGAACTTGGAAGCTAAACCCATGGAAAGCTAAAAAAATCTCCACGTGCGAGGGGCAAGGAATAGGATTGGTGAAAGATGGCAGACCTAGTGGCAACACGGTAGAGGGAAGAGAGGTGGCTGAAGTATGATGAGGCATGAGAGGGAATTATGCAAGAAACAAGAAATTGTAGAATGGATGGTGTTGTGGAGAGAGATGGCTCGTGAAGGATTTGAGGCTCATGGGGAGGAAGAAGAGCAAGAGCATCAGGAACTCCCCCATCTAGGAAAGCATGATAGAGAACCCTCTTTGGCCTCACATGGAAGCACACCAGTAGATATGACCTGGGCTATGGGCACGCATCTAAGCCAACCTGCTGACCTAGCCCTTGCGCTTGGTTTTCCAGTATCTAGTACAACAGGTAAAAATAGTTTTAATTTAGGAAGTGAAAGCACAAAATAGGTCAGAAAGTAAGTACATCAATGGAAACACGATAGCTTCATTATTCGTTGGGAGTACGTTTTGGGCCCATCATCTGCACAGAATATGAGTGTGCCGAGTGTAAGATTCACCTCTGGCCCAGGACTACCTCACAGGCTGCATGTAGGGGTCCAAAGTATAGTACCACTTGTAGGGACACAGGGAGTGCATCCATGGGCCTATTCCAAATCCTGGAGGAGGATTGGGTGGTATGTGCGAGTTCTAGTTCCGGTGGTTCGGGTGGTTTTGGAGGAAGAGGAAACCAAGGAGGTTCTGGGTCGAGTGGTCAAGGCCCGCAACAACCCCAGAACATTTATATGGAGATGTCCCTTCGTCTCCCAGAGTATAGAGGTATCAGGATGTTGTTGAACATGTTCATATGTGTGAAATATTGTGGTGCGTGAAAGGTATCACGGCCTCTAAGCACAAGGCAAGTCAATTTTCTACTACATTACAAGCGCACACACACAACTGGTATAGGAAGTTTGATCCCAATCAAACTTGTATTGACTATGCAACATTGAAAGATGCTTTCTTGAAAGAGTTCCATATCCTATAGTTTGAGCAAAAGAGTATAAGCACACTCAAGGATATAAAGCAAGGCACTACTGAAAGTGTACGTGAGTATGATGCCCATTTTAAAACACTTCTATCCAAACTCTCTTATGACATTCATGCAAGTCAGCATGCACAATGGTTTGTTGGGGGATTGATTACCCCATTTCGAAGAGCACTGTCACATAAAACTTATACCAACCCGTGAAGCATTGGAAGCCACTTTACATGCACTGAAGCAGTTGGGAGTATTGACACTGGAGTTAGTCCATTTTTGGAAGCTCAGATAGCAGCTATGGAAAACAGTTAGAGAAATTATCGACAAACTCAACTCATGAAATGCACTCTCGAATCGGGTATAGATTGTGAAGTGGAATACCACACAAGGATAGTTACCCCGTGAGAACTATACGTTCGTTACTATTAGACTGTGAGATTTTCCATTTGAATCATGATGCTAGTCACTGCCCCCTACTACAACGCATGCGATCAGAAAGAAATATCCTCCTTTTGTAAAATTTGTAGTCCACGACAAATGATCTTTGAGGATTGTAGATTGATTGGCCGATCCATGATGCCTTGATATTGGGGTAAGACAAGTGAGTGTGGCTGATAATTCTAAAGGGAAGAATGAGCATTAAGATAGGAATTATAATAAAACGCGCTATGATAGGAATGACAAAGGTTTGAAGGGGTTCGTGAAAGGAGACGAGGATATCGAGGCGGATATGGAGGAAGAGGCTAAGGTGGGAGAAGGAGTGAATTCCCTCGAGGAACTTGCTATACATGTGGTTCACTTGACCATTATAGGCGCGAATGCCTACGAGAATATTTCCTGTTCATTTTGTGGAAAGGGGCATAGTTATGAAGAGTGTCCATACTTATATGAGCATCTCAGTAAGTAGCACAAGCAAGAAAACAAGGGCGCGGGGATGGTTAGAATCTAGTGCACAATAGAGAATTAGTGGATGCCCAAGTTAACACCATAACCTGAGGTAGTAACAGTCAAGATAACCACACGAGCTGAGGTGGCATGTGCAAGAGAGGTATTACAATAGAAACCGACAATCACTAGGGAGGAGGTTTTACATGCTAGGTATCCAAATCTAGCTCATCAGAAAGAATTCTATCAGGAAACGATGGAGGTACTTAGAAGCCTTCAAGGTGAGATACAAAGTTTTGAAAGAGAAGTCTCGAGAAATTGGAGCATAAGGATACAAAACAGGCCCCGTCGGATATTGACAACATCATAGAGGTATGTAGAACATTGCGCCAGGAGAATATTATTCCTTTATTAGAAATTGGTTGAAGGGGAATACTCCATCGTGTGGGAACTGAGACTAGAAAACAAATACTTCATGTGAATCTTCCCCCCGATAGCATTGATTATGAAAAGGAGATCACTTTGAATGTTTTGTAGATGGTGGTTGTTGAGCAATATTTTGATTGACACAGTGCGAAGTAAATGTACTTACATTGGATGCGTGGGAACAAATGGGGAGACCCCCATTACAGCCATCATCTAATGTATTGTTCATGGAAAATAGAATGAAAGCTACTCCCATAGGAGTTTTGAAGGATGCATTTATCACTATACAAGGGGCCAAGTTCACAGGAGACTTCAAAGTGCTAGCGCTTGTGGAAGCAGATAGCTTCCTAGCTTTGCTTGGGCACCCTTGGTGTTATGAAAAAATGCTAATTTGAGGTTTAACAAGGGGTATATTAGCTTCAAGAACAAGGAGGAAAGGGTTATAATACCATTGACAGATGGGAAATCCATGCCATATGTGGAACCTTTAAGCGAAGAGGACTTGAACAAAATCTATATATGCGCATTATTCGGGACCCAGAGGTCAATGATCCATCTAAGGAAGGAATCCTTCATTGGGAAGATTCTCAGTCAATCAATGATACTACCAGTGTTGCTTGTGATAATTGGGCTCATGGCACTTATGAACTGGTGGGGCATGAAGTTAAGCATGGTTTCTTACAAAAATGGTTTTCACTCTGTATTCGGTGTATAGGTCGCTCAGTACCCCACTATACTGGATCCGAAGATTTGGTTGGATTCTTACAGGCCATGGAAACAAACTAGGCTAACCAGCTTAAACGATGAGATATGTTGTCATATACTTTGGGTGGGATAGTCACGCACTGGTGGGTGGTCCACAGGGATAATCTCTTAGAATGGGGAATGATTGGGACCACCTTATCAACCAGGTTTTCAAGAAGTAATGCACCTACAAAATTTTTCCCTTATCATGGTGATCAACTTGGCTTTAGCATCATATCCAGCAGTGTGAGAGACTCTGGATAGTAGGACAGGAAGCATTACCACCCTCACTTTGGGTGCATCGGTTTTATTCTACTCTACAAGGTTATGCGTGTGCTTTATATGTATACGTTGAATTACATCACGACACTTTGGAATTGGAAAACTTTAACTATAGGGATGATCTAAACTTTTGATTTCTTTTCATCTACACCACCAGTGAACATAGCTTTAAGCTTTATCAAGCACTTAACCATGGGAGATAGTGGGAAAGCAAAAGAACTTATTCAGGAATTATTTGGTGAGATAGAGACATGGGCATGTTTTGTGGATGAAGAAGATGATATCATATTACTTGAGCATGCTTCTCTGGAAAAAGATAAGGGGAAGATGGTTTACATAATTGATGATGAGGAAGTTGAGCACTTGGATGTGGATCATTCACATGGAACACATGAAGTGTTAACCAGTGTGGATGTAGATGCACGTGCATATCATGAACCTATAAAAACAACAAAGGTAAATATAGGCATAGAAGTTGAACCTAAGGAGGTGATAATTGGGGATTACTAGTTAGAATCAGAGGTAGCAAATATCATCGAGTTACTTCGAGACTATGAGGACTTATTCCCAAGAGGATACCATGAACTCAAAGGCGTGCATATATCACTTGGAGAAATGAAGATAAAGCTCAAGGAAGGTGTGCACCCTGTTAAGATCGGATGAATCCCAATTTGCGCAAGAAAGTAAAGGAGGAGATTGACAAGATGTTGAAATACTGGATTATTCACCATTGGATGAATCGGAATGGGTTAGTCCTATGGTGATAAGCATCAAAAAGGATGGTGGGATTTGAATTTGTGTTTATTATATAAAGTTGAATGTAGCATGTGTTACATATCCCTTTCCTACACCATTCACAGAGGAAATATTAGGAGTGGTGGGCATGAGATATATTCATTTACGAGATGGTTTTAGGGTATCATCGTGTTAGGATTGACCCGGAAGATCAAGAGAAGACCACCTTCACTATTGAATGGGGAAGCTTTGCATATTTAGTGATGCCCTTTGGATGAAGAATGCACCATTCATTTTCAAGGATAGTGGTACAAGCCTTCAAGGATTTTATTCGCTTCTTACAGGTCTATCTTGATGATTAATGGACCATTTATGGGCTAATTAAGGATCATTGTGACAATTTGTGCTTAATGTTTGAAAGATGTTGATATTTGAGTATCTCCTTGAACATCAAGAAGTGCATCTTTGCTACTCCCTTTGACACACTTTTAAGACACATTATCCAAGAAAAAGGAAGGGTTGTTGGTTGATCCAACTAAAGTTGTAATAATAATAGGCTTGAAAGTACCTACCCAGTCTTAGCGTGAGGTGCCCAGATTTTTGGGGCATATAGGGTATTATAGGAAGTTTATAAAAGGGTATGCAAAAGTTGCCACACCATCTTGGAAGAATTGCTCGAGGGAAAAGGTACATTCTATAGGGAGTCATGTTCTTAGCGTGCATTTGAGATATTGAAGAAGAAACTTACTACCACACCTATCTTGTGCTTTCCTTCATGGATAAACCTTTTCATGTTCATGTGGATGCCTCTTGGCATAGCCATTGGTATTTTCTTAGCCCAACCAGGGAGAAAATGGGACTGCTAGGCTCTTAACAAGATTTTGAGCCACACATTGACCAATATTTGTGATGTTGGAAGGAAAGATTGGGATGATAAAGTATATGTTGTTCTTTGGGCTTATAGAACAACATAAAAAGATTAACAAAGCCACACCTTTTCAATTGGTGTTTGGCGTGGAAGTTGTTCTTCCATAGAATTCATGTTACCTTCTTTTTGCATTACACATGCTGGAGGTCTAGTTAATGAGCAAGCCTTGGAAGAACAAATTGAGAGGATGTTTCAACTAGATGAGCACCGAGCCATCGCACGTTGGAGTCATAAATAGGAGAAAAGGTGCCAAAGGCATGGCATGATTGAAACATCAGGGATAAGAAACTTGTGGTGGGACAAATGGGACTTTTGTATGACTCCAAGTTTTTGTGCCATCCAGAAAGCTCAAGGTGCATTGGTTGGGGTTGTATGTTATCACTCATATACTTGAGTCAGGTGCTTTCCAGTTAGAAACAATTGATGGCACAAGGTTGCCCCGATTACTTTAATGGGAGTAGGTTGAATCCCTACTATAAATAAGTCTTCTTGGTGTTTGTAATAAGGTAGTATTGCCAGATAAATTAGGTTTCCCTTTTTGCATTTCCTTAATGTGTTTCTTTCATCGTCACTTACGCTTTGTCACTTTAGCTCTTGTTTTGTAATAAGTGCACTTGCGCATGATGAGGCTAACTACAATATGAGGCATGTTGATGTGCGAGAGGACTACACATCCTTTTCATGTGGGGTGGATTGTTGGTAACTCTCGGTATATCTTATAAATATTTTCATGTTGTGGGTGTTGAGAAAGAAGGTTGTTAAGGGTGAAGCGACAAAGATTGCTTCTCAAGATAAGTAAGGATGAAGATGAATGAGGGAACGTATAACATGAGGTAAGTGGTGACCATGGTAACTACTAGGAGATGGTGCAGTGATGAGGTACTCGGGTACTAGAGTGCACACTGGAGAGAAGTCTATGTAACAAAGGGTAAAAAGGTGCGCTAGAAGGTTATAGCATTTGGTGCGAAGGTATACCACGTGGAAATGATAAAAATGGGTAATAAATGAGGAGAATTTGGTAGGTGGAGGAGCAATTAATGTAGTGAAAAGTGGAAATCTATATAAGGATGGGATGTGATTTCATTTTTACCCTTATGACTACGAGAATTCAACAAAGAGCTACACACGAAGAGCTAAGTAAAGCAATTCAAGGTATGAAGCAAGAAAACCGGTGCGAAAAGACAGATCTATTTATTGGAAGGGCTTGAATCCCCAGAAAAGAGGTTTGAATGAAGCAACATAATGAAAAAGAGCTAGGGTGCGTGATTTTGTGATTGTAAATTAGGGCATGGTTGAATCGAGTTAGGGTTTGAAGCAAACTACTAAAAACACACAACAAATGGTCTAGAAAACAAAACCCAAAGAGAAGAATGGCACCAAAGAAGAAAGCAGCACCAGTAAAGGAAAGAAGAAGGTGGTAGTAGAAGAAGAGGAAGAGATGGCCCCGAAAAGCAATTTTTCAGAAATGTAGTACCCTGAGGAAGTAATTATGGGCCAGGAATGGGATACCCACATACGACAAAGTAAGATAAGTGAGTATAATCACCGGACCAACAATAACCAGAAGAAATCGATGACTTTCTCACTCACTTCCCAAATGATGCATGCCAATATATGATGATGTTGGGGAAAGGCTACTGAAAGGGATTGGTGTCTACCAGCTGTATGAGCTCCCATACTTTGGAAAGTATGCACCATTGTATAGATGGTTGATGAGCCGATTCCATGAGGAATTTTTCTA
Organism: Taxus wallichiana var. yunnanensis; assembly: GCA_018340775.1. NCBI lineage: Eukaryota > Viridiplantae > Streptophyta > Pinopsida > Cupressales > Taxaceae > Taxus > Taxus wallichiana. The sequence continues at coordinate 990,244,707 of CM031240.1, forward strand.
TTTTGCAGGACGGAGGGTAAGATTGACACCCATTCTTATTACCATAGTAACTGGATTAAGGAAACAGTGAAGATATTAAGACTCGGACCTAGATGCTAACAAGAGCACCATCTTGGAGACACAGAAAGCATTGGGCTATCAAAAAGGACCACGTGGAATGGACATTGATAAACTAAAAAATTGTCTAGTAGTATAGGCAACAACACACCTAGTTACAAAATTGAATGACCAAGAACGTTGGTCACAAGTTAACTCTATGTGGCTGCATGTGGCAAAGCACATGTCAGAAGGAACCACTTATAACATTCTCAACTTCATTGCGAGCGAGATAGTAGAGGAAGCGCATGTAGGAAATAAGATAAGTTTTGGCTATGTTTTACTAAGTTTGGTCTTCATGGATATTGGGGTACCAGATGGCCCAAAAGATAATATATGGGAATACCCCATGAATCACAAGTCTCCAGTTGAATGATTCAGCAAGTATCTATGCAAGGGGTCAATGATGGATGAGGTGAAGGAGCGAGTAGAGATGTGGTATGATAGGCTCCACATGGCATTTGGAGAAGAATGGCGTATACCCAAGGATTTGCCTTTGGTTCTAGGGAAGAAGGCATAGTTTGCAGTCTACCAACACTTTTGTATTGCATGCTTTCTAATGGTAGATGGTTCATGGAGCCCTTGTGCAAACTGCCTTACACATTTTCCATGTAATACTTCCAAGCTTCAGTTCATCGGTTCACCAACACATGAGGTTAGTGTTTAATGCAGACAAGGTGGAATGTGAATACCACACCTATGGAAAACATATGGATATCCAGGGAGGAATGCATACAATGAGAATAATATCTTGGAGATTTTGAGCATTAAGCCAGAAACACTTACCATTGCGGATATTGGGGCCACACTGATATACCTCCAACTTAAGCCCAAAATGGAAAATAACAAGTATATGGAAAACGAGTTCGCACTTCCAGGCCACCAAGGGGAAGCATACCATGGAGAACATTCCGAACCTAGGCCCTCTTGAACCCAAGCAAGATGATGAGGAAGAGGGTGAAGAACACGAGGATAGTGGCGGCTTGGTGTGGCGGAGGAAGCATCATCGGCCAAGAGAAGGAGCACCCAAAACTTCCCGGGAGAAGGAGTTACGGGGGAGGAGCATGGTGACCAAAGATTTAAAAAGGTATTTAAGCACACAAGGGCATAAGGAGAAACCCAGCAAGTGAAGGAGCCAGAGGAGAAGAAAAGAAGAAAACTCAGGCTAAATGAGGAAGTAGAAGAATCTGAGGAGAAGGCACCTTCATCTCTAGCAGAAGAAGAGCCTAAACACAAGGAGGAGAAAATGGAAGGAGAAGAAGGGGAACAATCAGAGGCTACACAGACAAGGGTGAGGATACATCTAGTATTCCTAACCTTGATGCATCCATTCTAAGAGGGCCCAGATCCCATCGAATAGGTGAGGATGCCAAGGCACATACCATGGGATATGCAGAAGACCCAAAGCTTGATTATTCGCACTTTCGATTTGAGCACCATCGAGAAAAAGGATCTATTCATATGGCGCTCATGGACGAGGACAAGGTGACTCTATGCACAAGGAAGCAACTTTCATGGTCAATGCACACGCATATGGATGAGCCAGACTTTGATATTGGTGAAGAATCATGCATGTCAAGATGATTGAAGAAGGCACCTGAAATAAGGCACATGACAATTAATCCAACAGTGATGTCAAACGAGCATGTAAACAATGCTCTGGTAAAGGTATCTGCTGAAGTAGCAAGAAGAAACATTGATAAATCTGCTACCATTAAGGCATTAACGAGAAGCTGAAAGCCAAGGATGTGGAGATAGCACACCTAGTACAAGAAAAGGACTTGATCAAGAGAAAATATGACACTTTTGTTAATATGGTGGAGGAAATTAGAGATGATGTCCTAAAGGTACGCCCACATTTGGAATCCCAAGTACCAAAAGAATTTCCTTCTATGATGCACTATGTAAAGACAATGATAACATTAGTGTTGGAGGATGAAAAGGTGTGTATCAACACAGCCCTAAGGACCCAGGGAAAAGGCAGAGAAAGTGCAGTTGCAGTAGCAAGGAAGATTACTACTTATGAAGGCCTACTGCAAGCCACCCATGACAAACTAAAGAAATCCGATCATGTGCTAATGATATGCACAGCCCCAGATGTGCTGATCACGGTAAAAACATTGGAGGAGGAAAATGAAGTACACAAGGCTATGAAGGATGCTACCCTAGGCCACGCTGAATGGTTAATCCTGGTGAAGCAGAAGCGTGAGACACTAGCTACGTGGCACATGCACCACATAAGGAAAGGTTAGATGAGCTTGGAAAGCTCATTTCTCAAAAGATGGATGTATTGGAGGGGGTGCAAACCTCTATGTCAAGCGTAATGCTTGTGATACAAAATGAGCAAGGAAAGATCACTATGGAGGAGCTGCAGTCCATCATTGCAGACGTGTCAAAGATGGCAGGAAAGGCGTTAATGGAGTGGGAGAACCTAGAAGTAGATATAAAAGAAGAATATCTAGAGTTGCTACTTCAGGATGAAACGGAGGGGCCTGAGGCTTGAATAGTTTTGTTAGTTACGTATACCTTATTCAAAATTCTTTATTCAACCATTCTTTATTTATCCATTCTTTGTGTAAGTTTTGGACATCACCATTGTCGGGGTGATAATGAGATTAGTGTGGGGTAATGTTGATCAGAGAAAACACTTAGTTGAACTTACACACAGAGTCCGTGTGGAAGAACAACACAGGAGCAAAGGCGTGAAGGTATAGGAAGGCATCACACGCGAGGTGTAGAGTCAGACTTTTAGGACTTAGCTGATTTTGGAGATCAGGTCTATTCTTAGAGATTGGCATGTGGAGCACACAAAGTGATGCTGAGACTTGCGCCACTCTTCATGGAGATTTTTAAAAGAGTACGTCAGATCACTCTTGCATGGGCATAAGCTAAGGATAGATCCACCACTATAGTTAACTATCAATGATCTATAGATAGCATACTTACATGTATGGCTATAGTTGTAAAAGGTGCATGGCTATTATTAGCATGTGACCTATTTACTAGTAGATTTAAGTGGTGAAGGGCTAGTCCCCACCTATATATATGTAATGAATTACTTAGTAAGGATAGATATAGAGATACATGCTTTGAAGGATGAGAGACACATGAGTACATGAGACTGGATAATTGTAACAGATCCAGGCACGCATGTTTGTATTGTATGAAGATTTTGTACTATTGGTACAATGAATATATAAAGAAAATTGGCCAAACAACAGTGTCTGATATGTTTTTCAATGTATACTATTATTATCATGATGATTTACATTTAAGCGCTTCTAGATCTGGTCCAATATAATGATGAATAGATGGATTAGTTTCTAAAATATATGTTACTGCTTTATCATGCTACATTCCTTTCAACAACCCTTAAGAGGGACCCGATACCTTTGCATGCTTTAGGTGAGCACTTAGCCTCGGTGAGTGATGTACCAGCAGCATGACTAGGTGTTAACTAAGAAATCTAGGCTGCATTAATACACAATGCTAATTATTTTCTAGAATGACTACATGCTCGAAAACTAGAAAAATTCATATCTCCCAATCCGAGTGAATGGCCCTGAATGAAAATTTCACAATATTCCTCTATCTTGTGTGCATTCAAGAATAAAGTAATAAAATATCAGATGATTATGTATTTTTAATGGAATAAAACCCTCATTTTTTTCCCTATATTTTTCTTTTTTAGTTTATGGACAATCCAACAAACGAATCGACTTGAAAATTGGAACACAAAGTCTAGAAGACAAGCCTATTATAGTGATTTTTTCATTGCAATGCAAGGTAAGAGAGTGAATTTTATAAAAATATTAATTCTCTAGTGTTTCCACTTATTAAAAATAGTAACTCACCCAAAATAGTAAGTCCTCTTAGAATAGTGCACTCGGTGAATAATGAAAGTGATAAACTAGGCAATTTTCATCAAAAATGCAAAAAAACATAATAAAGAAAAAGGAAAAGGCAACTGCTTTATTTAAAAATATAAATTTTCCAAAAATAGAAAATCATCATCAACACACTTTAGCCGAGTATGCCGGATGATCGAGAAGTTCAAATTTGAACAAAACATGTGAAATGCTCCAAAATAGCAAGTCTTTATTCCACCTGCTAAAAATAGAAAGTCTCCATTTTGGGTCAAAAATTTGTCGCATAAGATTAGTTTTCATTCATCTCTCCACTTTTTAACATCCTCATAGTGTTAAAAGTAATCTTTTATCTCAAATAAGGTAATCCATCCTTCATGAGGATCTTGAAGCATCATTTTGATCATAGTTATGTATAAGAGTGATATAGAACATCACAAGTAGCAACAATGAAAACAAGAAGCATTGTGCGGACATATGTGAGATTCAAGATCTTAGTTGAAATTAAAGCCAAGGAAGTCATCACAACTTGTTAGTCAAGTTGGATTCATCATCATATTTACTCGGTGATCTAAGTTGAGCTCGATGAGTTGGCCAAAGTGAATTGAGATGATTGAGTAAGCTTAGGGAGTGGCTCGAGTGGGTTAGTTGAATTAAAGCATTACAAAAGGGGTGACTTATAGTAGCATATTTATCTACAAAATCATCTAGGTATGTCCTCTTTGAGGTCAAAACTTCCCCATGGTGATCAAGAGTTGGCTCCAAAACAATCCCTAAAGGTGATCCGATGTCGTCATCATGTAAACCCACGAAGAGCCTTTTCCATGGATTCAATAAATGATTTAGAGTAATCGAATGATAAATAAAATATCACAAAAATTAAAGCTCAAGTGAAGAAAGAAGGATCATAAAACATCTCATTTCTTCATAGCACTTCAAGTAATCAATACGTTAAACTTTCCACGCATAGGAGAGAAAATCCTATTGAGGAGATGTATCCATTAGACTATGAGTTGACCCACATCTTATTAGGTCAATCTTCACATCAGGGTGACTCTCATCATTCGGGGAATCCACTTCTCACCTCCTTGATTGGAATGAAGAATATAGATAAGTAATTTTTCAGTTGAAGGAATAGGTAAAAGTTCTTAGTTCTCACATTTAACCCATGCTTAGAGCCCAAATCAACATCATTTCTCTCATCAAGTATGTTCTTACAACATTGTTTGAAGTGAACAAAGAAAAATAGGAGTTTGAAAAAGAGGTCAATCAATTGGATTAGATGTTTCCACTTGTATCCCAGATGATCTCCATAGACTCTCACACCCTCATGAGTAAGAATGTGTTTACATCTATTACAAAGAACTTGTCTCAAGTTTGGATTTGTATCATGGATATGAAATATGGAATGCTCAAGAATGTAATATCCGAGTTGGAATCTTGTGGACAACATGCTTTCGAGATCTTAAATAATGTCTATAATTATGTTCAGAGACTTGAGTTCCCTCCTCTCATTGAGGATTCATCATCAAAAGAAATCATTGTTTCTTTCCAAGAGCTAGTTAAGAAAGAGGCATGTGACTCTCTTTCCTTAAATGAAGACAAATTAGAGTACTTGGCCAATATCGGAAGTTTCATTATTGCAATTATAATTGATCATGATTTTTGGGGAAATTTCCATAAAGGAGATGAATGGCTCAATCAATGTAAGAAGATTAATGATGTCCCCAAGACATGGACCAAGGTGTTGGATTGTGTTTGTATTCTAGAGGAGGATAAATTGATATCTGCTTTATAGCTCAATTTATTAAGGAATTCAAGGAAACAGAGCCCGTTCGAGAAAATCTTCATCAAAAGGCACAAATAAATTTTTTTCGTCATCGTAGGTAATTTCTTCATCAACTACAACAACCTCTTCCCCCTTCTCTATTTCTCCCTCTTCCTTCTCACCCCTTTCTAATTATTCATTGGGTGTAATAATTTTATTTTGTCTTATTCACTTAAGTGAGTTTCTAAAGTTGAATTGTAAAAGTCCCTTTAATTTATAAAAGGGAACTTATTTCTTACTTCCTTAGAAGACAAAAAGTCGTAAGTTGAATGAGAACATGAAGAGACATGTAGGGGGAAGATGAAAGGACAATTCAAATTGTTATAAATTGGAAAGGCTTATCCATTCCAAAGGATCCTTAAAATCCATATTTTGAGAGTTTTTATGTTATATAAATTGTGGATTATGCTTTTGGGTGTTGAGATTTGTATCACCAGATCACAAGAAATAAAAGCTACATTTCTTCCATTTCATTTTTCCTATGTGTTCTTCTATTTCCTCTCTCATATGCACTTTGTAAGTATAGTGATCGAGAAAGAGCTTTGTATCTTTGATGAATGAATCCAAAGAAATGTGTATGCAGGTTTGTTTGTCTCACTAAATGGCTTCATTGTTGCTTTCCTCTAATTGAATTTGAAATACTTTGGTTAAGTGTGAATTATAATATTTCTTACTCACAAAATAACCTTCCTTTATCTAATTTATCTCCTTCACCCCTCACCATTGTTATTTCCTCCCTTGTACCTCGTATAAGCACTTTGTCACATGTTTAGTGAAGTGTTCCTATGTGATCCCCAAATTATTTTGCCACCCCAAAATAATAGATAGGAGTAGAATAGTTTGACTTCAATAATGGGAGACGACCCATACAAAATATGGAGGGGCATAGCCCATGAGCATTAGTAGAAATCAACTAATTTGTTATACAAAAAATTATTTCACCAACATTTTTAAGCGACTCTCTTTGGGGAAAAGATTTGCACAAGTGCACTCGTAAAGGTATCCACAAACAATAATAAATATAAAACAACAAAAAAACAATGTTGGACCCACAGAAATATATCATGTATGAGTGATGCGAAGGGTTTTGATGCATGGGATGTAGGTGTGAATTCATGTGTAAAAGTAGAAAAGGCAGCATGTGAAGGCTCGTGCAGGCTTAATATATTCAGGACTTAGCCACACTTTAGTAGAAATAGAAGATGAATGATTGGAGTGGCAGCCAAGAAAGGTTTTGGAGATAAAGAGAGAACATGAAGACTTACGATTTAAGAAATGTCTATTTTGAGATTGATCTCATGTGAGGAAGATGAAATGAAATTAAGGGTTCAAGCTATTAATAGGATTAGATATATAGTTATATAAGAAGATAATCTATTAATAATGAGCTTGCATGCTCATGTAGTTAGTTGTAACACACACATAGCTATTTCTATCATGAAACCTATTTTGATGATGTAGAGGTGGTGGAGGAAAGTCCCTAACCCTATATATATGTATGATCTGCGTAGTGTTAGACAACTTTGATTACGTAATAGAGTTATCTTTGCTAGTTTATGTGCACGCATGAATCATGATGACATTATGTATGTAAAAAACTTCGTGTTTTATAGTACTTAATATAATGGATCTTTGTGGCTGGATACTACTTGTAGAAAAATCTATGACTAGTTCTTACATGGTAAACTTAATATTGATTACGTATGAGCTAATCTTACATATGGTTAAGATCTAGATATAGTTTATGTTATGCAATATACTTAATCATCTATTATAGAACTGAAATATTTGTATGACCATGCCAACTTCTTGAGAAATATGCCATAAAGAGGAACTTGGTACCCTTACATGCTTCAGGTGAGCACTCGGGTTTTTCTGGGTGATTTTTCAAACGTACCTTGGGCTATTGTTGGTAAAACAAGACTACATTTTGGTTCCATTTTCAGAACCTCTTTTTCAATTGTTTTCCAAGATGTTGCATGATGAAGACATACCGGTTGACCTTGGCCAGTATTGAAGAGTGGTTAGATAATTTAGAGGAAGAGTATGCTCACGATTTAAGAGCTGGACCGACTTTGATGCATACACATGGGTTGAACATAACTTGTATCATGATCTCTATGAGACATTCTTCGGTTAATTTCCTATAGAGTTTTACGAGTGGCTGGTATAATACACATCAAAGAGAAATTGGAATTTTAGAGCGCTTGTTTGGACATAGGAAGAATTCCAAGCTTCACATGATGCTGATGTGACTTAGACATGCACTATAGATCATTGGTGGAGTGGTGTTTTGAATAACTATATTTTGGAGTATGTAGTTTCTACTTATTCCTACCCATAGGTTACTAAGTTGCAGCTCTTGTGCGAACCCATGGGATTAGATTTTCACAAAGTATCCCTTTAGCAATTAAGATCTTGATTTTGACCCTAGATTTGGAACAATGACCTATGGCTAGCTAAACCCCACCACACATGGGGGAAATATAATATGTGGAGACATATGGTAGACATGGTGGAAGAAGGACATAGAGAAGAAAGACGGCTTAAGCTCAATGAGGTGTATGAGAGGGATTTGGAGAAACAACGTGAAGTTGTGGAATGAATGACGTTGTCGAGAGAGATGGCTCATGAAGGATTTAGAGCTCACATAGAGGACATGGAGCCAGAGCATATGTAACTCCCCCATTTGGGTAAGCATGGTAGAGAACCCTCTTCAAACTCAAATGAGAGCGTGTTGGTAGAAATTTCAAGGACTGCAAGACCACATTTGATCCCTCCTAGCAACTACGCTTGGTTTTCTAGTTTCTACAATAGTCATTAGTAAGCAAGCTAGTGTGGGAAGTAGAGTAGCGATAAATAGAGTTAATTTGCAATCAAGTTCAGGAGTTAATCAGGTAGCTTATTCATCTATGGTGGTGTAATCATCATTTGTGTTATTTGGAGGTCCGGTTGGAGGTATATTTTTGGCATGTCATCAACATAGAACATGGGCGCATAAAATGTTGGTGTTATGTCTGGAAAGTAGTAAAAATTCACAAATTATGGGAGTTTAGTATAATACCATCGTTGGAACACAAAAAATGCATCCTATGGCCTATTTCCCACTACGAAGGAGGATCGGTGGCTCGGGATCTAGTGGATCTGGTGGTTCTAGAGGCAGATGAAACATATGAGGTAATCTGAGGTTCTAGATCTAGTGGGCATGGTATGTACCAACCCCAAAAAGTCTATTTATATATGTCTCTTCATCTCCCAAAATACAGAGGAATTGAAGATACAACTGAGCACATACATATGTGTGAAATACTATGGTGCACTAAGGGGATTATAACTCCAGAGCGTAAGGCAAGCCAGTTTGCAACTACTTTGCAAGGGTGCACACACAGTTGGTATAAGAAATATGATTTAAACCAGGTTTTTGTAGATTATACCACACTACGTGATGTTTTCTTGGTAGAGTTCCACATACTTGAGTTTGAGAATAAGAGCATCTTTGCTCACGAAGGACATTAACTAGGGCATAGCTAAGTGTGTAAGGAGTATGATGATCACTTTAAAACTTTATTATCAAATTTATCTTATGATATTCACCCAAGTCAACATGCTCAATGGTTCATCGAGGTTTGATCACACCTTTCAGAAGGGTGCTCTCACATAAGACATTTATAGACCCGTACGAGGCTTTGGAATTTTCTTTATGCACTGAGGCAGTTGGGAGCGTAGACACTAGAGTTAGTCCATTTTTGGAAGCTTTGATTGCATCTATGGAAAAATAGTTGGAGAAATTGTCAGCTAATTCAGCTCATGAGACGTGTGATAGAATTTGGTGCATAGATTATGAAGTAGAAGGACATACTAAGGATAGATGTCCTTGTAAATTAGTGTGCACCATGTTGCTGAAACTGTAACATTCCCATTTTAAGACTTTAGAAACAAGGGAATTTTTTTGCATAATGTTCTCTATTCTAAATTAACATAATTTAGAACACACATTCCAAATCCAATCAATCTCATAAAAGAAAACCATATGCAAATGTTGTAAATGACTTGGTGAAACACCAATCTCTCATGTTAACTTAATCATGTGTATACCATGTATACTTGGTTCTTTTACCCTTTTAGAGGTATCAAGTGTTTTATTTAAGAGGCCTATCTGAGTATTTGTTACCAATATTCATATGAAATCCCGCTTCTTAAACTAGGTGACATAGGACAACACAACTAGTAACTTCCGATATTTTGGCCAAATATTTTTAAACATACTATTCATGTTTACATTACAAGATGACATACTCATCAAACGAATACGTCCTTCACCCTACTTGATCTATTATCTAGAATGGTCTTCAATAAATTCTATCAGTCCACTTGTTCAAGGTTTACCCCTAGCCAAGGTTAGAAACATGGCCTAGTGTGGAGGACTAGCTTATGGTGACTAAGGGTATTTAGACATACTCAATTGACTTGTTTCAATTGGGCATGTCTATTTATCCTAAGTCAACGTGATTTGACCTTAACACTAGGTCATGCCCTATCTCTACCTAGGGAAGAACTGTGATCAAGTCAAAATTTATGTTAGTCTAGATGAATAAACTCGAAAGGGTGTTGAAACAGTCAACTGCAACATAGTATCCTCGTGAAGACCCTAGTCTTCCTAAAGGTATTGCACTACAGTTGGCATGTGTCAACATCCATATGAGGTTTCCTCATCTAGAAAAACATACCTTAGATAGAAAGTTAATGACTTATTAATTACCTCATTAAGGATTAATTGCAGTAACCCTACTGAGAAACTAGGTTCATTGAACATTAGGGTTCCAAGTTAAAACTGCAATAAAGTAGGTATGCAGATACATCTTCTCCCTAACCATTTCATAAGTTATGTTTTTATACCATTAACATTCTGATTTATGTTTTACATAATAGATCCAACACACATTAAAGAGATGTTTTCTTACTTACTTACCCAAGCCTTAGCTTACATAAGTTCTGAGTAAGTTCTTTTTATATTAGACTTCAATGGAATGAAGTCTAATCCCATTTATTTTCCTTTCCTACATTCCTATTCTGGTTAAGGAATTCTTCAAGAGGAAGCACACCTTCCACTATCCAAAGATAACATTGATTCATTCCCAAAAGGTCTTAAGACAAGTCTATGATTAATTTAAAACCTCATAGAGGGTTAATGTTCATTTAAAACCTCATAGTACATTGTAAATTAACATCAAGTTTTATTTTCATTCAAACATTTGAATTAAACATAGTCATAGTGTTATAGTTGGATAATAATGCAAGAATGACAACTTATTAAGTTACATTTTCACTAGAGAGGGTAGCACATCTAGCACCCCTAATCTCTATTTATTCTATTCCAAACCATAAGAGTATGTTACTGACAAAAAGTAGAGAATTTCCACACCTTTGAATGCCAAAAGGAAATACATCAAGTACAATAAATTTCACATATCTTTTATTCATCAAGAGGATTCATACATTTACAAGTCCAAACACTTCAGACATTCCTAATGTCAAACAACAATAACAAGATCAATTTCAAGTACAACTTTCTTTTTCCATCAAATACATTTCAGTAATGAACCATATTTCATCATAAAAGATCCAGTCTCTTTGATAAAAAAATGTAACTTCCTATAAATCTTTTCTCCTTTCATCACTTACGAATTCCATCTGTAAAATTTCTAGCATGGGTTAGTTCATTAAACTGAGCATGATAAGCACTAAACATTAAAATGATGTGCTTTTAGCTAACTATTTCATAAAAAGAACTCTACTGTTATGAAATAGTCATGAGAAATCAAATACATAGCCATAGGATTTACCATACTCAAATAAAAGAGAGAAAAAAGTGATAAACCATAACAAAAGTAAGATTAGGTCATGAAATAAACAACTTCAACCTTCCATACTATTGTCTTTTATCAAAATAATTAAAACAATAATTCAGATAAGTAACATTTCATCACAATCCCAATATTATTTTCATACATTACTTTACATGTTTCCCTTCTCAGTTAAACCTATTTAACATAAGAAGATAACTATCCTAACTATCTTTTAGGCATAGTTCAGCAGTAGATAAAAACAATAGTACTTCCATCTCGATATTTCATTCACCTAAATTCATCCTAAAATATGAGATGCCAATAATCAAAATTAAAAACATAAGAATAAGTTTAGGATGATCCAAATAACATAACTTAAAATGTGTCTCTGATTTGAGTATCCTAATACTCAAACTCAGAATTAGAATCCAATTTAAGTTAAATTCCAGCAACTAAAATAGACCTCATCAGAGGGTAAGATCAAATTAGCATGCAATTGGGACTACACTCAATCCCCAAAAAGATACAACATTACCATCGTTAAGTCAAGAGAGTAGAATGGTAAGGTTTAACAATCAGCTTCAACTCAATCAACCATCCAAATATTTTCTACTAAACACAAATATTTACTCAAAATATTTCCAACCAAACGTAATAATCCATCCAATTATTCTCTACTTTAGCTATACTACCCTAGCACAACCTAAACTCAATCTTACCAAACATGTCCAGGAGTTGAATAACGGAACAGATCAAAGAAGGATATCACCTTCATCTAGTTTGAAGTAGAAATAAGATTAAAAAATTGAGAGAAGGAGGAATATCACTTGTCCTCACTCTTGTTTGATAAAAAGGGAACTTTGAGAAACCAAAAACTGGTATTGACAAGGTCATTGACCTAATGATACAAACCAAAATCTAGAACATATATCTTACCAAGGTTCTAATTAAACGCGTCTTTGTAAACCATGAGAAGAAAGAATGATGAAAAAAATCATTTCATTACCCAAAAATTCAAGAATACAATATTGATAGCTTCAATATCCAAAAAGACAACAAGTAATTCTTCCCCCAATACTAGAAAGGAACAAAAAAGATGACAAAAGGATAAGTCTGCAAATAGACTCAAAAAATCATATCCTTGAAGAAAATACATGTGCATAACAATATAGCTAATCCCAGAGCATGCATTCCTTTTTCATAGAGATACATTAGCCTTAGTTTGTAAAAGAACTGAAAATGAGTTTGATGGCCCAAGGCCAAGAAACATGCTAACTAAGTACATCAAAACAATGTCCATAGAACTACCCAGAAGATCAAATTGACAACAACAACTGAAAAATAGTAAACCAATACCCAAGGGAGTTTTCCCCTCTTAGCATCAAATGCCATAATTTTCATTAGTTACCCAAAAACTGTACAGAGTATAAAACTAAGTAACATTTCCCTTATGGGTTCCAATAGTCAGGCTTTGTGAACCAAACAATTTCACGAAAGAGCAGAAGTATATATATTGCAGAATTTTAATAATAGAAAAAAGAAATAACAATTCAATGAAACGTTAAACACTTTCCAAGAAAAAAATAATAATTTAACTTTCCTCAATAACCATTGGAGTAGATGACTACAATAGGGAGGTTAAAAACAAAACCCAGAATCACAATCATAGAAGTGATAAGAAATCAAACACATTCTCAATTTTGATCATTCCAATAGAACTCAGAAGAATATGCTAAAGCCATAGTCATAGAAGTTTATTCCCCAAAAGGATTCATGCAAGATCAAACAACAGTCAAGATATTCAAACAATTTATCCTCTGAAGTGTTCTCATAGTGGTGATACAAGATCTCTTAGAACAAGTTCCAAAAATTTAAGCAACCGAGTTACTTACAAGTTTAACACAGCTCAAACAAGATTAGTAATGTGATTTCAAATTTATCTCGAGCTCACTTGTAAGGATTCAAGCATAACCCAGAAAATCAAATCAAGAAGAACAAAAACCCAAATCACACTTTTCCTCATACAAGTGGAGTCGAAAAATCATTCACATTAAACAACACAAAAAATCACATGCAGAGATGATCTAATCAACCATGCAAAAACTAGATTATTCCCAAGAGCAGAGTTCTTTTAATGAATCATTTAAGTAAAAAAAACAACTTAATGGGTAGATCCTATCATGCCTGATAGAGCTTCTCCTTCACTAATTCGTAGAATATATCCAAGTAGAACTTCAATAGCTTCTTCCTCTCCATGAAACGTCAACAAAACTTTCAACACTTCCCTTTATTTTTATAGTTTTCATAGTGTCCATTAATATCTCTATGCTATGCAAGAATAACAATCATGTAAGAATCGAACTAGAGGTTCGAAGAGCAGAAACAACCTCATGTAGAACTTGGGCTCGAAAATGAACCGAAAGATCAAAACAACCAAAACCCCTCATGCACCTTCCTAGGTAGTTTTTTCAAATTCAAAAACATTAAATGCAAATAAGATTGTCAGTTCCCTCCAATTCCCATGCCACCGCCATCTCCATATTTAGAAATGAATAAATTTAAATTTTGCATGCAACTAAACTCGGTGGAGGTGCCAACTCAACCTTCCCTATATTTTCTCATGCCCATGCCAAAGTTGTACAGCACCAAAGGATAAGACTGCTTTAACTCACAATAAATGTCTAGAAAATGATGCCACCGACCAACCCAATTTCCATGTCATCCCTTAGGCCCCCTTAGGTTAGCCATTCCCATAGTTAGGTTAACATTAATTTAGGAAATTAACATAGGTCCATAGGTAGGTCCTTAGTTTAAGTCATAACATCCTAATTAATAAAAGATTGTAAAGACATAGGTTAGACTTAGTTTTAGGCTATAGTCACTTAACATTAAAACATAGTTAAAATAGGTTCCCGATCAAAGAAATCATTGCATTCTACTAATCAAAAGAACCAACCATATCATTGGAATTCAAATATACAATAGGATCTGAAGACTTCATTCTTTCCTCAACACAGTCAGAATCTAGAGATCACCTGATCTATCTGACTTGGTCATTATGACCACAAAGTTATGAATTAAAAGCATACCTTAGATCAATGGAATTGATCCAAGGTAATGTTATTCTGAAAGAAGAATTTATGAAAATAGAAACCAAATTTCTCAATTCAAGTAGCAAATTAATTCGCATAAGGAGGTGGATTGCTCCATTAAATTCAGCAAAAACACGACATAATGTACCTATTCAACAAATGAATTATTTTCTACTACAAACACGATTTCAAAATTCATAAGAGTACACCGTCTTAAGATGAAATCACCTATCAATGTTTGTATCTTCTAAATCATAAGTCATCATAGGTACCGAGTTAGGTTGGAGGCATTACATGGATCTGTGAGATCTGTCACTTGGATCAAGATTCAAGTAGCTTCCCATCATTGTAACATGCAATAAGGAAGAATGTGTCTTGTTATTACAAGATTTGTAGGTTTACTATTCATGATAATGAGAATTGTAGGTTGATTGATCAGATTTATGATGCCATTGATACTGGTGTATGATAGACCAATGTTGTAAATAATTATAAAGAAAAAGATGAGCATCATGATTACAATCACAATGAAGGGCACTCTAATGGAGGATGAGGTAGAGGTCGAGGTTGCAGTGGTGGAAGAGGTGGATTTCCATGAGGAATATGTTATACATGTGGATCCCATGATCATTACAGATGTGAATTCCCTCAGAATATTATTTGTTCTTTTTATGGAAGGAACCACAACTATGAAGAATTCCTAGACTTATATGAACATCTGAGTAAGAAGAACAAGCAGGATAAGGGCGTGGGAATGGTTAGAGTATAACATGATGCGGAAGATCAATGGATGATAAATTTAGAACCTGGTCTTAAGTTGGTACTTGTGTTAGTCACTACACGCTTGCGAGGCTACACACGCGAGTGAAGTTCCAAAGCAAAAGCATCTTATTAAAAAATAAGAAGTATTGCATACAAAGTATCCATAACCTAATCATCATAAGGAAGTTTATCTAGAAACCATGGAAGTTATTAGAAATTTACATGGTGATATACAATGCTTAAATGAGCAATCATGAAGATGGAGCAAGTCAAAACAATTGAGCTTCCTCGGGAAGATGTTGATGATTTGAAGGAATTTTGTAAGATGCTATGATAAGAAAACATCATTCATTTATTAGGGGAATGGCTGAGAGGGAAGATGTCACGCGCTAGAGTTGAGCATGAGAGATATATTTTACATGCTAACTTACCTCCTCACAATCTATATTATCACAAGGAGATCACTCTGAATGTAATTATTGATAGATGGATTTTGAGTAATATTTTGATTGATATAGGTGTAGAAGTGAATGTACTCACTTTGGATGCATGGAATCAAATGGGAGACCACCATTACAACCATCTTCAAATATGCTATTTATGTGAAACATGACTAAAGCCACACCAATTGAAGTCTTGAAAGATGCTACTATTACTATACAAGGGGCCAAGTTTACTAAGGAATTTGAGGTCTTGTCACTCATTAAGACAATTTCCCTTCATTGCTTGGGCACCCTTGGTGTTATATGAATAATGCTGATTTGTAATTGAATAAAGGATATATCAGTTTTAAGAATAAGGAAGAATGCATCATCATTCCTTTGTGATGTGACAGAAAATCTATGCATTATGTAGAACCTTTGAGTGAAGAGGATATGAAATAAATTTATGTGTGCACCATTAGAGATCTTGAAGTACTTGAGCCATCTAAGGAGTTATTCAATGGGATGATGCATGGTCTTTGAGTGATATAACTAGTGTTGCTTGCGATAACTGGGTGCATGGGACTTATGAAAGGGTTTGCCGTGAGATGACAAGTGCAATTAAGTGTGTGAGTCACTCGTGCTTTGTTAGGCATTTGGGCAGAGTAACCGGTACCAATGTACACTAGTGAAGGTAATCGAAAGTGTTCCTATGCATTATGGAATTTAAGTGGGTAGATTAAGTGGAAAGAAGGAATATGCTGGTATATACCCTACATGGGACAACCAAGCACTGGTGGATGGTACACATATATGGTATTTTAGAGTGGCGAGAAGTAAGAATCACCTTCCATGCTAGCTTTCTTCGAAGTAATGTGCCTACTAAGATATGTGAATTCAATAGGAAGGATGCTCAACACCATGTTCAATAGTGTGATAGACTCTGGACAGAGGGGCAAGAGGCCTTACCACCTTCACTATGGGTGCACATGTTCTACTACACCTTGTGAGGATGTGCATGTGCATGGTATGTTTATGTAGAGTTGAATAGAGAAATAGGAAATTGGAAAGAATTGATTGCATGTATGATTCAAACCTTTGATTTTTTTCCACTAAACATCTAGGAATGAGGCCTTACAAGTTATGAAGCATTTGACACTGGAAGATAGTGCAAAGGATGAGGAATTTGTTCAGGAATTATTAAGTGAGTCATATCTAGAGGAACATTTTAAAGAAGAAGAGACATATGCAAAGCATCTTAGGCACACCTTCCGGAAAAAGAAAAAGGTAAGATGGTCTATGTAATTGATGATGAAGAAGTGGAGAATCTAGATGTTGAACATACTGAGGGTACGTGTGAGGTCTTGGACGGTGCGATGAAGAGGCACACACATATCATGAGCCTATGAAAATGAAGAAGGTAAACATTAGAACATATGTTGAACCTAAGGAGGCCATCATTGGTGATTACTGGTCTAACTCAGAGGTTGCTTAGATAATTGAGTTATTATGTGACGTCTAGGAATTATTCCCTAGAGGTTATCATGAATTGAAAGGGGTACATAACTCTTTGGGTGAGATGCAAATCAAGTTAAAGGAAGGTGCACGCCTAGTTAGGAAGAGGCCTTATAGGATGAATCCTAATTTGCGTGTCAAGGTAAAGAAGGAAATCGATATGATGTTGGCATCTGCAGGATAAATATAAAGAGAGATGGAAGAATAAGAATTTGTGTGGATTATAGGGAGGCCAGAATGTTGCGTGTGTAGAGATCCCTTCCTCCCACCTTTTACCAAAGAGATTCGAGAAGGCATTGCATGGCATGAGATATACTATTTCACTAATGGATTTTCTGGATATCATCAGGTGAGGATTGCTTAATAAGATCAAGAGAAGACAACTTTCACCACCGAATGGGGAATTTTTGCATACACAGTTATGCCCTTTGGATTGAAGAATGCATCTAAAGTATTTTTGTACATTATTGTGCAAACATTCTAGGAATTTGTTCATAAGTTCTTGTAGGTTTACTTGGATTATTGGAGAATTCATGGGCTAGTGAAAGATCATTGTGATAATTTAAGGCTTATGTTTGAAAGGTATTGACAGTTAAGCATCTCCTTAAACATTAAGAAGTACATTTTTTCTACACCCTTTGGAGCTTTTTGGGACATATTATCTGTAAAGAATGCTTGTTGGTAGACCATGCTAAGGTTGTTGTTATTTTGAGCTTAGAGGAACTTACTAACCGAGTGAAGTACATGAGTTCTTGGGGCACATAGGATATTACAGGAAGATTTTCAAAGGTTATGCTTGAATATCCATGCCCTTGGAGGAATTATTGAAGATCAAGGGAAATTTTCATTGGGGTGAAGTGCAACAACACACGTTTGAGACATTGAAGGAAAGGATTACTAAAGCCCATATTATGTACTTTCCTTCATGGACCAAACTATTTCATGTGCATGTCGACACCTTTGGCATGGCCATTGGCACAATATTAGCCCATCCTAGAGAAGGTATTGTTGATCATCTTATTTTATTTGCAAGAAAAAATTGACCCCACCGAACAAAATTATACAACTACAAAGTGCGAGGCCCTTTCCATGATCTACACATTGCATAAGTTTTGAAAATACTTGTTGGAAACACATTTTATTTTCTATACAAATCACATGACACTTGAAGTATTTGGTGAACAAGCCCATTTTGCAGGGGCGCATATGTCATTGGATTTTTTTGTTTCAGGAATTTGATTTTATAGTGGTGGTTAAGCTAGGAAAGAGAAATTCGGACTAGATCATTTATCAAGAATTAACTCAGGTGAGGACACATAGATCATTGAGGACACAATTCTAGATGTACGATTATTCAAATTAAACCCCATTCCCTCGAATTAGAAGATATTGTTGTATTTTTGTATGAACTGGTGTGGCACTTGAGGGAATGAAGAGTATAGATAAGTAACAACTTTCCATACACACCACACCTTATATGTTGATCAGTGGAGACTTATACAAACTAGGCCAGGATGAAGTTTTGTGCCGATGTGTGCTTGATCATGAGTGAAAAGCTATTATAGGGGAGGATCATGGTGGTATTGCAGGTGGAAATTATGCGGGGATGCTTCCGTGTACAGATTTTATTGGCTAACCTATGGTGGAAACAATTGTATAAGGATTGTAAATAATATTGTAAGGCATGTGACCATTATCAGTGCCTTGGAAAGCCTGGACATAGAGATGAAATTCCTTTGAGGCTTATTGTTAGTGCAAAACCTTTTGAAAAGTGGGCAATTGACTTTGTGGGTCCTATTTTTGGATCACACTATATTATAAATTGTACAAATTATCTTACAAGGTGGGCGAAGCTATGCCTATAAAATATTGCATGAAAACTACGATAGAAAGGTTTCTATGAGAGAACATTATCAGTAGGTATGGATGCCCATTGAGTTTAACAAGTGATAGGGGTACTCATTTCCTTAATGAGACTATCAAGATACTATTGGAAGAATTTATGGTGGCACACCATAAAACCACACCCTATCACCCATAAGAAAATGGAACTACTAAGGCTTTTAACAAGATCTTTGAACCATACATTGACTAAGATTTGTGATGTTGGAAGGAAATAATGGGATGATAAAGTATCTATTACACTTTGGCATACAAGATGACTTACAAAAGATTGAATAAGGCCATACCCATTTAGTTGGTGTTTGTGCGGAGGTTTTTTTACTACTAGTAGAATTCATGTTACCTTCTCTACATGTATTAGGCATGCAGGAGGTTTAGTTGATGAGTAAGAACTTTAAGAACGTAATGATAAACTGATGTAGTTGGGTGAAAGGCATGTTATAGCACAATGGGAGTAAGAAGACTGAAAAGGCCACACAAAAGGCATGGCATGATAGGCCTATTAAGGATAAGAAGCTTGAAGTTAGATAGATGGTTCTTTTGTATGATTAAAAATTTGTTTACCACCCTAGAAATTTCAAAGTGCATTGGTTGGGACCATATGTTATGACTTACATACTTGATTTAGGCACTTTCTAGTTGTAGGCATTGGATGGGACATGGTTTCCTGATTACTTCAACAAGAGTAGGTTGAATCCTTACTATAAATAAGTCTTCTTGGTGTTTGTAATAAGGCGGTATTACCATTATACTAGATTTCACTTAATACATTTACATTATATGTATTTCCTTTCATTGTTGTTATGCTTTGTCAATTTAGTTCAGTGTTTTATATAATAAGTGCGCTCGCATGCTAGAAGCTGATTAATTTCTAGTGATTTCATACATAGAGGACCGTGCATATCCTTAGTGTGGGGTGGATTGAAGTGAAGAAATAAAAATGGTTTGTGCTCTTTATTAGAGATTGTCTTGGTTAAAGGCTTGTTTGGGAGCTTGAACATGAAATTGGATAAGTAATGTGCATAAGGTGTTCTAAAAAGGTTGAGATGATTGAAGACCATGTAGGAAAAGTGATCATGCAGTGTAATATGAGGTAGGTAGTGGCATGAGAGACTACTTGGGATATGGTGCAGAGGTTTGGTACTTTGGCACATGGTGGCATGTAGAGGAGGTATGTGGCTAAGAAGTAGCATAACACACCAGAAGGTTATGACTACAATGAGTGAGGTAAAGTCACAAAAGTTGTTATAAAGGGAAAATTAACTTTAAGGAAAAAGTAACTTAAAAGCGTGGGTTAGAAGTACAAATCTAACCATTGGAGGGTCATGAAAAAGTATAAATAGAGGGTTAGGGTAGTCATTTGACTACCTTAATTTTGAAGAAATAGAAAATCTACTAAATAGTTTGGAGAGTGACAAAGATCTTAGAAGTGACACAAAGTGTTGGCAAGACAAGATTACTTATGAGATGTGTAGATATCCTTGTGGAGAGGCAAGTTGGAGTTAGCGTGAGCAATGAAGGGTTGTAACATTTTTAGTAGTTGGAAGTCACCAGGATCGGGTAGAGAGGGGTCGAGGTACAAAACAACTAGGGCACATAGAGAGAAGAGAAATGGCACCAAAACCTAGAAGGTTGTGCACAAAGAAGCTTGAGGTTGTAGTAGAGGATCCCTTAGAAGAAATATATTTTGAAATGCAATACCCCCTGGTGTTGTGTGGGTCGATTTTGTGGAAATCAAGCACACTCACTGTAAAATTTGTGAGTTTAACCAAAATGTGAAGGATAATGAGAAGAAGATGAGGGAAGACCTGAAAAAGACATTCCTAGGGGTATATGAAGTTGAAAACCCTAGAATTGATGAATCATGTGTAGAAAGAATTGTAAAATACGGGTGTTTTATAGTTATGGGAGCTGTCATTATTTACAAAACCCACACATTTGTTTCAATGGCTGATGTCACGGGTACATGAAGACTTCTTCTACTTTATGGGGAGGAGGATGAGCCTCACAAGAAAATTGATTGAATGAGCTAAAATGTTAAAAACACATGAGAGGATGTGTCTTTAGACTTGAAGGCCACAACTAAAATTGAGGAGCTTTCCAAGAAACTAAACTATGAGAAGGGAGGTAGGGCATAACCCATTATGGATTTAAATGATCTAACACTTAGGGTTTCTTCCGGACTTGTAAGATGTAAGTTGGGAATGTGAGAGCACTTTGGAAAGATATAAATAAGAGGTTCTTGTATGTGGCCTATAGAATCTCGAAGAGGGTACACTTTAACTTTTCCCATTTTATTGTAGACGGTGTTATAGAGGAGGTATGATTTGCAACATGAGGAAGGAGAAAAATGAACATGGGGTTACATCCTTCTTTTGATCATATTTTGGGAGGTAGGCATTCTAGATGGACCTGATGGTAATGTGTGGGTTTACCCACTAGTAGATCCATCATCTACCGTGTAATTTGTAGGATTCACGTGTGATGGAATAATTTCAAACACATATAAGGTACATGTTAATAAATATTATGACAGACTATATGAGGCCTTTGAAAATGAATAACAATTTTTTTGTGAACTCCCTATAGTGGTTGGGGACCAAGTGAAGTTTGTAGTAATGTAACACTTCAGTCTTGTGCAATTCAAATAGGAAAATAGAGAGATGGGGCCACAGTGTAAACTCCCATTTGAATTTACCAAAAGTATCTAAAGTGTTCCATCAATAGGATAAAGGATGCACATAAATTGACTTATGATGTAGATAAGGTGGATTCTGATGTACACACTCTTCATGTAACCTACAGGTATGACTCCAGGCCTACATACCTCGAATTATTAGAGCTGACTTCTTGGATCTACACCCATAGATCAATGTGACCATTAAGGGATTTATCCATAGAGTATTTGTACAACTATGCCCCAAGACATAAGGAGGAGTTGAGGTGGAAGTCATGGATTCCACTTTCCCTAAGCCTAGAGAAGCACCGATACCTCCATAAAGGTGGTATAGGTGGAGGCAATAGCAGATGAAGAGGAGAAAGAAGAGAGTGAAGGAAAGTTGGATACTTCTTGCAAGAGAAATTATTATACATGCAGAGGTAGCGGTGAGGGCACATGAACCTTGCAGAAAGGTGACATTGAGCAATAAATAGGAAGCACCCTAGGGCGCGGGAAGCCTCTAACACGAGAGATAGAGGCCTAGAATGAAGAAGAAGAGGACTATACTATGTTGGGAAGAAATCAAGGAACATGCTAGGAGAAGTGTTGAAGAGAAAACAAAGGAAAAGGCTGCGACAGAAAGGTAAAGCGTAGGTTGTTGATTAAGGAAAGAAGATTCCAACATATAATTCACTAGTGCATTCTATCGAGCTAAGTGATAATGAAAAGGGAAAATCATTTGTGATAAAGGAAGACAAAGGAATAGGAATAGGGACAAGTACCCCACTTTGTAAATAAGTAGAGAATAAAGATGAAGGCATAAAGGAAGTGGTAGAACCCAAGGTCACCGCACATGGATTTTATAGATAATCCTACAAAATTGTTACATGCACTCTTCCAGTACCCTACCAATGGAGAAGCTACATGATTGGGAGCTACTTGGATCTAGAGGGAGGAGTGTCCAATACTAAGAAGATGCCGAGCTAGAATTTGCATTCCCATGAAGAAGAGCCGAGTTCAAATTCGGTGAGCATAAAGTTGAAATAATGATTTTACTGAAGAATCCCGAACAAAATTATAAGGTCGTTGATCCTAACCACTTGACAAATGAGAAGACATGTAATTCCTCGAAAAAATTAGATTTAGAAGTGGTGAGGAAGAATTTTTATTTAAGCGCCATAGTACGAACCCTTGTGGCTGACAAGAAAGAGAAGGAACAAGAGATAGACCAATGTGCAAGGGGTTGTAGGGCGAGTAGGGTAGAATTAAGGAGGCATATGATCGGGTCGACAAACTTGTAAAAAAAATATTGGGACAATGTCCTTTATTAGTTAGCCAAGCCAGGACAGACTACGTGGAAGAGATGGAATACCTAGAGGACCTAGTTGGCATGCTCCTGGTCAACATTAAACATGCGAGGCCCATAAACAAAGAGATTGTAAAAGAGAAGAAGAATAAAAAATTACAGTGGAAGCGCAGTCACCGAGTGGGGAATTTCTCACCTAACTCAAGGAAGTGAATGTAAAGGCAGATACCATGTTTAATAAATGTAGTAAGTGTGAACTATATATTGATGCAAGGTTGGTGGATGAGGAAGCAACTTTGAATTCTATACAAGAAATGACCCTAACCAATAAAATCAAGTGCACTCAGTTGATATTGGATACCACGACAAAAAAATAATGTTAAGGAAAAGTATGCCAAGATTGAGCAAAGAATTAGTGAGTTCCATAGTTCTATACTAGATCATATGGACAATATGGATGGCATTTGTATATAACTAGAGGTGGTGATCAAGGAGCTAAAAGGAAGGGTCAAAGAAATCACTCTCGACCAAGTACAATGAATTGTGGAGGCTGCACTAGGAAAGTCTTAAAATAATTAGAGGAATGGAAGAAATTGGTGAGTGAAGTTGATGCCAAGTTTCTTGAGATATTCCAACCATCTTGACCCTTCATGGTATCTTTGCTAATTTTTGAAATTTTCGTCATGTAAAACCTTGGTATTCTTCTTCTTCTTGCAATTTTGTATCTCAGTAAATGAAGAATTTATAAGGGTGGAAATCTAGTTAGTTTGGGATAATGTTGGACCCCTGAAAGATATAGTGTATGAGTGGTGTGAAGGTTTTTAATGCATAAGAGTTACATGCAAAGGCACACACAAAAGTAGAAAAGACGACAGCACGTAGAGGCTTGCACTTGGGCCTAATATATTCAGGACTTAGCCCCACTTTGGTAGAACTAGAAGATGAATGATTGGAGTGGCGGCCAAGCAAGGTTTTGGAGATAAAGATAGAACATGAAGACTTGTAGTTTAAACAATGTCTATTTTGAGATAGATCTCATGTGAGGAAGATGAAATGACATGCAAGGTTCATGCTATTAATAGGATTAGATCTACAATTATATCAGAAGATAATCTATTAATAATGAGCTTGCATGTTCATGTAGTTGGCTTGTAACACATGTATGGTTATTTATAGCATGAAACCTATTTTTAGGATGCAGAGGTGGTGAAATAGGTGATGCGAGCTTAGTGTGGGATGATGTTGGACCCACGATAGATATCATGTATGAGTGGCATGAAGGGTTTTGATGCATGTGATGTAGGCATGACAACATGCACAAAAGTAGAAAAGACAACACGTGAAGGCTTGTGCCTTATCTTAATATATTGAGGACTTAGCCACAATTTGGTAGAACCAAAAGATGAATGATTGGAGTGGCGGACAAGAAAGGTTTGGAGATAAAGAGAGAACGTGAAGACTTACAGTTCAAGCAATGTCTATTTTGAGATATATCTCATGTGAGGAAGATGAAATGAAATTCGGGGTTCGGGATATTAATAGGATTATATCTACGGTTATATAAGAAGATAATCTATTAATAATGAGCTTGCATGCTCATGTAGTTAGATTGTAACACACACACACATAGCTATTTCTAGCATAAAACCTATTTTGAGGATGTAGAGGTGGTGGAGGAAAGTCCCCACCCCTATATATATGTATGGTACGCATAGTTTTAGACACTACTTCTATAATAGAGTTATGTTGTAGGTTTGTGTGTGCACATGAATCATGATGAAATTATGTATGTAAACAACTTCTGTGTTTTACAATACTTAATATAATGGAAATTTGTGGTTGGATATTGTTTTCTAGACACATCTATGACTGGTTCTTGCATGGTAAACTTAATATTGATTACGGTATGAGCTAATCTTACATATGGTTAAGATATAGATCTATTTTATGTTATGCAATATAGTTAATCATATGTTATGGAACTGGAATATTTATATGATCATGCCAACTTATTGAGAAATATTCCATAAAAGAGGAACGTAGTACCCTTGTGTGCTTTGGATGAGTGCTTAAGGTTTGCCTCGGTGATGTGTCAGTGCACCTTGGGCTGTTATGGGTAAAACATGACTACAAAAGAGATTTCAAAGAAAAATATATTTTTGAAGGTGACTCCATTAAGGAAGTAATTTGTATCATGTTTTCTTCTTGTAACACAATGAAAAAGTTTGAATATTGGAATTTGGTACCAATGAGTGACAATGAAGAAGAAGAAGATGGCTTTTGGATTTAGAGGGATAGAATGATGCATTTCTTTAGGATGAAAGGACTTGAGTTCCTTGTATGAATATGCCAAGAAATCGAATATTTCATCCAAAGTGGGATAAACCTTATTTTTTCTTCCGGAGAGAAACATTTTCCAATATTCACCATTATGGGTTACTCAAGGGTGTCAATGTTCTCCTTCTTGAACTCGGATGTGCATTGTGATGACTCCTTTGATATTTATTTGATGAACCGATCATGTTTGTCACACAAATCTTCATGTAACACTAGACCTTTCGAATCTTATTCCCTTTGATTTTTATTACTCCCTCTATGTTGGACCCTAAATATTGGCTAAGTACCAAAATGTGTATGCATGCATGAACAATAAATAGAAGGGTACTCGGGGAAAAGCATGTAAGAAAAAGGGTTTAATAAGGGTTTGAGTGAAAAATGGTGTGTGTGGGAGGAAGACCAAGGGTTTAAAGGACTTAGCTATATTTGGCATCATGGAGTCACTTGAGGAAAACGTGAGGACCTAACTAGGCATGATAAGTGGATAAGGTTCCAACATGGAACCTTGGAGGCTAAGAAAATGATATTCCACATAGGGAATATTCCTAGAGGCATCATTACAATTAGTGGAAGGTTTTACAAAGAGGATAAGCATTCACTAATGGAGGACCACATTGACACTTGGCACATGATATTCTTAGGAGAGAATTCAAGGCGGTGGAAGCTGATCCTATTTAAATAAGTACTTTGGACAGGAATAGGGGAGAAGGGAGAGACATGAGAAGGCACTAGAAGGTATGAGGGTGTTGAGAGAAGGAGGGTAACAAGGTGCTTTGTAGAAATGTTAGGAAATGCTAAGGGTTTGGAGCTCATGATGCTAGGGTTTAGAGTTATTAGTGTTAGAGGGTTGTAAGGGATGTCATTAAGCATAAGTATGGGTACTGGGGTCTATAACAAGGGCTATAATGGGGAAAGCATAGTTAGGATCTCTAATCATATTAGTTTGTAGGAGTTGGATCTTTTTCATTTAATGTATATGGTCTGAGATGACCCTTTTGAATGTAGTATGGCTACCAGAGACTCTTTTTAATCAATATACATGGATCTATTCTATACATCATGTTTTTGGCTTGTCATGACTCAAATTTTGTTTCTTGTGCTTCATACAATGTTTATTTAGCTTTTGTGATGTATTGATCTATAAATCATTAGTTATATCTTCTTCCTTTTTGAATATATGCATGTACTTCTATTTCTGAAAATAATCCTCCATTAATGGTAGAAATCTATTACTAAGCTCAAATAAAGGAGGGGCTCGACACTTTCACACACCTTGGGTGAGCACCCAGCGTATGTTGGGTGATAGGATGACGCGCTTGGGGTTAGAAATAAGTATTGAGTGTAAAATAATGACTACATCTTGGTTCCATTTCAGGACCTCTTTTGAAGCTATTATTAGAGAAATGTGTAATGATAGAGTGCTTGACCTTGGACAACATCAAGAATTGGGTTAAAAGCACAGAGGATGAGTTTTATCAAATGTTTAGTACCAGATCTAAGTTTGATGCACAAAATAGGGTGGAGTTAAACCTATATCACGAACTCTATGAGACATTATTCTGCTTGTTTCCTAGTAGATTTGTATGAATGGCTATCAACATATGCATCAAGGACAAGTTGGTACTACAAACCTCGTGTTTGGGCCTAGGGGAATATCGGCGGTTGCGTGATGCCGATATGACCTAAAACCATGTTGTTGATCACCGTTGTTGGAGTAGAGTCTGACTAGTTATACCTTGGAATATGCTATTTCTATGTATTATTGCCTAGAGACTATTGAGTTTGAGTTTTTGAGGGATCCTAGAGGATTGTTCTAGCATGCTATTACATTTAACATCTTCATTTTAAGACTTTATAAACAAGGGAATTTTTTTATCTTACATAATGTTCTCTGTTCTAAATTAATATAATTTAGAACACACATTCCATTTCCAATCCATCTCATAACAGAAAACCATATGTAGTTGTAAATGACTCAATGAGACACCAATCTCTCATGTTAACTTAATAATGTGTATACTATGTATACTTGGTTCCTTTACCCTTTTAGGGGTACCCAAGTGTTTTGTCTAAGAATCCTATATGAATATCATGTTACCGATATTCATCTAAAATCCTGCATCTTAGACTAGGTGACATAAGACAACACAACCAATAGCTTGCAATACTTTGGAAAAAGTTTTTAAACATGTTTAACATGTTTACATTCCTAGACGACATACTTGTCAAAAGGAATATGTCCCTCACCACACTTGTTCTATTATCTATAATGGTTTTCTGAATTCTATCAATTTAATCTGATTCAAGGTTTCACACTAGACAAGGGAAGCAACATGCACTAGTGTGGAAGACTACTCGTGGTGACTAAGGATACATAGACATACTCAATTGAATTATGTCGATTGGGTGTGTCTAGTTACCCTAAGTCAACATGAGTTGACCTCAACACTAGATCATGTTTCTATCTCGTTTAGGGTGGGACCGTGATTTAGTCTTCCACTTATGTCAATCAAGTTAATCAAACTAAGTGGGGTGTTGAGGCATAACAAGCTACATCATAGTATCCTCGTAATGACCCATGTCATTATGAAGGTACTATGCCATAGTTGCTATGTTCCAACATCCAACTGAGTTTCCTCAACTGGACTAACATACTTAAGATTATAATTTTATCAACCCAATTAATCATTATCTTAAAGATTAATGATAAAAATTCTTTAAGATTCAACTAAGCATCATTTAACCTAAAAGGTTACAAGGTGTAAATTACACGAGAGGTAGGTATGCAGATAAAATATGCTTTCCTAACCATTCTAAATACATGTTTATGTTTATCTTAATCTTATCTATCTATTTCATATGTCAACATGATTGAACTTAATGTTATGAAAGTGTGATCAATAGATCTTTTACTTCAGTTTTGGCTTGTAACAAGCTTATTGAAACTTTACTTTAGACTTCACAATGCTGAAGTCTAAATCCTTTTATTATCCTTTTTAAGCATTCCTATTTCAATTATAGAAATATGCTTAAGGAAAAACACAACCAACCATCCTCATAATTTAATCATAACACCTAACAATATCTTAAATAAATCTCTTTGTTAAATTACAAGGAAAATATCCTTTTTCCTTTAACAAGGACTAATGTCCTAATTATGAAAACAGATCACATATACTTAAACACTACAAAGAATTCATACTCATTTATATAATTCAATCACCCCTTTTACTATTTAAGGATCCACTCAAGAGTATCAACTTAGTTGTGCTCTTTCACTTTGGAAAATAGATCAACTACTAGAGCAGGTCCTTAAACCAAGAAGCTGATATATTATAAGATCTAATAAGTTTCTTAATCCCATATCACTTAAATACCTAACTTCCCCCTTCATGAATGATATTACTTAATAATATATCACAATTTATGCCAATTAAGGTATCAAAATAAAGTAGTAATCAACAATCATCAAGCCATTCATTTATCAAAAAGGGAGTGATCCACTCACTGAACTTAGGAATATTTTAGGGATTACAAAATGTCATTGCATCAATATAAAAATAGTTTTATTACATCTTATTTTCCCGAAAAAAGTACATTTCAAGTAATGTCACTACATAATCATCATAATAAAGAAACAATTTCTTTAGTAAAACAAATGTAACTTTCTATATGTCTTTCTCCTTTCATATTTTTACAAAATCCATATGCAAAATTGTTAGCATGAGTTAGTTCATATGAACTGAGCATGATAAGTGCTATAACATTTAAAAAATTGTGCTTTTATCTAACTGTTTCATAAAAGGAACCCTGCTATTAATGAAACAATTCCAAAATCACAAATAAATATTAACAAAAATACTTTCCAAAATATAACAAATCAAGAAGGAGAGAGAGAGAGAGAGAGAGAGAGAGAGAGAGAGAGAGAGAGAGAGATCATAGAATCAACAAGAAGTAATATTTAAGTAAGAACTAATTAAATCAACATAATTAATTCTATCTCAAACACCAATATGAACTCATTGCAACCTACTAGTCATCTAAACAACAATATTAAAGAAGGAAGAAATTCATATTTCCAATCCTAATCTTATCTTCTCAGTCAAGTTTCAACTTAAGTTCCTCAACTCAACCTATTCTGTCTTTCAAGAAGAAGAAAAATATAAACAACTACCTTTCTATAATAAGTATATTGTTTTGTTATTCAAAAGTTAACAACCTGAATAATAACTGAAAGATCAATAAAAATATAAATACATTCCATCAAATAATCTTACCTATCTCAGGCTCAACATAGAGTCTAAGAATTATATTGATCAAGAACAAGTCCCAACACTAAAGGTGAGAAAGGTTTAATCAATTAGAAACAAGACCAAGTAACTCATGGTTCAAGTTCTCAAAGTCTTGCATTTATATCCAAATTCAAACTCAAAAGTAGTAGTCATAACAACACCATGCAATCCTTAGACATCAACAAATGTATGTTTATTGTTTTCACAAACCACAAAGAATAACGAGATATCGTCTTAAATAACACACAATTCAAATCAATCAATCCCAATTCAAGGAAAGGAACATGAGAACTAAAATTTCAGAACCAACTCAAGACCCAAATCATTCCCATGAAAAAATCTTACCCTCACACCCATCTGTAACAAGGTCAAGGAAACACTATGACTGAACTCAAAAATTCAAGTGCATTAAGATCTTCCCAACAAAAGAAGACCAAACCTCACTTAAGTGGTCAAAATTCCACGCAAGAACAAAAGTTACAAAAGAAGAACTCCCAGGTTATCGTGAACCACCCAAAAATTCCAAGAGACTCATCAACTCAAAGGTTGGAACTGAAATGAGGAGAGTAACCAAACAAACAATGGATTTTACATCCTCTCAAGAAGAATATCAGGGTTTATTCAAACCTTAGACTCCTTATTAAACATTTATAAGTCAAACTACAACTTAAAACACTCCATACTTCTGTTACCTATTTCCTAGGTTAACCCGTGAGGGTTTTCATTCCAATTTATTCAACTATGAAAAGGAAGCACATACAGGTCCTTGCAATAGCTGGTCCAACCGAGAAGGAGTGCAAATATGACCAATAAAGATGACAGGTAAAACATAATAGTTTTCCCCAAAGACAATCACACTTCCAGTGCTAGACATGCTTCGAATGCCAAATAAGATCAACAAAAATTCTTACCTATAACAACAACATAGCCCAGAATGGGTAATAATAAATGATTCAGTTTGAAAAGAACAGAAATCCAAAAGTATACACAAGTATACCTTCCTATTCATTCTCCCAAAAAGATACAATTTCCCACACACGGTTCTATAAAAGAACAAAAGATTTTCTACAATTCCCATTTCATGGAGAGGATACATATATTCAAAACCCAGAATAACACAACTAAATGATTCCAGAAGTAAAATTACATACATGATATCATCAACCATTATTGTTGGTTTCAATGATGAACACAAGGATTCTCCTAAAACACAGGCATATATCTTAAATTGCCATGATAAAGTCTCCTATATAGTTAGTCTTCAACCATAATAATAAGGAGAGCATTCTAAGTGAGAATCTATAGATTCTAACCAAAAATAGGATACTATTAAGGCATACACAATACCTAGACAAGGTATCCCTCTAACAGAGATATAATCACAACCACGTATCAGTGCCAAGAAAGTTTATAAGAAAATAAGCTAACACAATTGTAAATCAATCAATACAACCTAGATTCCATATTCCACACAACAAACAAAAATCATATTGCATCCAAAAGAATCAAGTTAAAACACCATTGAAGCAAGGAGAAGAAATACAAAACTAGAACCAAAAAGTTTCCAAAAAGAGAAAAGTTCTTTTAATGAAGACATTTAAATAAAAGTAGAAGACTTAAAGAGATAGGGCCTATCATGCTTGATAGAGCTCTGTCTTCTATTCCTTGTTGCAAATATTCAAGAAGAGCCTTAATAGCAATTTTTCCATGAAAATGCCAACAACTAGCTCTAAAACTTTCTTTTCCTTCTTCTTATAACTTCCTAGCCTTATTTCCATTACCATCACCGCCATGCAAGGTGAAATAAGCATGCATGATTTGAACTAGAGGTTAAAAATCAAAAGCACATGCAGAGCTACAAAGCTTACAAAAGAAAAAGGAACAATGAAAAACAAAAAAATCTTTTCTTCCAACTTCCCCTACTTCCTAGGCAGTTTTTTGCAATTGCTAAGATCAATTAATGTAAATAGGACTAACAAAGTCCTTCCTTCTTTCCCACCTTTGCCAACTCATGTTTGGCTATTACCAAATTTAAAATCCCATGTAACTAATACTTTAGCAGAGGTGCCAACTCAGCCTCCACTAACCTTTCATGCACTCACCAAAATTGGTGGCAACAAAGAGTTTAAAGCCCCATTTAATCCTCTTAAATACTTAGAGATTGGTGCCACCAACATCCCATTGTATGTCATCCATGCCATCCCTTTAGGTTAGTCCAAGTCTTAGGTTAGGTTCATAAAATTAGATTAGAAACCAACTTAGGTCCTTAGGTTAAATTTTATTAGTTTAGTCTTAGGTTATCCTAGTTACATGTCTTAGGATCCCCTTCCTCTAATAAACAATCCTCATTAATAAAATAACCTAGTAACTTAGGATAAGCTTACAACTTAGGAACTTAGATTTAATTAGGTTCCCTTAATAATTGTTAAAATTATCACTTCAACATTACTGAATGGAGAACCAATATGACGTTATTGGATCGCTTGCGAAGGGTGTGAGAAGAAAAAGTCACCCAAGATCTTGTGGAAATCCTGTGTTGAAAGCTAACATTCAACCCAACTCGGTCAAGATGACCTCAACATCATGAAATTGAAAGCATGCCTTGGATCACTAAAATTGATCCAAGGTTTAGCTATCTTGCATCATAGATAATGTAGACTGAAGAAAAGTTCAAGTGCAATAAAGAATCTGAAAAGGTTTAAGTCGAATCACTTTATTCTATCCACATGCGGTGAACATTCAACATGAAAAGGAATGTGTTGGTAAGAAATTTTATCGGGAAAAATTGGTGGTTATCATTGCTAATGCTATGGGATTATCCCTCTACTTACTTGTAGCTACCGATGTATGCACGGAAATTGTGGGAATGGAAGAAATTTGAGAGTGGAGGAAAGTAGAAGAAAATGGCTATCTCCTTTGCTTTCTCTAAGTACAATGCACTCTTGAGTTTACAAGATCAATCACCAACCCTTTGAAATGGGAATGGTGTTACAATTTATAGAATGAGAGGTGACTTATCATCTTCCTCATGACCCTCCATATGCCTTAATTCTAACTTTAGACTATTCATATTCCTACAAAATATTTAAGTCCCTTTTATAAAATCAAGGTGACTTAATTTACATTATGTTTCTAAAGTCACTTTTAAGTGACTTAAAGGCATATCAAAAAGTGCAAACCCCAATGAAGAATTAGAACATTTGAAGAGAGAGAAATTTGGGGAGAGAGGAGAGAGAGAGAGAGAGAGTTTCCCGATGAAGATGATCCTCATCGATGAAAGTGAAATGTTCCTGGTCCTCATTCATGGAAAGCTCTTCCATGCGACGAAGTTCTGAATGTCCCATTGTGCCAAAAATGATGTCTTTTTTTGTGAAAACTGAGTTTTCTATTTTTAGCAGGTGTCCATGGGACCACTTACTATTTTTAGTAAGTGTCAAAAATGTCCATTCGTGAATTCTCAAATGTAGTGTAGTGCACCTCCAATGTCTTCGCCTCCTTCGCAGGTTCTTTTTTGATGACTTTCCCAAAATAGTAGTTCCTATGTAGTAGACCTACTATTTTTAGAAAGTTGGCTTCTAGGAGTTAGATTGACATGGAATGAAGTTTTTTTGATATGGGTTTTTTCCCAATATCACCCCTCTAAAATTTTGGCCCACCCGCTTAATAGTCAGAGATTTTAAAGTTTTAATTTTTGGACCTAGCAAGTGCTTTTGACGCGGCAACCATTAATGGACCTCAAAATTACAGGTCTATGGTTTTTTCCTCCATTTGTGATGAAATAAATTTCATTGTGATAGGTTTTTTCTTCTGATGCTTCACGTGAAATTCTACTTCATTTCACCCAACGGTTTGACAGAAATTGGATTTTTTTCTTCGTTGAGCCAGAAGTGGGATTTCTTCATTGTGGATGCTCTGTTGCATGAGAGGAGAGTTTGAAGGTGTCTTCTTGATGGCCTTGGGTAGAGGAATGAACAAAAAAAATATAACTTGTTGTTTCACGCATCCATTTGGGATATTTCTTCAACTTCTCATTTCATGGCCATGGAGTTTTCTTTGTTTTCTCCTTCTTCTTTTTTTGTGCTTCTCCTTCTGTGTTTGCTCCAATTTTCCTTCTAGGGCCTATGTGATTTCATGGAGTGAAGGGAAGTACCTCTATGGAAGGTCTGGTTTGAGGTTCAAAAATGGAGGAATGATGGTGAGGAGTTATAGAGGAGGAGATGGAGATGTTTGTGCACATGGATGTTGAAGAGAAGCAAAAAAAGAAGCAAGAAGAAGCAAAATAGAATTAGAAAAAAATTTCAAATTTTTGAGTTGGATTTGGGTGCACAAATTTTTTTTTCCTATGTCCCTGACCTCAAGGATGTGAGGGACATCAATTTCCACAATGAGAAAGATGGCGACACATGGCGGCGATCCGATCCGACGACAGGGAATGAGTGCTCCAAAATCAGCTTTAAAGCACCGAGGGGCTGGAAACTGGTCATATGGGTGACCAAAACACTCTCCTAGAGGGATGGGTGAATTTTTCCATGTTTTATGTCCCTCACCTTAGGGACATGAGGGACATCAGTTTCCACGGTGGTCCTGGAGCTGACACATGGTGCTTGATCCGACGACAGGGAATGGATGCTCCAAAAATGCACCTGGGGGCTGAAAGTCGGTCACGTGGGTGACCAAAAGACTCCCATAGGGGCTGGGACTTTTTTCCATGCTTTATGTCCCTAACCTCAGGGACATGAGGGACATCAAATTTCCATGGTGGTCCTGAGCTGACACGTGGCACTTGATCCGACGACAGGGAATGGATGCTCCAAAAATGCACCTGGGGGCTTGAACTATCAAGTCTGGAGGTCACATGAGGGTCCCAGAGGTCACATGGGGGCTGGGAAATTTTTCAAGGGTTTGTGTACCTACCTCAGGGACATCAGGGGACATGAAATCCCACCAGGCTCCTGGTGCTGACACGTGTCCTCCCGAAAAATGACTAAGTCCTGAACTACCTTTGAGAGGGTAACTTGGAACGATGATAACTTGAGCTCCCAATGGAATTTATTGGTGAAATTTTATATGATCCTAACTAGAAATGGAATTTTTAATCCAATGGTGGGGGTCTCATGTCTTTATTCATCCATATGATCCCTAAAAATTGGATTTGTGATTTGAGACTCCACTTGTGCTTGATAAAAATGCCTAAAAATCCTATGCACCAAGGTGTTGTGAAAAATATGATTTCACCATCATGTAGGTATTGGAATCCTATTTCTAGAGATGTTTTTTTTTTACTTCTAACTCCATCCGAGCTCCCAAATCTTCTTCTAAAGCCCAACAATTGTTTTAGGCCTGTACTTACCTAGGCTTGTGAACCCTATTTTTACTCAGACTGCTCCAAGTCTTTCAAAACTTCTCCAAACCTTCCAAAATATTTCCATGATGTTATAAGGTCTTCAATTCACCTCCATGTTGAATTTTTCCTTCTTTTCCACTCCAGGGGGTTGATCTAGTCTTAGGAAGGCCAACGATAGCCCTTCCCAATACTGCCAAAAGATAACATCTTTTCAAAACTTCCTAAAATCACCTAGGGGATTAAATTGAATTTCCTAAATCACCTAGGGGACCAATTTGACATCAAATAGGGGGTGACAAACTGATGGATTTGACCCGGGGTGTCTTGAAATGATATGATAACATGAAAATTTGACATGGGTATATAGTTTCATGTGCTTAGAAATTGTTAATTTCCTGTTGCACATTTACACAACAACAACTAGCTCTAGCTTGGGGACATGACATGGACTGAGCAAGTGAAGACATGACATGAGCATGAAATCTAAATCTCAACTTTAGACCATATAATTCATTTGACCAATGCCTTATCCATTGGGCCTTGTGGAGTCATGTACAACTTACAACAAGAGAGAGAGAGAGAGAGAGAGAGAAGAAGGAAACACACACACACACAAAAGAAAGAAACACACACACAAAAAAACAAAAAAAGGAAAACACACACACAAAAAGGGAAACACACCTAGAATCACCTATGGTACAAGGTGGGGGACAACCCACTTTCACCAAGCACTTTTCATTTCTCAAAAGTTTTACCCCTCAAGAGGGCAACACCGAATGATGATGTTCTATGAAAGCCATTGATGGGTTCCAGAAAGTAGCCTCCCCTCCTCATTTTTTATGAAAGCCAAGTGCTTTCAAAATTGTCTATGTGTACTTGGTAGGAGTGAGTCCATGTGAGCTTCTTGATGCTCAAGCCTTCACTTAGAAATTCCATTTCCTTCATCCTCTTTGAAATTGGTTTCATAATGCCAGTTGCATTCCATGTTTATCCATATAGATGATTCTTCCATCAAGCATCTCATCACTGCCCCAAAGCTGATTTTCATTCAAATTACTTGAACATTCTGGATTCTTTTCTTTCCTAGGTCTATGCTCATTGACCTCTTTTCCATGAGAAACCTTCAAACTTATCCTTTTCCTTTACTCCACTGTGAGGTGCTTGAGTACTGATGGAAGGATTGGACGTGACCTCATACTTGTCTTGTATGTCCATGACATGAGTGAAGAGATCAAGAATCAGCTCAGGGTCTTCCACAACTTCTACTACATCCAAAGATTTCTTGCATGGAGTTATGCTTCATCATTTCCTATAGCTCCTCTTTGTATGCCTTTGAAGAATCTTATTTTTCATCTCAAGGAAACTATATCTAGAGGGATTACCTCATCATCTTGGGAATCACTGCATTTTATCACTCCTTCATCAAAAGGAGCTTCATCTTCAAAGGCCTCAAAACTTCTTGCTTCTATTTCTTCATCATGGAAAGAGTATTTCTTCAAATGGGAAAGAAAATACCTCAATTTCATTCATCATATCCACCAACCATTAGCTCAGAGGGACATCATATTTTTCATCTTTCCTTTATTTCAACATATGGCATCTTCACCTTCACATTTGGTTAAGGCTTCCAAATCAGCTTCACACTTGTCTTCTAGATTCATGGCTTGCATTAAAAGTTCAAGACTAGATCTCGGGTCTTTTTTTTCTTCCATGGCTCTTAAGTCTTTATAGATAGTTCTTTCCCATTTTCAAGGGTTTCATTGCAAACCTTTCATTGGTCTCATCACAAGCTGATTTTTCTCTCCATAGATGGCATGACTAAGATCATCTTCATCCCCAAATGGGAATGAGAATAACTCCTCATCTTGGATAAACATATAAGCTGATTTTTCTTCTTGAAAATCATCAAGAACCATTTCCTCTTCTTCATGGTTTGCATCATCCAGAAATTTAGGGCTGCCCTCTTGTAACTCGAATCTCCTCAATGCTTCTTCAAAGTCCAAATCTCTCCGGGAAGGCATGTTTGGACCTATCAAGATGGGAATATCCTCTTCCTCCTCATTGGTTTCACAAAAGTGATTCATCCACCTACTACCTTGATACAAAAAATGTTAGCTTCTAGGGCTTCTAGAATTTCATACCGTGTACCTCATCTTCTTCTCGAGAAGAAATTTCTCCATGTCTCCCTTCACTTGGTATGGTTGTAGAAGACCAATTCATCTGAATTTTCCTCCCAAGTCTCGGTAAAAAATTTCTACTCAGCAACATTCCAAATGAGGTTGGGACGTCTACTACCAAAATCATCACTTGAAACTTTCTTGTCTGGAAATCTGGCAAGAGCCACCTATGCATCTTTGACCTTCCCTACAAGTGAGACCTCTTTTGACTCCAAAGAGTAACAAGAGCCACTAGGTGGAGTCATGGTAAGTTTGAGAGCCTTGGTGACCTTCAAAGGCATCACGTTGTCTGAGGCACCAAATCTATTATGCAATTGTTCAATACATATTCTCCAACAAGAAGGGAGACATAGAAAGGTTCAACTTTATCAATCTTTGATGCACTCAGAGAAAGCATGTTCTATGAGGGAGGTGTAGGTGAGTTTGGTAGCATGCCTTTGGAACTAGAAGTTACAATTGGGTGTTAGACTACCACTCCTGATATATCGATGAACCTCTCAAATTGTTCAGGATGAGTCCACAAATATTCAGTTTTAGTAATCTACACTTTGGCTTTGTTTGCATATTCTATGAAGTCAAAGGGAGAAGATGTGGACAAGGG
This sequence comes from Taxus wallichiana var. yunnanensis, assembly GCA_018340775.1. Taxonomy (NCBI): domain Eukaryota; kingdom Viridiplantae; phylum Streptophyta; class Pinopsida; order Cupressales; family Taxaceae; genus Taxus; species Taxus wallichiana. Next base: position 990,282,752 of record CM031240.1, read on the forward strand.
GGTGAAGGGACTGATTTTGGATTTAGGATAGGCTTTAGAAGCAGGATTTGATTTTTGGGGAATGGAGGTATTTTGAAAGGTACACTAGGAGCTTTTTCAAAGGTATTAGATTTTACAGGAGCAGATTTAGATTTAGAATTGGAAGAGACATCGAAGACTTACTTGGGATTATGGGAGTCTTCTTTACTTGCTACAGGGTCAAGCTCCAACAATGTAGACTTCATGGAAGATGGAAGTGGGGATCCTCGACTGATTATTTTATTTTGTGAGTCACCATAGGAGGATCATCAACCTTATTTTTTTTTTACAAGTAAGTGGAGGGAGATGCTCTTTTCTCGGACTGAGAATGAGTGAATACCACACATGAGAAACTAGGTGCATCTTCTTCGTCTTCTTCATAACCTCTAGAATACTCACAAAATCTGATTTGTGTATCATTCTCAAACTCATCACTTTCTAGGAACCACCACCTTCACTTTCTTGTTCAAACTCCTCTTCATTTTCCTTACTCCTAAAAATTGCAATTTACGTTCATGGGTGGGGCCTCCAAGGAAAGCCTTTGGGGTGCTCCTAAAATCTGATTTTCATTGCTTCTTTGGGAAGAAACTCATTCAAATAATTCCCTCTTCAAAGATGCCATCTCATTCACCAAATTTTGCAGTGATGGATTGGTTCTCTCATCTCTAGGATGTTGGGTCTTTCCCTTTGATGGATTCTTGATCTTTCCAGAGAGGATGAGATCATCATCAAGTTCAATGGCCATCCTTTGTGCTTCTACAATGTTCCTTGGTTGGGATCTCTTCATAGAAAAAAATCCTACTTCTAGATGATTGAGCATTGATGAAGAATCTCTTGACATTGTTTTGAGATGGTGAATCCTCTTCAGTATCTCTAAAGCAACCATTCAAAATGAGCCACAAAGTCTCTCATGGTTTCATTTTCTCCTTTCTTCATTTGAGCCAACTACACCAGAGGTCCTGAAGTAGTCTTCAGTTGATTTAAATCTCTCTTCAAAGGCATCCTTGATGTCATTCCAACCCATGATGGACCGGGTAGGTAGGAGGTAAAACCATTCTACTACTTTTTTTTCTTGAGGGACTCCACGAAATAGTCTCACAAAAACATCTTCATGTTGGACACCAAGAATTCCACATGATGTTGTGAAAGCAAAGTGATGTGTTCTTCAGATGTTGTGTGTTTTCACCTTTGAACTTTGGAAAGTTCTTACGGGAACCCACTGGTAGATCATGAAGAGGGGTTCAAGAGCAAGCGGGCCTGTATTCCTTCCCCATGGAACAATGGGTTGAGGTCTTTCTTCTTCATCTTCCATTGTCATTTTTGTTTCTTCTCTTGCTTCTACAAATTCTTCTTCTTCTGGGAACTCAATGACCAATGGTGGTTGAAAAATGGGAGAATTTGAAGGGGAGTATCAACAAGAGTCTTGATAGGATTTCCAGGTGAACTGTTTTGAAGAGCTAGATGGAGAGGAGGCTTGAGAGAAGAAGTATGGATTATCTCTAATTCATTCTTGCTGATTTTGCAAAGCCTCAAAATTGGAATCAACAACACCTCTCGACCTACTCAACCTAGTGTATCTTCCTTCAAATTTTTTTGGAAACTTTTGTAGTGGGAACACAAAAGGACACTGTGGAATGTGAAAAGTCACGTGCAGAAATCAACAGTGTATCTTTCAAAATGGACTTTCATGAACTCTTTTTTTTTTTTTTTTCAATATTTGATTTTTTTTTTTTTTTTTTTAGACCTTGTGGTCATATATTGGGTGCAGATGCTGCTAAATCTACCCCACGGTGGGTGCCAAAAATGTTGGTGAGAAAAAATTTTTTGGGTGGAAAAAACTTGTGGATTTCTTTCCAACACTCTAGGAATCTAAGTCCCTCTACTTAACCGGTGCAACTGTCATATATGCATGCACATGAAAATGTGGATTTTTATGTGGTGGCCTTTCGACCGGGGATCCAACAGGGGCTCCACCGACCTCTATGGAAAAGCTAGCAATTTCTTGCTAGAGAGGAATTTGTCTATAAAGGGAAAGGGGAGTGAGAAATGAGATAGGGGAACTAATGTTGCAGGTAGGAAATTCAGATTCCTACACACACTAGTTAGAAACTTCAACACATGCATTTATGAGAAGAAACAACCCTACAAATGGAAACAAGATGAGATAAGATTGCATGAACTCATAGTTTCTAAAATATCCTCATCAAAAAAGGCTACAAAATCCTTCTTCTTGTATTGATGCTTAAACAAAAGTTGTACATAGTGTGGGAATGGAAGAAATTTGAGAGTGGAGGAAAGTAGAAGAAAATGGCTATCTCCTTTTCTTTCTCTAAGTACAATGCACTCTTGAGTTTACAAGATCAATCACCAACCCTTTGAAATGGGAATGGTGTTACAATTTATAGAATGAGAGGTGACTTATCATCTTCCTCATGACCCTCCATATGCCTTATTTCTAACTTTAGACTATTCATATTCCTACAAAATATTTAAGTCCCTTTTATAAAATCAAGGTGACTTAATTTACATTATGTTTCTAAAGTCACTTTTAAGTGACTTAAAGGCATATCAAAAAGTGCAAACCCAATGAAGAATTAGAACATTTGAAGAGAGAGAAAGTTGGGGGAGAGGAGAGAGAGAGAGAGAGAAGAGAGAGAGTTTCCCGATGAAGTTCGTTGATCCTCGATGAAGTTCTTCATGGTCCTCATTCATGGAAAGCTCTTCCATGCTCAATGCTCAAGTTCTAATGTCCCAATGCCCATGCTAAAAAACTGATGTCTTTTATCCTGTGTGCCAAAACTTTTTCTGACTTTCTATTTTTAGTAGGTGTCCATGGGACCACTTACTATTTTTAGTAAGTGTCAAAAATGTCCATTTCAGGTGAATTCTCAGTTGTAGTGCACCTCCAATGTCTTCACCTCCTTCATGGTTTTTTTTGATGACTTTCCCAAAATAGCAGTTCCTATGTAGTAGACCTACTATTTTTAGAAAGTTGGCTTTCTGGAGTCGATTGATGTGGAATGAAAGTTTTTTTTATGGGTTTTTTTTCCAATATCACCCCTCTAAAATTTTGGGCCCACCCGCTTAATAGTCCAGGAGATTTTAAAGTTTTAATTTTCGACTGACAAATGCTTCTGACGCGACAACCATTAATGGACCTCAAAATTACAGGTCTTTTTTTTCCTCCATTTGCAATGAAATAAATTTCATTGTGATAGGTTTTTTCTTTTGATGCTTCATGTGAAATTCTACTTCATTTTCACCCAATGGTTTGACGAAAATTGGATTTTTTTCTTGAGCCAAAAGGGATTTCTTCATTGTGGATGCTCTGTTGCATGAGAGGAGAGTTTGAAGGTGTCTTCTTGATGGCCTTGGGTAGAGGAATGAACAAAAAAATATAAATTGTTGTTTCACGCATCCATTTGGGATATTTCTTCAACTTCTCATTTCATGGCCATGGAGTTTTCTCTGTTTTCTCCTTCTTCTTTATGTGCTTCTCCTTCTCGTGTTTGCTCCAATTTTCCTTCTAGGACCTGCATGATTTCATGGAGTGAAGGAAGTACCTCTATGGAAGGTATGGTTTGAGGTTCAAAATGGAGGAATGATGGTGAGGAGTTACAGAGGAGGAGATGGAGATGTTTGTGCACACGATGTTAGAAGTAACAAGAAGCAGCAAGAAGAAAAAACAACAATTAGAAAAAAATTCAAATTTTTGAGTTGGAGTTGGGAAATTTTTTTCCCCTGATGTCCCTAACCTCAGGATGTGAGGGACATCAATTTCCACAATGAGATCAAGATGGTGACACATGGCGGCGATCCGATGACAGGGAATGAGTGCTCCAAAATCAGCTTTAAAGCACCGAGGGGCTGAAACTAGGTCATATGGGTGACCAAAACACTCTCCTAGAGGGATGGGAAATTTTTCCATGTTTTATGTCCCTCACCTTAGGGACATGAGGGACATCAATTTCCATGGTGGTCCTGGAGAGCTGACACGTGGCGCTTGATCCGACGACAGGGAATGGATGCTCCAAAAATGCACCTGGGGCTGAAAGTCGGTCACGTGGGTGACCAAAAGACTCCCCATAGGGGTGGGTGAATTTTTCCATGCTTTATGTCCCTCACCTCAAGGACATGAGGGACATCAGTTTCCATGGTGGTCCTGGAGCTGACACGTGGCGCTTGATCCGACGACAGGAATGGAATGCTCCAAAAATGCACCTAGGGGCTGAACTGTCAAGTCTGGAGGTCACATGAGGGTCCCAGAGGTCACATGGGGGCTGGGAGAATTTTTCAAGGGTTGGTGTACCTGACCTCAGGGACATCGGGGACATGAAATCCCACTAAGCTCCTGGTGCTGACACGTGTCCTCCCAAAAAATGACTAAGTCCTGAACTTCCTTTGAGAGGGTAACTTGGAACGATGATAACTTGAGCTCCCAGTGGAATTTATTGGTGAAATTTTATATGATCCTAACTTGGAAATGGAATTTTTAATCCAATGGTGGGGGTATCATGTCTTTATTCATCCATATGATCCTAAAAAATGGATTTGTGATTTGAGACTCCACTTGTGCCTGATAAAAAATTACCTGCAAATCCTATGCGCCAAGGTGTTGTGAAAATATGATTTCACCATCATGTAGGTCTTGGAATCCTCTTTCTGGAGATGTTTTTTTTACTTCTAACTCCATCCGAGCTCCCAAATCTTCTTCTAAAGCCCAACAGTTGTTTTTTAGGCATGTGTACTACCTAGGCTTGTGAACCCTATTTTTACTCAAACTACTCCAAGTCTTTCAAAACTTCTCCAAACCTTCCAAAATAATTTCCATGATTATAAACCATGTTAGAGGCATTATATTCCACTTTGGATATAAAGATATTTATCATTAATTTGAATTTGGAAGCCTTTCCCATGGTTGGATAAACTCCTACTAGGCACGGGGTGTAAAAGATGACATTGTAGAAGGATGGTGGACCTTGTGGAAGAGATGGAGAGAGAGGAGAGGAGGATCAAGTATAAAGAAGCTCGAGAGAGGGAGTTGGACAGATAACACAAAGATATGGGAGTGATGGATTTATTGAGGTAGAATTTGTAGGAAGGATTTGAAGTTCACATGGAGGACATGGAACCCGAGATGTATGAGCTACCCCATCTTTGAAAGTGTAGAAGAGAAACCCCTTAGATTATGGAGAGAGATTGCCATATGAAGAAAGGAGAAGAGCCAGTAGGCACACAATTTAACCCACATAGTGACCAGACCCTTGTGTTTAGTTTTACAGATTCATGCGATAAGTTTTGATAATCCAGTTGGTATCGGTATTTGTAGTCAAGTGACACCTAGGAGAAATAATTTTTCATTTGGTACATCTATGGCTACATAATCATTTCCTGTGTTTGGGGGTATTTTTTCTGGCACAAAATTTGGGTAAGGTGTGAGATCACAAGGTTTGAGTATCATGTCCTGGGAGTGGTGTGGGAAACACATCTCGGGAATGGTTTGGTATCATAGACTATTGGTGCCTTAACAACATGAGGGTGGGTCCGTAGGGTGTAAGCTGCATTAGGAACCTTATGTATGACAAGTGGAGGATCTAGAGGAGTTGGCACTCATGAATCTGGTGGGTCGATGGTGGAGGTAACATAAAAGGGAATCAAGGTCCCCGAGATCTAGTGGACAAGGTCCATAACACCATCAACATGTGTTTTATGAGATGTCACTCCACTTACTTGATTTTAAGGGCATTGTGGATGCTGCGGAACATGTACACAAGTGTGAGTTACTATGGTGCATGAAGGGAATCAATTCCATGGAGTAGAAGGCAAGTTGGTTTGTAATCACATTGCGAAGGATGCGTGCATAATCGGTATAGGAAGTATGACCCACACTGACAGAGGGGATTACATTACACTATGTAATGCCTTTTTAGCAATTCCACATACCTAAGTTTGAATAGAAAAGCATCAACACGTTGAAGGAGATTCAACAAGGAATGAAGGAGAGTGTGTAGGAGTTTTACATGCATTTTAAGACTTTCCTATCCAAGTTATCTTATGACATTCACCCTTCGTAGCATGCTTAGTGGTTCATCGGAGGACTAATCACACTTTTAGGAGGGCACTTTCACGCTGATCCACGTGAGTTCTTGGAGGATGCCTTGTGCATGGAGGAAGTAAGAAGTGTTGAAAAAGGAGTTAGTCTATTCTTAGAATCCCAAATTGTTGCAATGGAAAAATAACTAGATAAATTGTCTCATGCAAACTCACTCATGAGACTCGCAGGTGGGTTACAGTGTACATATTGTGAGGTAGAAGGACATACGAAGGACAATTATCCTCGATATCGGTACGTGCAATGACGGTAGACCGTGAGATTTTCCACATAGATCATGATGCGAGTAGGTGTCCACTACTACAGTGCGCGATACTTAAGAATGTGTCTTGCTATTACAAAATTCACCTCTACTACTCATGACACCAAGGAATGTAGATTGATTGACCAAGTACATGATGCAATTGATACTGGTGTGCATAGACTAGTATTAAAAGCGATTCCCAGGATGAGGGCCATCATTATGAAGGGTGTGCGAATTGAGGATTCACCGAAGAGGCATTCCACGAGATGATTTAGAGGCCATGGAAACTATGGAGGTGGAAGAAGTGAGTTCCCGCATGGAACTTGTTACAACTGTGGGTCTATGAAACACTATAAGTGTGAATGCCCCAATCTATTACAATGATCTTGGTTTCAAAAACACAAGTATGAGGAGTGCCCAGAATTATTTGAACACATGAGCTAGAAATAGTGAAAGGATAAGGGCACTGGGATGGTGAGCGTAAAGTGTGTTGATCAATAGTGGATGCCAAGAATGACATGTGAGTTAGACTTATGACTGTATTGGTGATGATGTGAGCTATGACTACATGCACTAGGTGATCACGGTGGACAAGGTCCACAACACCATCAACATGTGTTTTATGAGATGTCACTCTACTTACTTGATTACAAGGGCATTGAGGATGCTGCAGAACATGTACACAAGTGTGAGTTACTATGGTGCATGAAGGGAATCAATTCCATGGAGTAGAAGGCAAGTTGGTTTGTAATCACATTGCAAGGATGCATGCATAACTGCTATAGGAAGTATGACCCACACCAGACAATGGTGGATTACATTACGCTGCGTAATGCCTTTTTGGTGGAATTCCACATACCTGAGTTTGAACAGAAAAGCATCAACATGTTGAAGGAAATTCAACAAGGAATGAAGGAGAGTGTGTAGGAGTTTGACATGCATTTTAAGACTCTCCTATCCAAGTTATCTTATGACATTCACCCTTCGTAGCATGCTCAGTGGTTCATCAAAGGACTAATCACACTTTTTGGGAGGGCACTTTCACAGATCCACGTGAGTTCTTGGAGGATGCCTTGTGCGTGGAGGTAGTAGGAAGTGTTGACAAAGGAGTTAGTCTATTCCTAGAATCCCAGTTGTTGCAATGGAAAAATAACTAGATAAATTATCTACAAACTTGGCTCATGAGACTCACAGTGGGTTATGGTGTACATATTGTGAGGTAGAAGGGAATACGAAGGACAATTATCCTCAGATATTGGTATGTGCAATGATGGTAGACTGTGATATTTTCCACAGAGATCATGATGCAAGTAGGTGTCCACTACTACAAGCGCAATACTTAAGAATGTGTCTTGCTATTACAAAATTTGCACCTCTACTACTCATGAAACCAAGGATTGTAGATTGATTGACAAATTACATGATGCCATTGATATTGGTGTGCGCTAGAGTAGTATAAAAAGTAGTTCCAAGGATGAGGGCCATCATTATGAAGGGTGTGTGAATGGAGGGAGTCACCAAAGAGGAATTCACGAGATGATTTAGAGGCCGTGGAAAATACAGAGGTGGAAGAAGTGAGTCCTTGTATGAAACTTGTTACAAATGTGGGTCTATGAAACACTATAAGTGCGAATGCCCCAATCTATTACAATGCTCTTGGTTTCGAAAAAAACAAGTATCAGGAGTGCCCGGAATTATTTGAACACATGACCTAGAAGCAGCGAAAGGATAAGGGCACTGGGATGGTGAGCGTAAAGTGTGATAATCAATAGTGGATGCCAAGAATGACATGTGAGGTAGAGTTAGGACTGTCTTGGTGATGACATGAGCTATGACTACGTGCACTAGGGAGATACCAAAGTAGATACCACTGATTACAAGAGAATAAGTGGTACATGGGAAGTATCTGGACCCTACACATCAGAAGGAAGTTTATCAAGAGACCATGGACGTAATCATAATTCTTCAAGGGAAATTTAGTGTCTAAAAGAGAAATACAAGAAGTTGGAGTATAAGAAGAGCACTAAGGTCCCTTAATCAAATATAGATGATGTCAAAGAAGTGTGTAAGATGTTGTGCCAAGAGAATATCATTCCTCTATTAGGAGAATGGTTGAGAGATAAATTAAAAATTTCTATAGGAGTGCGAGAGGAAGGTTTTTCATGCTAATCTACCTCCTCACAACTTTGAATATGATAAGGAGATTACCTTGAATGCAGATTGTTGATGGATGGCTCCTAAGTAATATTCGATTGACATGGGTGTGGAAGTTAATGTTCTCACCTTGGATGCATGGAATCAAATGGGAAGGCCCCCATTACAACCATCTTCAAATGTGTTTTATATGGCTAATAAGACAAAAGAAATTCCCATTGGTGTTTTAAAGGATGCTGCTCTCACTATTTAAGGGGCAAAATTAACTAGAGACTTTGAAGTCTTGGTGCTTCATTGAGGTGGACAAATTTCCAGCATTACTTGGGTGCCCCTGGTGCTATAAAAATAATGCTTGGCTTATGTTTCAATAAGGGGTATATAAGTTTTGAGAACAAGGATGAATGTGTTATCATCCTTTTGATAGATGAAAATGCAACACCCTTTACTAAGCCCTTGGGAGAAGAAGACCTAAATAGAATCTATGTGTGCGATATCGGGGACCATGAGGATTTGCAACCAATAAAAGAAGTTGTGATTAAGTGGGAAGACTCTCAATCTATAAGTGATACAACTAGTATGGAATGTGAAAATTGGGTGTATGGCACATATGAGTTAGTCGGAAGGAAGTTAAGAGGCTCTGTGATGAGAGTAACAAAGGCACGCTATCAAGTGCATGAGAGGAAAGAAGTTACCAAGTTACATTAGGGAAACCAACCCAATTGTTTTCCCCGCAAGCAATGGAGACCCAATGGAGATGTGAGGTTAAAAGGAGAAGTATGCTTAGCTATACCTTGCTTAAGACCTTAGCACATTGGTGGGTGACCCATTGTAATAAACTTCTAGAGTGGCACAAGGTGAGAATCACATTCTCTATTAGGTTTCTTCGAATCAATGCACCTATTGTTATACAATATTATCGTAGGAAGGAACCCACCTTGTTTCACATCCAGACATGTGAGAAGGCCTAGATGAAAGGCATGGAAGTATTGCCTCCATATTTATGGGTGCATAAGATTTACTCCACATTACAAGGCTACACATGCGCATGGTAAATTCACTCATAGCTATACCATCGGATAGGAAACTAGGAAGAGTTAATGGCTGATATCCTTCAAGATTTCAAGTATCAAAGTACTAAACCATGGTGAATGAGGTGCTATAGGTTGTTAAATGCCTAACTATGGGAGATAGTGCCATGGAAGAGGATAGAATACTGGAATTATTTGGAAGAATCTAGCTTGGAAGTGCATTTTGATGAGGAATAATTAGAGGAGGTACAACTTGAGCGTGCGTGCATGGAAAAAGAGAAAGAAAAAATTTGTCTATGTGATAGATGGTGAAGAGATGGAAAACTTGGATGTTGACAATACTATGGGCATGCATGAAATTATGGATAATGCTAATGAGAAAGCGTGTGCCTACCATGAACCTCTAAAATCCAAGAAGGTTAACATTGGTTCAAAGGCGGAACCTAAGGAGGAAAATATAGGAGATTACTAGACAAAAATGAGGTTTCAAAGATCATTGATCTGTTGCACAAATTTTAGGATTTATTTCCACATGGGTACCATGAGCTTAAAGGAGTTCACCACTCCTTGGGATAAATGAAGATCAAGTTAAAGTAAGGTGCACACCAAATTTGGAAGAGACTTGATGCAACCTATGAATCCTCTATATAAAACCCGGGCATCTTTGGCACATCACCTAGCTTGAGCCAAGTGCTCACCTGAAGTGTTTAAAGGTACCAGGACCCTCTTTATATTTTCTTGTGAAGGATGTTAGTGTGATGAAGATAAAGCATATTCATAACCATAAATAACCATAAACATTCCACAGAGCATATTCCAGATCTAGATCTTAGAGAATCATGAATTAAACAATAAATATAATAAGATCAACCACACAAGAACTAGTTACAATCATGTTTAACACCATTATCCATCCAACATACTCCATTACATTAAACAATGTAAAACATAGAAGCTTATTACATTATAAAGTATCAACATAAGTCATTCACACATAAGATCCAAAGACATAACTCTCAATAATTTACTCTTGCTAAAGTACGTAGTTCATACATACTTATGGGGATGGGGACTTTCCTTAACCACATACACACTTCCCAAAATAGGTCGGATGTTGATAATAGCCACGCACCTTTACAATAACATGCACACATGCAAGCATGCTAATAATAGACATCCTATAGTAAACTGGAAGAAATAATCCTATCATTAAATCAAGCTCATGAATGGAGCTTATCAATCACTCATTCCCAAAATACCATTTGCGTGTCACAAAAGTCTCCATCTTGATTTGTGCTCTGCACACTATTTCCAAAAATATCCAGTAACCATGAAAATGGTGAAGTCCTAAATCAAACTATCCCGGCGCGTTTACTTTCCTATCATTTTGTGCCTTCAAATGTTCCTTGTTCCCGCACACACATTCTTTGTGTGTATTCTCCTTAGAACAATATTGTATCCTCAAAATTCTCCTACACTAAAGTATATTGTCATCCTGAAAATGGGGTTTATTTTTGATGTTCCAAAATAATAAAGAATAAGAATTGAAAGAATGTAAAGAATCACTATACAAAAGAATGGATCTTTACTCTCTACGCTTTCCTCTTCTCCAACCTAAGGATTAACTCTAGATATTCACTTTTAATCTCATCCTCCAATGTCTTCCAGGTCATCTAGTGTGGTTCTTGTATTCTCTAGAATGTCTGTAGCGATGGAATTCAAATCATCCTAAGTAATCATTTCCTTCTCATTTTCAGCTGTAAAATGTGGACAAAATTGGATATAACAGACATCATTCCCTCCAAAAGATCCATCTTCTATGCTATGAGCTTCACAATCTCATCTATCCTCTCCTTATGTGGATCTTAGGCTACTGCAAGGGCTTCACGCTTCTGTTTCACTAGTGCCAATCTTTCAAAGATGCCCTAAAGGTTCATCCTTCATTACTTGCTAGGAATTCATTATCGTCAACCAAAGTTCCGGTCCTTTATTACGCCTCTGGATCTACACACAAATTCGAGCTTGGTCTTATTTCATGAACTCATCCTTCAAAGTATGAAGCGGTGCCTCATACTTTGAATTTTTCTGATCATAGAGGCCTATGCTCTCTCTATTTTTAGCATATTTTGGTGTAGGCATTCTAAGTGGTCCATCTTCTAGCTGCAAATCAACCAAAGTGCACACATAATGCATTTTAGAAGGAAACTTTTTAGGTACCTTTGGTTCTAAATGAGGCCTTTCTTTCAGAATGTAATCACCAATCTCCTTCGCCATGCTAACAAAGGCCTCATTCTTTGTTCATTCTCTTTCCTTCTCTACCTTTAAGTGCTCTATCTCCATAGTTTTATCCTTGTTATCCTCCATCAATGCTCTAATGGTTTTGGCCTTATCAATATTCCTACACGCCACATCAAAAAATACCTTGACTAAGGCATTACTCACCTACTCATCAGACATAAGTGTGGGATTTATGGTCATGTGTCTGCTCTGAGGTGCCTTCTTTACCCTCCTTGATAAAAATACTCCTCACACACATAAAAATCTGGTTTATCCATGTGATTTTGCATGGTATAAACACTAAAATTAGGTCACACTCCCCTTTCGTACTAGACCAATAAGCACCCTTTATTACATTTACCTAGCCATGACCCCCTTCACCCACTCTAATATTAGTTTAATTAAATTAATTCATTATCCTCACTATATTTATTATTTAAATATCTTAGTTAAATAATATCCACACATACTGATTCACTTGGACACCTCACCAAGCCAACTCAACCTAAGACCTATTCTTAGTAAGTTTCCATAACTAACTAAGACTTACCCAAACCCTTAAAATCAATGCCTACATTCCCTTTAACCACATTCCCACATGCTCATAAGAAGCTCCTATCTAATCCATGGGATAACAACATGAGATCCAAGGAAATCGGGAGGATATCCCTAGTTTAGTAAACCTAAGAAATCCCACCTTGACCGACGATTACCCCTAACCGTTCTGCTAGTTAAGCGGACCACCTCTTGTTACCCTTTTAACCCCAAAACAACCTTATTATCAAGGTTGGAAGCAAGTTGGAAAACATTGAGAGGAGGTTGATGAGAAAGAACACATCTCAAAGAGATAACACATCTTTAGAGAGAAAATTCCAGCGAAAACCGCATGTAAGGAAGGAGATTGAGCATCTTCTCCTGCACAACCATCCCAACCATGATCTGATCTATCCAAGCAAAGAGGAGTGTACATGCAGCCCATGCAGAAGCTTTCTTTTAGCTGGTGATCACTTACAGACCTTTAAAACCCTCATCAGCACCCCCATCTCTTACACCCACAGATATTCGGGGCTGGAATCCAAGTAAGTATAACATCACACTTTCTGGTTTATTTCATTTTATCATCATTTTATCATTTATTGTTTATCTTTCCCCTATTGACCTTCCCAATGTTTTCACCTCCATATACCCATTAAAAACCTCACTAAAGCCTTCTCTAGTCACCCAATACCTCACCTCAACCCGTGAAGTCCTTTGTGTAATCACAAAGGAGACCACATCTTGTTCAGTGATATTTCCAAATCTCATAAATGCTAATCACATTGGTTACACCTAACTGCCGATCGGTCACCCTGACGACACTAGTCTCTGTATTTTCCCACACAGCCTAGAACAGAGACCTACCCACCTAATCTCATCTTACCCTCACTCACCTATGATCTACCCGAGACCTCTGTCAAACCTGCAGAACCCAGAACCAACCATTTGACCTTTAGATTCTATTCTAGCTTATCCTACTAGATTAGATCTATTTATTATTGTGTTTTTAAGTGAGATACCTAAATCATTCCAAACTACAGTAGGACTCACTTTTTTATAGCATTAAATTGTTTAAAATAGTGGACTAATGACCATCTAGGAAGTATCACACTTCCCGGATCTAAACATCTGTTAGGCAGTTCACCCGGCCATCTTGTTTAATTCCTTATGATGGTCTTATTTTCATTATAGGTAGTTCCTCCTAGCCAAAAGGAAGCTCTCATGATCAGATGTGGATTCGAAGTCATACGCATGTAATAACCCATCAACCAACATTTGAGCAGGTATTCCTCCTATGCCCACAGTTACCCTATCTGTTTCTTGGCGCTTGAAAAACGATCTAAGAATTAGGTGAAACAATTTGGCATGCACAGTGGGACCCATCCGGGTTCCTTGCATTTCATTCATTCCTAGGAAAAAATTGTGTGTTTTTTTCCTTCGAATAAGCGTACACACTAATTTTCTTCTTTGGTAATCCACATCTTCTTTCTATTTGCTCTAAAGGAAATTTTTTCTTTTGGTGTAATTAAAAAGAACCATTTCTTCATGTTTTCTGCATTACGGTGAAAGAGCATCCCTCTTCCTCTTCATCTTATTGTGTCATCTAATTTCACATTTTTGATTTAGGTTTAAAAATAAGTGCATTCCATTCTAATTTATTACATTAGCTCACATTAATTTAGGGCAGCCTATACTGTTGGAAGTCATGCCTAGGTGATGGTTGACAATGAATAGTAGAAAAGCACTTATCCTTTTCTCTTTCTCTGAGTCTTACCAAACCTCACAAAAATTCAAAATACATACATTCTTAAACAACATCCTACCTAGAAGAAGCTATAGGTGATCACATAATCACGATGCGGTGGGCTCCCATCTCATTGCTCTATCGAGTTATACTTTAGAGCGAAGCCCGCCTCCACCATAACATACCTAAAACCTCACCTTTTAGATCTTCTTCTTTATAAGAAGCCATCCTCACCAAAAAAATCTATTTCACAATTCATGTGTCGGTTCCTAAATAACATAAGCTGAAAAACATAATAGAAAAGGCACTCCTAGGATCGCATTTTCTTAGTGTTTTTGCTTGGCTTAATTTTGAGGTAAGAGATCATGTTCGTCACTTTTTTGTTCATCCTTGCATGCTCCTCATCATAACTAGTGTATTCCAGCTTCACCTAAGTGTACCTAGGCCATATCATCATCATTTTCAGAATATGGGTATGATTCTACATCAAATTTTAATTCACAACCACTTTCTTTCATCACTAGTTAAATTTTATAGTAACCATTGTTGGTTACCTCGGACTACCATCAGTTATACCCAACTAACGTCGGTTCCTGTGTCCTTTTGCTAACCTACTCAAAAGGAAATTTTACTTCACTTTATTCCACTTTTATAGTCCTTGTCACTATCATTATTCCCATTGATGTTTTAAACATCTTGATTTGGCAAACCTTTCGATTTTACCTTCGCCTCACTATTTCCTCTCTGTTATTTTCTCAATAACCGGTGGTGGTTATCCCGACCGGTGTTGATTTTATGTAATCGACATCGGTTAGCCTATTTTTGCATTCCAACCACCCTTTGGTACTTAATCCACTTTTTGTCACCAAATTCACTTGTTCCTACTATTCTTTGTGTCATTTATAGAGTAGCAGCCACTACGATTAGTCTTGGTTCACATGGTGCTAACCTCGAAGACAAGAAAACACACTCATATTTCACACCAATTGTCAACCACTCCCACCTAGTCCTTCACCACCTTCTATTTTATCACTAGCCATGGATCCCATCGAGCTCGCCCACTATCACTACCGAGATTAGGAGTTTACATGAATCCTTGACCAAAACCTTGCCGCCTTGCAGTTTTACCTTTCCCACTCATCCACTCGAGATGCCTCAGGTCAGTTGATATATGGCATGCCCGTATCTATCCATCCGAATCTCGTACCCACTCGCACATCAGCCCCATCTAGCTCCGTGCTACCCACATCCACCTTACCCCCAGTCATTTCACAGTTAGGTCCTATACCCACTATGACTACCATGCCTCTACCTACTATGCACCTGTTACATCCACCGTACCCTTGATGACTACCTAAAACACAAACTCATTTGCCCCTAATGTTTCTCACATACCCACATGACTACATTACCACATCCAAAGTGTCGGTGACCCCTACCCATTTTAGAATGTGGTTCTTTCTATTCCAAAATCATTAGCCCCTATTTCCACTAGGGCTACCACCACGACCCTTCCACCCCCATATACATACTACCAACAACCTCCCATTTCATCCATTATACATTACGGGTATGTACCCCTTGTGTCACTACCTTCTTCTCCACCGCTCTACATGGCAACCCCATACACTAGAGTGCCACCTCCATTATATGCCCAAAACCAACCTTCCCATGCTATGGAGGCATCCATTGTAACACCACGAACTGTTGTTACTTCCTCCCGAGCATACAAGTGTTGATATGTGATTTCTTTGTAAAAAAAAGGATGTGTTCCTTGATTGAGAAATCATGCTTGATATGTACTGTATCTTCTTTTCAGATTTCAGATCCTTGACTCGAGTCAGAATTTGATTAGACTCTTTTATTTATTTCATTTTACATCTGAGTTTAATCTGATCTCGGAACAAATTATAAAGTTATTCATCTATAAGACCTAGCCTTGGATCAGTGGTATTGATCCAAGTGGTGCTTTAAGTTTTTCATGATGAATTAAAAATTATAAACCTTTCACAGGTTGCAAGGTCTGAATTCATTGAATAAAGCCAATCCCGAGTCTAACTCAGGTTGATCGTGTGAAATGGAATGGTTCCCGATATCGAAGTATATCTAGAAGGTCTTGGTCATGGACCAGGTAATAATTCTGTTGCATATAATTCCGTAGCCTAAGGCAGAACAGGAGCTAACCCTGTTCAAGAATGCATGTTGTAGGTCTTTTTCTGAGCATACGGAATGTAGACCTAACTGGAATTATTAATGTTAGTAACCTAAAACTAAACTTAACCTAGGGGTTAGATTAGTGATGATCTAACCTAGACCTAGGCTAAGAGCTAATGTCCTAAGTTAGTATCTATGTTCTATGAAGTTAGACTAGGTATTATCCTAAATTCTAACCTAAGTTACTAACCTAACTATTGAGCAAGGATTATTGGGGACCTATGGAGGGGTGCGAACCATGGGCGGCAGTTTCTATGTTATTTAATGCGTGGATAAGCATGAGGGATAGGTAATTGGTGGAGGTTTTAAAACGGCTAACTTGAGCCGACGTGGCAGTTCGCCAAAATTGGAAATGGTCTTGGAATTTCTCTTGTCTATCGCCAACTATGGCGGTCGGTGGCAGTGGAGTTTGAGCGGGAAATTGGGAGTAAATGCAATTAATGAGCTCGGTAGTCGAGCTCGGAATTCGCGAGAAGGCATGCAAAATGGAAAGTTAATGTTTTGTTTGGCTTATCACGAATTCTGGTTTTTCCTCTGCCTGTTCACTGGTTCTTCGCACCAGTCTTCTTTGTGTTGCATGGCGAGTATGAGCGTATCTAGCTCTTTCCTCTGGCAAGGAAAATATATATGTCATGGAGATAGCAAAATTTTGTTGGTAGCTCTAACTTGGAAAAGGAAAAGAAAGTCCGAGCTCTTTCAGTGGTCTGCTTCGGAATTTTGAGCAAATATCCAGGCATGTTAGGCCCTAACCTTTAAAAATCTTGCTTGTCTTTCAAGTGATTTCATTAGAACAACTCTGTTCAAATGATTTATGGAAATAGATGATTTTCTATGGTTGTCTTGTGTGATTTTGGTACTGTATCTTCATGCTGGTTCGATTTTTCATTTATCCCTTGATGGGTGTTTATTAAATTCGAACTGTTGCTATATTTCTTTGTGTTTTGCATTCCGGCTTTAATATGCGAAATTATTGCAAGTATATGTGATAGGCCTGCTCTGTGTGAGTCCATAAATTGTTCTCTCGATGGGTACAGACTATTGAGATGCTTGTTGATGGATACTTTTCATTGATTCTTGTTGTGGAAACTGTCGGAAGGGATACTGAAGGACATTTGTTTGATTGTTCAGTTAATTGACCTTTTCTTTCGTAAGCTCTGTCGTGGTTGTTATTTAGTGGTGGTTATGGATTCTGGTTGGGTTTCGTTATGAAATTTTATAGTTATTTGTGAAAAGGTAACTCACAGTGTTACAGTATTCATTACGACCTTGCTGGAGTTGTTTTTCCCCTTGCGTGGAGGTTATGGGGATTCAACCCATTGATAGTATTGATATATATATATATATATATTATATTGATTATTGAAAACGAATCTGTGGAGTCCTTTGAATGAATCGTATATTATGGTCCACTATTGAGGATATAGATACATCTTTGAGTATTGATAATTTGAATTTCGTTGGAATCTTGTAGAAGTAACAGGTCATACGACCTCTGTTATTTTAATGAATTTTGGTACAGACTCCCTGGGTATACATTTACGTTTCCTTCTGTGTAAGCTTGTTCGAGAATTTTGAAGAGGTTCAGTTGAATTCCTTGTTATGAAATCAGTATTTTGATTTGCTTACACCTGATTTTTGAATGCTTACCATAGTTGGCATAGATAGAATCATTAACTATTTTTATCTTATATACTGTTGTTGGGACTCAGTTGAATTCTTGATAGATAAACAGTGTAACTGCTTCAAATTAAGACTGTTGGGTTTACTATTGTTTTCGACACCGTTGGGTTCCGTGAGTATGGGAAGATATCTTGTATATCGGCTTCTGGAAAAGCTAAACTGTGAATACTGTTTACGGACTTAGTTTTAAATCCTCGAATGGTAATCTATGTCACTGTTTTCTGTATAAGCCTGAGTATGAACATGTAATGTTCTTGGCTTTGTTGGTTTTCTTTAATAGCTTGACATCATGAATTATGGCTTCTATAAAGTAGGTCATGAATAACATACTTTCAACTCTGGATGCGTTCAGAAGTGACTATGTTATGTTATGTTATGTTATGTTATGTTTTCTTTCTGATTACATTCCAGATAGATGTGGCTGTGCATGTTGCTTGGATTTCATTTAAAAATCCCTCCGCATAGTCATAGGGAAATGTCATTGCTTAAATGATCATGAGTCTTTGGTTGACTGTGATAACAAAGGAGATCTTTTGATTTCGACCTTGTGTCTAAAAGCCTTTCAGTGTTTATCTTCTTGTCTGTCGCTTCTTGCGCAAGGTCATACTGAGTCTGCTTGGTAGATAGACACCGTTGTTTGGCAAGAGGGTTACTGTACTGTAGTTGCTTTATTTTAAGTTTTAACAAAATAGTGTGCTGTTGATGGACTCGACTGATTTATTTGCATGCGTATTAGGTGAATGCCTTGCTTTTGAAAAGATGGTACAGTCATGAGCTAATTCAGAGGGAAACATGTACAATTTGTTTATTTCTCTTCTGTTGTAAATTATAAGTTGATATAATTGTTTAACTAACATCTGTAATTGTTTTTACATAATGACGGTATCAGGATTGATATGGTATTCCTCTTTTTTAAGTTGAATATCATGATTGTCTGATGTTTGTTCATCTTGGGATTTACAATGAATAATTGCTTAGGATACTTTTGTTCTTCTTGATCCCTAATATTTTGATGAAATATTTGAGAAGTATATAGTACTACTCTCAGAACAAAAATTATTATTACATGTTATAGACATGATATATTCCTAATGTATAGTCCAATCATGTTTACTTGTTTAGTGATTTTATATCATTTAAACAGGGTGTTTAATGAAAACAATTGATGATTGCAATTGTTTTAAGAGTTAGTGCTTATCATGCTCAGTCATCAACCGACCCATGTTGATAATTTTTGCAGATGGATGCCGTAAGTGGTAAAAGCAATGCAGATCTGACCGGATGATCAGATTGTTTAATTTGATTTATAATGAATTACATCTTGATTTTCTAAATGTACTATATGTGGAAAGATGTTCCTTTTCCGTTGAGCATTGTATCAAGTATGCTGAATGCATAAAAAGTATTTGTATAGTTCTGAAAGGAATAGAAATAAGTATTTGCTACTTATGTGTTGTATTCTTATTTTGATAGTTGACCTTCTTCGGTTTATATACCGGAGGGGCAATGTTATCTTTGTATAATTTGGAGACTTTTGTGATTGTCAATGAAAGCTTACAAGAAAATGTGATTGAATTCTTATGAGTGTTTAGTAGTTCTAATTTGTTCTATCGAAAGTAAAATTGAAATTTAAATCATTGTCTTTCTAAAGATAGGATTAAAATAAACCTAAGCAGAACGCTAATCAAGCTGAATTAAATTACTAATCCCTAGTCTTGATTATGACAGGACAACATTTAATTGGATTCTTAATCATTTATATCTTGATACTAATAGGTATGATATAAATTCAGTTAGGAGAACTGATATAAACCTAATGGGGTTCAGATGGCAATCTCATGTGAAGTTTATGAGTTATTGTCAAATTCCGTTGTCTTAGAATCATGTATATTCTAAGAACTCCATGATGAGACCTTGGCCTTAATATCTCCACCGTGTAATGGGTTTTATTGAGGAAGGTCATTCTAAGATGAAGAATCCAGGGATCGGGAAAGGCTAACCCTAGGGGAACGTCTTTAATGTAATTTAAACTCAACGTGCGTAACGCATATTAATAAGTAGATCTTTTCGAGGCGGATTTAAAGGTTGATGGCACAAGTCAACTGCAGGGTTGTACCTCCGAGAAGATTAGGATCTTCTCGAAGTTACAACAATGCAGGTGACTTATGATGACACCCTTTGCATTGATCGCTAAGATTTACACTTTGATCTCGAACGAGTTACTCAGGGACCGATTAGGAATGTGGTCACGTTATAAGGCTGCCTAGGAGATTCGGGGTATCTTGACACACTGGTTTAACTAGGGTTGAACCAGTATGTCATCGTATCCCTAATCCTCGTGGGCATCCATATAACGTTATCACCTTGTTAATCCGTTTCCGAGTGAATAAGTTGAGATAGGAGGGACTGACAGAAGTCGGTATAAGACATTCTACATAACATAAGAATGGGGTGAAGGGCATATTCTAGATTGACGAGTATGCCGTTAAGGAATACGAGACATAAACAGTATGTTTCAAATCTTTGGCCAAAGTATCGCAAGCTGCTGATTGCGTTGTCCTAATTCACCTAGTCTAAGGATGAGATGCCGATGAATAATGGTAACAATTATTCAGTTAGGTTCCTTGACAGAGCATTCAATCCTGAATAGGAAGAGAACCGCAAGAGTGAAGTGTTAAATAAAAACGCCAACTCTTATTACTCATGAATAGATCGGTAGATTACCGAGTCATGGAATGAATAGATCGGAGGTACTCCGAGTCATTACAGCTGCATATGGTTGTCTGTTATAAGAATGGTTATTTGATTTGTGAGTTCTAAATTATGTATTTAGAACCAGGATGCAATTATCAAAAAAAAAAAAATTTCACTTGTTCTAAGGTATAAAATGAGGATGTTACATCTTGGTATCAGAGCTGAAGGTTGCAGCTCTTGGACCTATTGTGTCCATAATCTGATAAAAACCTGAATTTTCTTAAATGTAAAATGGTTAGAACAAGGGGGAACGTTGTGAATAATGCTCCACCTGAAGGAGGAGCGGCAACAACCCAGAAACTTGATGAGATCCTTGCTGCCTTGTTGGACACAAGAGATCGCTTAGCTGTACTTGAACAACAGGTGATGGGAAATGAGGAGGATGAAGAAGCTGATAATAATAATCAGCAACCTCCTGAGGACAACCCCGACATGGGTGTTGATGTTAATGCTGGGAATGCACCTGTCCAACCAGAAAACAAAAAGGCCAGATTGGCAGCAGAACTCACTAATGATATAAAAAGGATAAGTCCACCTAAGTACGATGGCACCACATTAGGAGATGGAGCTGAGAACTGGCTTAGCGAAATGGAGAAGTACTTTGCAATAAGGAACTTCTCAGAGGAAACCAAAGCTATTTGGGGAGCCTATCAGCTTTCCCACGAAGCATCTTCATGGTGGGATAGCCGTAAAGCTGAACTAAACATTGATGAGACCAATATTACTTGGGATCAATTTAAAGGCTATTTTAGGCAACGTTGGCTGCCACAACTTTTCTATGATCAGAAAATGACAGAATTTCAGAACTTAGCTCAAGGGAAGCTAACGGTAACTGAATACTGGGAGCGGTTTACAAAACTCCTCAAGTATGTACCGCAGTATCAAACTGACGAGAAGTTCAGAATACGGAAATTCATCATGGGATTGAATCCCGTGATAGGGGGAGAGGTCGATGTTCATAGTCCAACCACTATGGAAGGAGTTGTTGAAAAGGCCATAAGGCAAGAACAGAAATTAAAGGCTATTTCTGCTCATAAAGAGGAAGTGCGAAGAAGACTGCAAACCCTTCTTCAACCTCTCTTGCACCTAGAAAAGGACCATGGAAAAGTTTGGAAACAAGAGTAAGTTTCCGAGATAACAATAAGAAAGTGGTAGTAAAATAAGCTCATTGAAATGTAAGGGATAATTTTGTTAAAAATTATAATAATGGGCGTAAGCCCTATGGAGGACAAAGGTGACAATTACAAAACCGGAGGCAACTTTGAGCCTAAAAGGGACTCGTAGGAGGCTGCTACAATTGTGGCAAAGATCACTACGCAAATCAAGCCCTTTGAAGAAGGATGATCGTAATCAAGCAAAGATAAGATACATGCCGCAGAGAGCAGACATACAAGCAAGCTGAAAAGCAAGTAACACCTATAGAAGTTCCGGGTAAGTTATTTGGCATACCTGTCACTATTCTTTTTGATACAGGAGCTACTGAATGTTTTATTTCTAATAAACTTGCTTCTAAACTTAAAAGAAAAGCTGGAAAAATGGATAAATCTTGACTCGTGATAAAGATGGTAATAACTCTGTCATACAAAGAGTATGTGTCTTTTTGGGGCATTCCTTGACTTACCTAACTTTTCCACTGGTTGATCTCTATGTTACACCTTTGGGATCGTATGACATTGTCATCGTGTCAATTGGTTAGTGACCATAAAGCAAAAAAAGTAGACTGCTATGAAAAGAACATAAAATGTTTAGATGATCACTGAAACAACAGAGATTCAAGGTGTGAAACGAGAAATTTCAGTTAGAAAACCTGTCACCATGCAAATTAAAAAGGCTAAGAATAAAGGATGTACTTTTATGCAAGTAAAGATATCTGAATCTTCAGAAGAAGATGGTGATTATATGAAGCAAATTCCTCTGTTACAAAGTTTCAGGGATGTCTTTCCTGAAGAATTACCAGGGTTACCACCCAAGAGAGAATTTGACTTCACCATTGAAATCAAACCGGGAACTGAACCTATTTCCAAAGTGCCTTATAGGATGACTACTACAGAGTTAGTCGAGCTTAAGGCACAGTTGCAAGAACTTTTGACAAAAGGTTTGATTAGACCAAGTGTTTCACCTTGGGGTGCGCCTGTGATATTTGTGAAAAAGAAGGATGGAACACTTAGGCTGTGTATTGATTATCGGATGTTGAACAAAGCAACAATCAAGAACCGATATCCACTTCCAAGGATCGACGATCTATTTGATCAGATGCGTGGAGCAGCGGTTTATTCTAAGATAGACCTTCGATCTGGTTATCATCAGTTAAGGATTAAAGAAGAAGATATTCATAAAATAGCTTTCCGAACAAGGTACGGACATTATGAATTCACGGTTCTACCCTTTGGATTAACTAATGCACCCGCAGCCTTTATGAACTTAATGAACAATATTTTTCAAGAATATCTGACAAGTTTGTACTTGTATTCTTGGACGATATTCTCATTTATTCTAAAAGCGTTGAGGAGCACAATGAGCATTTGAAGATAGTTTTGGAAATTCTGAGAAAAAGAAAGTTGTATGGTAAGTTATCCAAATGTTCTTTCTTTGATTCAGAAGTTCACTATTTGGGTCATGTCATAAGTAAAGAAGGAATTGCTGTAGATCCTTCAAAAATAGTGGCAATAACTGAGTGGCCTGCGCCAAAGAATGTGCATGAAGTAAGAAGCTTCATGGGTCTTGCAGGTTACTATAGAAAATTTGTAAAGGATTTTTCTAAGGTAGCTGCACCAATAACTTCATTGCAGAAGAAGGATAAGAAATTCATATGGAATGACAAGTGCGAAGTGGCTTTCAAAAGTCTGAAAGACCAGTTGACTTCTACACCTATATTAGTCAGTACTGCACTCTAATGGGAATTTTACTATTGTAACGGATGCTTCCGGGAAGGCCTTGGAGGTGTTTTGCTACAAAATGATCAAGTCATAGCATATGAAAGTAGAAAACTCAAGTTACATGAGCTGAATTATGCCCCTCATGATTTGGAGCTTGCCGCCATTGTTCATGCACTTCAAGTCCTGGAGACACTACTTACTTGGGAAACCTTTGAGTTGAAAACCGATCACTTAGGGCTGAAATATATTTTTACTCAACCTAATCAATGCCGATGCTAGAAGAAGGTGGTTAGAATTTTTATCACAATATGATTTTGATATTAGCTATATCAAAGGGAAGGAGAATAGAGTAACTGATGCTCTAAGTCGTAGGAGGCACATTTCTGCTCTTATAACATTAAGAACTCAGTTCAAGGAGGAGGTAAAGAGTGCCTCGTAATCTGATATAATTACTTTCACTCAAGTAAAGGCAAAGGCTTGCCGCATAACCTAATGATGAAAGGTATAAAGGTTTTCATTTTGATAATGAAGGAATCTTGCGTTATGAAAACAGGGTATATGTACCTATGTTGAACGACTTGAGGAAGAAGTCATTAGTGGAATTTCATAATTCACCTTTCTCTGACACCCGGTATCACAAAGATGCTTGCTGATCTCAAACAACAATACTTTTGAAAGGTATGAAAAAGGATGTCATAAATTTTGTGACCCATTGTTTGGAGTGTCAAGGTGAAGGCGAACATATGCACCTCGCCTGGATCATATATCCTCATAGCATACCGCAAAGATAAATGGCAAGTAATAACCATGGATTTTGTACAAGGATTACCCATGTCTAGGAATAAACATGATGTTATCCTGTAGTTGTAGATAAACCGACTAAGGTAGCTCATTTCATCGCTGAAATCTAAAGGATGATTCACCAAAGGTTGGCCAAAAGATTCGCACACCTAAATTTTCAGATTGCATGGTGTACCAAAATTGATTATATCCGACAGGATCCAAGAATGACGCCAAGGTTTTGGCAAACACTTAATACAGCTCTGAACAAAACTAAACTTCGCTTCGCATATCATCCTAAACGGATGGACAAACCGAAAGGGTAAATCAAGTGTTGAGGACATGTCATGCGATGTATCGCATGGATCAACAAAGATAAATGGGAAGAGTATCTTCCATTAGTTGAGTTCGCATACAACAATACTTATCATTCATCTCTTAAAATGGCACCATTTGAAGCACTTTATGGAAGAAAGTGCAGTAACTCCCGTTAGCTGGGACAAAGGTTTTGAGGATAGAGTGGTAATTGGACCGTAGATTCTCACAAAATGGAATAGCAAGTTAAGTCGATTCGTGAAAGATTAAAGGAAGCAAATGATAGGCAAAAGAGCTATGCTGACCTTAAGCGGGTTGATAGAAGGTTTGAGCTTGGTGATAAGGTTTTTCTTCATGTTAAACCCGAAAGAGTTCTATAACTTTTGGCAAGGCTGCCAAGTCATGTCACCTCGATTCATGGGACCTTTCAAATTGTCGAAATAATCAATCCGTAGCTTATCGCTTAGCATTACCACCGCTTTATCTCGCATGCATGATGTTTTCCATATTTCTTTGCTTAAGAAATACGTTTCAGATCTCACACATGTTTTAAATTTGAATTCTCAGTCCAAGACCCAGAATAATCATGGTTAAACCCACACGAGTGCTGAAACTCACCAATCGTATTTAAGAAATCGTGAAATACAAAGAATGTAAGGTCCAAAGGGGACCAGCTTTAACGAAGAAAGTGCAACTTGGGAAAATCGAAGAGATGAAAATTGCTTTTCCTTCTCTTTTTCAATGTAAATGAAATCATTGACAAAACATTCTTTAATGAACTTATTTTTTTAAGTATTTATGAAAGCCAGATGAAGGCAAACATTATTCAGGTTGAATAAAATGTGTTGTGACATTGATTTCTGGAACTATTCAAATTGGAAATAGTCACATTGTTTGTGTACTGATAAATTGGTTGACCTGAAGGTTAATTGAATATGTAATCATCGGGACGATGAATCTTTTTAGGAGGGAAGCATGTAACACCCTGAACTGTTGTTACTTCCTCCTAAGCATACAAGTGTTGATATGTGATTTCTTTGTAAAAAGGATGTGTTCCTTGATTGAGAAATCATGCTTGATATGTATCGATCTTCTTTTCAGAGATTTTAGATCCTTGACTCGAGCCAGAATTTGATTAGACTCTTTTATTTATTTCATTTTACATCCGAGTTTAATCTGATCTCTAATGAATTATAAAGTTATTCATCTATAAGACCTAGCCTTGATCAAGTGGTATTGATCCAAGTGGTGCTTTAAGTTTTTCATGATGAATTAAAAATTATAAACCTTTCATAGGTCAGTAAGGTCTTGAATTCGTTGAATAAAGCCAATCCCAGTCTAACTCAAAGTTGATCGTGGTGAAATGGAATGGTTCCCGATATCAAATATATCTGAAGGTCTTGGTCGTGGACCGTAATAATTCTCACATATAATTCCGTAGTTTAAGGCGTAATGAGCTAACCCTGCTCAAGAATGCATGTTGTAGGTCTTTTTCTCGAGCATACGGAATGTAGACCTAATCGAATTATTAATGTTAGTAACCTAAAACTAAACTTAACCTAGGGGTTAGATTAGTGATGATCTAACCTAGACCTAGGCTAAGAGCTAATGTCCTAAGTTAGTATCTATGTTCTATGAAGTTAGACTAGGTATTATCCTAAATTCTAACCTAAGTTACTAACCTAACTATTGAGCAAGGATTATTGGGGACCTATGGAGGGGTGCAAACCATGGGTGGAAGTTTCTATGTTATTTAATGCGTGGATAAGCATGAGGGAAAGGTAATTGGTGGAGGTTTTAAAATGGCTAACTTGAGCCGACGTGGCAGTTTGCCAAAATTGGAAATGGTCTTGGAATTTCTCTTGTCTATCGCCAACTATGGCGGTCGGTGGCAGTGGAGTTTGAGCGGAAATTGGGAGTAAATGTAATTAATGAGCTCAGAGTCGAGCTCGTAATTCACGAGAAGGCATGCAAATGGAAAGTTAATGTTTTGTTTGGCTTATCACGACTCCTGTTTTTCCTCTCGCTGCTCACCGGTTCTTCGCACTCGCCTTCTTTGTGTTGCATGGCGAGTATGAGCGTATCTAGCTCTTTCCTCCGCAAGGAAAATATATATGTCATGGAGATAGCAAAATTTTGTTGGTAGCTCTAACTTGGAAAAGGAAAAGAAAGTCCGAGCTCTTTCAAAGGGTCTCGCTTCGAATTTTGAGCAAATATCCAGTGCATGTTAGGCCCTAACCTTTAAAAATCTTGTTGTCTTTCAAGTGATTTCATTAGAACAACTCGTTTCAAATGATTTATGGAAATGGATGATTTTCTATGGTTGTTTCTTGTGTGATTTTGGTATCAGATTCTTCATGCTGGTTCGATTTTTCATTTATCCTCATGGGTGTTTATTAAATTCGAATCACATATATTTATTTGTGTTTTGCATTCCGGCTTTAATATGCAAAATTATTGTAAGTATATGTGATAGGCCTCGCTCAGGTGAGTCCATAAATTGTTCTCTCGATGGGTACAGACTATTGAGATGCTTGTTGATGGATACTTTTCGTTGATTCTTGTTGTGGAAACTGTCGGAAGGGATACTGAAGGACATTTGTTTGATTGTTCAGTTAATTGACCTTTTCTTTCGTAAGCTCTGTCGTGGTTGTTATTTAGTGGTGGTTATGGATTCTGGTTGGGTTTCGTTATGAAATTTTATAGTTATTTGTGAAAAGGTAACTCATGTGTTACAGTATTCATTACGACCTTGCTGGAGTTGTTTTTCCCCTTGCGTGGAGGTTATGGGGATTCAACCCATTGATAGTATTGATATATATATATATATATATATGATTATTGTATTGAAACGACTCTGTGGAGTCCTTTGAATGAATCGTATATTATGGTCCACTGTTGAGGATATAGATACATCTTTGAGTATTGATAATTTGAATTTCGTTGGAATTCAGAAGTAACAGTCATACGACCTCAAGTTATTTGTAATGAATTTTGGTACATGACTCTCTGGGTATACATTTACGTTTCCTTCTGTGTAAGATTGTTCGAGAATTTTGAAGAGGTTCATTGAATTCTTGTTATGAAATCAGTATTTTGATTTACTTTCACCTGATTTTTGAATGCTTACCATAGTTGGCATAGATAGAATCATTAACTATTTTTATCTTGTATACTGTTGTTGGGACTCAGTTGAATTCTTGATAGATAAACAAAGGTAATCGCTTCAAATTAAGACTGTTGGGTTTACTATTGTTTGACGCCGTTGAGTACCGTGAGTATGGAAAGTTATCTTGTATGTCGGCTTTTGGGAAGCTAAACTATGAACACTGGTTATGGACTTAGTTTTAAATCCTCGAATGGTAATATATGTCACTGTTTCCTGTAGAAGCCCGAGTATGAACAGGTAATGTTCTTGGCTTTGTTGGTTTTCTTTAATAGCTTGACATCATGAATTATGGCTTCTATAAAGTAGGTCGTGAATAACATACTTTCAACTCTGGATGCGTTCAGAAGTGACTATGTTATGTTATGTTATGTTTTCTTTCTGATTACATTCCAGATAGATGTGGCTGTGCATGTTGCTTGGATTTCGTTTAAAAATCCCTCCGCATAGTCATAGGGAAATGTCATTGCTTAAATGATCATGAGTCTTTGGTTGACTGCGATAACAAAGGAGATCTTTTTATTTCACCTTGTGTCTAAAAGCCTTTCAATGTTTATCTTCTTGTCTGCCACTTCTTCGCGCAAGGTCATACCGAGTCCCTTATGGTAGATAGACACCATTGTTTGGCAAGAGGGTTATCAGTATCAGTAGTTGCTTTATTTTAAGTTTTAACAAAACAAGCAGTCGTCTTGATGGATTCGACTCCGATTTATTTGCATGCGTATTAGGTGAATGCCTTGATTTTGAAAAGACGGCATACCATGAGCTAATTCAGAGGGAAACATGTACAATTCATTTATTTCTCTTCTGTTGTAAATTATAAGTTGATATAATTGTTTAACTAACATCTGTAATTGTTTTTACATAATGACGGTATCAGGATTGATATGGTATTCCTCTTTTTTAAGTTGAATATCATGATTGTTTGATGTTTGTTCATCTTGGGATTTACAATGAATAATTGCTTAGGATACTTTTGTTCTTCTTGATCCCTAATATTTTGATGAAATATTTGAGAAGTATATAGTACTACTCTGTAACGAAAATTATTATTACACGTTATAGACATGATATATTCCTAACGTATAGTCTGAATCATGTTTACTTGTTTGGTGATTTTATATCATTTAAACAGTAGAAGTTTAATGAAAACAATTGATGATTGCAATTGTTTTAAGAGTTAGTGTTATCATGCTCAGGGCCATCGAACCCACCCATGTTGATAATTTTTGCAGATGGATGCCGTAAGTGGTAAAAGCAATGCAGATCTGACCGGATGATCAGATTGTTTAATTTGATTTATAATGAATTACATCTTGATTTTCTAAATGTACTATATGTGGAAAGATGTTCCTTTTCCGTTGAGCATTGTATCAAGTATGCTCAATGCATAAAAATATTTGTATAGTTCGAAGGAATAGAAATAAGTATTTGCTACTTATGTGTTGTATTCTTATTTTGATAGTTGACCTTCTTCGGTTTATATACCGGAGGGGCAATGTTATCTTTGTATAATTTGGAGACTTTTGTGATTGTCAATGAAAGCTTACAGGAAAATGTGATTGAATTCTTATGAGTGTTTAGTAGTTCTAATTTGTTCTATCTAAAGCAAATTGAAATTTAAATCATTGTCTTTCTAAAGATAGGATTAAAATAAACCTAAGCAGAACGCTAATCAAGCTGAATTAAATTACTAATCCCTAGTCTTGATTATGACAGGACAACATTTAATTGGATTCTTAATCATTTATATCTTGATACTAATAGTATGATATAAATTCAGTTAGAGAACTGATATAAACCTAATGGGGTTCGATGGCAATCTCATGTGAAGTTTATGAGTTATTGTCAAATATCGTTGTCTTAGAATCATGTATATTCTAAGAACTCCATGATGAGACCTTGGCCTTAATATCTCCACCGTAATGGGTTTTATTGAGGAAGGTCATTCTAAGATGAAGAATCTAGAGATCGGAAAGGCTAACCCTTGGGGAACGCTCTTTAATGTAATTTAAACTCAACGTGCGTAATGCATATTAATAAGTAGATCTTTTCGAGGCGGATCTAAAGGTTGACGGCACAAGTCAATTGCAGGGTTGTACCTCCGAGAAGATTAGGATCTTCTCGAAGTTACAACAATGCAGGTGACTTATGACGACACCCTTTGCATTGATCGCTAAGATTTACACTTTGATCTCGAACGAGTTACTCAGGGACCGATTAGGAATGTGGTCACGTTATAAGGCTGCCTAGGAGATTCGGGGTATCTTGACACACTGGTTTAACTAGGGTTGAACCAGTATGTCATCGTATCCCTAATCCTCGTGGGCATCCATATAACGTTATCACCTTGTTAATCCGTTTCCGAGTGAATAAGTTGAGATAGGAGGGACTGACAGAAGTCGGTATAAGACATTCTACATAACATAAGAATGGGGTGAAGGGCATATTCCGATTGATTTACGAGTATGTCGTTAAGGAATACGAGACATAAACAAGATGTTTCAAATCTTTGGGCCAAAGTATCGCAAGCTTTCTGATTGCATTGTCCTAATTCACCTAGTCTAAGGGATGAGATGCCGATGAATAATGGTAACAATTATTCAAATAGGTTCCTCGACAGAGCATTTTTAATCCCAGCATAGGGAAGAGAACCGCAAGAGTGAAGTGTTAAATAAAAACTTGAACTCTTATTACTCATGAATAGATCGGTAGATTACCGAGTCATGGAATGAATAGATCGGAGGTACTCCGAGTCATTACAGCCGCATGGTCACTGTTATAAGAATGGTTATTTGATTTGTGAGTCCTAAATTATGTATTTAGAACCAGGATGTAATTATCAAAAAAATTCACTTGTTCTAAGGTATAACACAACACTCTCACCTATGACGAGATTTACAACGAGCCTATTCACCCATCCATTCCTATAACGTTCATACCTTGTGCATTAGGAAATGCCTAAATTAAACTACTTCAATAGCAAAGAAGACCCACAACAACATTTGTGGTTGTTCCAACATGGGTGTTATCTAATCGCTCATGATGATGCCTTGCTTTGAGAACCTTTCCCATGTCCCTCACTAGACCTGTACTAGATTGGTATAGTGGGTTACCTAAACACTCTATATTCTCATTCAATCAGGTATCCTAAGCATTCTTGGATCATTTCTCTATCAATATCACAATAATGTTACCATGACCGATCTATATTCCACATGTCGATGAGGACGAATCCATTATAGATTTTGTTTCTCGTGGCGTAGCTTGATTAATCAAATTACCTTCCAACCGCCACAAATGTAACTTATCAAGCTCTTCACATGGGCTTGCGCTAGAAATATTTCACCGACCTTACAGTGTCTAAACCTTCTAAATATTTGACGAGGCATTCACTATGGCATAAAAGTTAGAGATTCGGGCCATCGAATATAAGAAAATCTAGTTACGTAATAAGAATTTGGAATTCAAGTTGAATGATACCTCTTCTTCTTCCAAACCACAAACCAGTTATTCAAAATCTAAAGGCACCGCTAACGCAGAGTACTCAAGGCCGGCCCGACGATCTCTTAAATTAGGCTACCCCTCATCTAATCTCTCACTTGTCCAAAATTTTCAATTCGACGAGAGCAAAGTGATAATATACCCCAATTAGGGAACCTTACTCTTCCGTCTTAGAAAATATTATCAAAGCAAGAGACATCACACTTCCACCTATAAAACCACACATTAGTTTTGATCCTTGTCGTCCCCATGCACACATGGTATTATAGACACCAAATTGGTGTCTTACGACACCCTGTGCCCCGCATCTCATTTCGCAACCTAACCTCACCACCTAAACCTTGCACAATTATTTATTAATTACCTTATAATTAATAAATCCACATTTTCAAACCTGCCACCTCATTTTTCCACCTCATCATGACCTAGCCCTAACCCTAAACTAACCTAATAAAGACCTATAACTTGGTCTACATCCACACCCATGACTAATTAACCCTCACCCACACCAAAACCAACCTAATAATGACTTGACCAAGCCCAAAACTAATCTCTCAAGAGAAAGGAGGGAAAGTTGGCTATTTTACTAAAAATAGCCCACTTTGACTTAACCGACATCGGTTCCTACTCAACCACCGTCGGTTACGTAACCGCCATCGGTTCCCTGTAAATGACCTCCCCCAACCAAAAACAAAGGATCGGGAATTCATTGGAAGGATCCAAAATTCACTTGGCAGAGCAGAGACAAGTGAAGAAAAGAGAAGAGCATCGAGCCGAAGACTGCAACTGAGCCACTAGATTACTACCACCCCTTTCAAGCATTGGAAAAGACTGAGGATAGCTTCATCAGCTCGTTTTCCAATACCAGATCATCCCAACTAAGCCTTACTATCACTACCACATTCCTTGGACCTGAATCTTCATCAAGGATGAGTAAGTAGTGTCTTGTATGTTTCTAAGCACCATTTGTTGAGTCTTTTGATTGATAGTAATTATAAGCTCACTTTTAGATCTACCAACAGCCAACACCCTACACTTAACCTTCATCCATATATCCTTGTATTGCCTAGAAGACAGTTTTATCACACTCTGAGTCTTCCCTGTCATCTCACTATTCCCCTCAGCCATCCACCAGTCTTAAAAACCCCACAATCACCCTGCAACCAACCTCCCTCCAGGAGCACCTAGATTACTGACCCTACCGGTGTTGGTTATCCTCTACTCGGCGGTTCTCTAAACCGTGGTCGGTTATCCAGTGACCGGCATCGGTCACTATGACTTATACCCAAAACCTTCCTCTCACCTATTTGTCTCCTAACAACCTTAGATCCAATCTGGTTTATCCCTGTAACTCGAGCTGAACGTATCAACGACCATTGACCAAACAAACAACGTGACGTTTTATTATTGGTAGTTTAGTCTCTATTGCTTTGTGACGAGGCACCTAAATCGTGATTTCGCAATAGCTTCTTTATTATCATTTGTGTTAATTCGTATTGAAAGGGGAACTGACCACCTTCGAAAGGAAGTCTAATATTTCCTGGGTCCAAGGTAGTTCCCTCATTTATTATCTAACTAAAATCTGGTGGTCTTGTATTCTTACTTGCGAGTAGTCCTTCCCAGCATAAAAAGGAGTTCTTCGCAATTGATCTGATCTCTCTACGGTATGCGCACACCCTCTCAACATTCAACAGTATTCCTCCTAGCCCTAACCCTTATCTATTTCTCAAAAGAATGAAAGGATAGAAGTAACTCTATGAAAGGAAGATAGCGTTAATGAAAAAAAAAAAGTTAGGAGGGATAGATTCAGGTCTATCGACTCTGTTGGTGATGATGGAAAAATGGGTGATGATGGTTCCGAAGGGGTGACTTCATCATCCTCCCTGATACAATCCGATATGAGGTTTATTTGGTGTAAGTTTTTGAGAAAATCCAAGACCACTACGATCTTAGTGTTTGCATGTAGTCACGGGAATGATTGTATGTCAGCCTTGTTCATAAAGACCGAAACCAAAAGCCCTTCCAAGCACAACGTGTTAGGAAGGTGAGAGCGAAACGACAATTAGTTAGATATTGAAAATCATATTGGAAGGGAACCACGCCAAGGGGAGGTTCGGGGTGACAGTAGTATGTATCGACACCCCCATACATTAGGTTGGTGTGACAATTAGGTGGTCCATAGGAGATTACTTCCCACGACGGTGCGTGGGTAGGATGCGCATGTAACTCGTCCGTACTCCGTGGGGTATGGAAAGTGCTAACATTATATAAGCGATACTCTTCAGCGTAAGGCATTGAAAAATATCTACTAAGGGATCTCGAGGTCGGGATGTCGTTTGTGGAGAAGGATGCGGTATTTACGGTGGTGGTTTCATTGGTTGAAGGTGTAGTTGCGGTTGAGGTGGATGGTTGAGGTGTGGTCGAAATAGATGGTTGGGTTGGATGAATGGGTGTCTTGACTGGGTACAAGCACATCATTAGGGTGATATAACATATTACAAGTTTTGAAGGGGAGGGTCAGCTTTTACGGTGTAGGACTTCCCCTCATACTTGAATTTTATGCATCTCAAAATAGAATCAAGCTCACGTGGCTTGGTCATCACCTCCTCTTAAAGATGCCTTCCCGCTTTAATCGGGTCCATGACTTAAAAGTATCAAAATAACACATTCTCAATTATACGCTTATGGGATATTATTGAGTCAAACTTTCTACAAAATGAGATGCTTCATGCCAAACGGATATCTAGACCTCTAAGTTATACATAGATCTGCTCCTCGAAGGATAGCTATGTGTAAAACCACTTTTGCTATTATAAATAGATTGCTCCCCAGAAGGACACTATACACAAAAGCTGCATCTCACTGCTACTATAAATAGATTGCTCCCTTGAAGGATAGCTATACAAAGTTAGCCTTTATCGAGCTTCTCGCATTGATCAACTTTGTGAAGACCTCAAGAACACCAAAATACATATCCCATGTAGACTTCTGCATCGATCGGTCTATATCTAGAAAAGTAAAAAGTAGTATTCCAAAGTACTTTTGAGTCATGGACTTGTCTATTTAGGTTTGGTTCTCTTTCGTTAGAATAATCACCTTATAACAAGTTTTCGCAGACTTACCTTATACCAGCCACCTCACCTCACCATTCGTCAAGCAAAAAAACTCAAGGGATGTGACGTATATCCGATATATTGTGATTATACAACTCTTTTCACCTATCAACTTCTCGCATACGCAAGGTACCTAGGGATTCAAGCTTATCCTATGTTAATATGTGGTTTGTTTAGCTCTTCTCAACTATGGGACACTTTTGCCTCTTTTACTCAAATCTAGGATTATGTGTTGACCTTAATCGGACAACTGTTTCCTACTACTGGGTAAGATAACTTTCGCTCCACCTATACCCACACCACCACCAACAACATTACCCTATCAATATCAACATTTTTACTAATCACAACCAAATTTCCTGAATTCACCTCTCCTGGTCATAAGGAGAACTACATCGGTCGAGGCCCTCCTTGCTTTAGGAAATGGGCTATGTAGGTAGCACTTAGGAGACATGGGATTTCCCAAGGTTAGCTCGACCATCCCCTACCATAACCTATCATGTGTGGTAAATATAAATCTTTTGTGTATTTCTATTTGATCACATTCATCTTTATCCTTTAAAAAAAAAAACAAAACATTCAAAACACAACCATTCTTATTATTATCGTAACTCAAATCAACATACATATTCAGGCTTTTATTTAGATGTTAAACAAATACATATTCTCTATCATCGACGTGTAGGTCAAAGATCCTTATTTATTCTTATACCCCTATAAAATCGACTTAGACTCTTGCGCCTCCTCCCCGAATCGGTGGTGACCACGATCGTCGACACCACTCACCTAGCCTCTCCATCCTCAAAGGGGCCACTGCTTATTGGTTCCTCTCACCGATCCGCCAACATCTCCTGTAACATACGAATATGCCCTCTCGCGTGGAGGAATCTTGCCTCTAGTCTCTGCACACGTAATCGTGAAACCTCTAACAATCCCGTTGTCTCATTCACCTGTGTTTGAAGCTGGTGAACCAAATCCTGTAGGTGGTCTCTCTCTGCTGTAATCACAGCTATGTCAGGATGATCGGCCCTCTCACGTACACCTCGCAGCTCTGCTACCCACCATAATCTATAAGCCTCTATCGCTCCCACATCCATTACCCTGTGATCGGCTGCTATCTCTTCTGGCCCTTCTAGAGGTGTCAGCCAGGGAGGTGAGAATGATGCCTCGGCGTCGATCCTCATGTATGGTCTATAAACCATGGGTATATCTGAATAAATCCAAATTTTAACCGCATGCAATCTAGAGGAATCCTCTCGTACTCACCGGCTTTGTGCCTGCGCGATCCACCTCAATCACTCTACACCCCTCAACTCCTCAGCTATGTTCTCTATCACCATATAGTTCCCGTAAGGCCTCCACCAAAATATCTGCAATCGTTACCATCTCCCATACCGCCTATAATATTCGATGTCATCTATCACGGCACGGGACCTCGCCTCTTGTTCTGTCTGACCCATCATCGAATCCCAATCTCGCACTCCTGTCTCTCTTTCTTGGATTGGTCGGCCTATTGGTTGCACACACACAATGTGCTCATAGGCCCAATAATGTAATAAGTATGCACAATCCGGTGTTGTCTGTGATTTCACTTGTAGGCCCATAAACCCCTCGTATAGCTCTACCGGATATGCGGTGCCCATGCAAAAGTCACGCTCCTTTCTATCATTTCCCAAATAATACACATCAATGCTTTTGAAATCTTCCCCATCCACCCTCGTAATGCATAATACCCCACCGCTATCATTAATACCACCGCTAACCTTGTTTCTTCAGGTGTGTTGCATACATTGTACCATAAGTGAATTTCAAACCTCATTGTGTTAAATCTCGTGCGGCCTGAACCAAATATTTGTTGTTATCGCTCCCTACGCCGCGCTAGGCCCCACCGATACACTCGGTCTTCCCCAGTAATTGGGAGCCTCAAAATTCTAAACACATCTTCCAATGTCACTGTCATCTCCTTGTTAGCAGATAGAAGGTATTCTTTTCCCGGATTCCACCTCTCAATCAATGCCTCGCAACATAGCATGATTACATGTGATTCATGAATAATAGCGATTCCACTTAACCCCACACGGTTTATCAATACCCATTCAAATGATGTTACATTCACTCGGACTCATGACAACAAAGCTGGTACACTATCATTCATCCTCAAACCTGCCTCTGCCTGCATACATCAAATCAACAAACAAACCATTCAATAAATCAAATCTCACATTCTGGAATTTCATACAGTAACCGATATCGGTTATAGATAATCGATACTAGGTTGCCTAACCAATATAGGTTATCTCTAAACAATACCGGTCATCACAAACATATACACCTCGCTAAAAACATCCCCTATGATAATTATTTTGCTCGTTTACTCCTCTCTACACCTACAAACATACGCGAAACCCCTGCTTACCTACCCCATAACACTCACCCCATCCCAAACTCTTACCTATCACCTTTTCTTTCTAGTCTCTATCCACTTACCTTCTCTCATCCTATTCATAAAACATGCAAGAATTAAATTACAACCAAATAGTCTACCTCTTGGGACGCAGCGCTTATGGTGGAACCTCGTCTTCCTCTCATCTCTGCTGCTGGATGCTTCTCCTTGTTCAGGCCGTGTTCACCACCCTCTTCAATATAACTTGTCTTTCTGCCTTCTTAATCTTAGCCCAAAATCACTTTACCTATCTCTTTCTTCCTTATCACGTAATTCTTCCATGCAATTACTCATCGATCAAACAAATGATGTCGCATTCTCGTATTTAACTTATTGCATGCCTCTAAAAATAAGAACTCAAGTTGTCTCCCAAGCTTTTCTATTTTTAGAAAAGCTTGTTTTAATATAACCGATATCGGTTATCTAACTGGTATCAGTCATATATCTACCAACGCATCGGTTAGCTAACCGATATCGGTCATATGTCTCCCTTTGCTTAAACCTAGGCCTTTTCTTCATTTTTTGCAAATTTTTGGTGGCGCCCGCCTCTTTTTCCTACATAACGACATCATTATCAATATTTTTCATCAAAATCCCATCAACACATATACATATCATCACAATTTCATCAACATCATCTATCTACATTAAATTTCAAAAACCATCGACAAAATACATGCGACATTTTAATATATACATCAAACCCATCATTATACACACCATGTGGATCAAACTCATCATCTATATACATTAAATTTCAAAAACCATCGACAAAACACATAAGACATTTTTTTACACACCATGTGGATCAAACTCATCATCTATATACATTAAATTTCAAAAACCATCGACAAAACACATAAGACATTTTTTTACACACCATGTGGATCAAAATCATCATCTATATATATCAATGACAAAATATACAACTTTCCCTACATGGGGGCCTCTGTGATCTAAAAATAATACAAAGCCGCACGCAGTCGCTATCCTCACAAAATATCGACTCGGCTCGCAGGCCGGTCTCTCATGTCAAAAATATACTCGGCTCGTAGGCCGGTATCAACTATACAACATGTACTGGCTCGCAGCAGTATATACAACAAAAATGAATAAATAAATAAATCATATGTGGGCACACAGTGCCTCTATATACATATCCAGTTCACGAATCCGGTGTTTATATCCAATATCAAAACCCATCGCTGCTACCAAGATGTCTCGCCTTCTCTCCACCACCTCGGCTGTCTCCCCTCGCTGGTCTCCTGTCTTGGCTCTCGCCTCCTTCCTATAACAGACGACCACTGGTTGTTGTTGCACCTCCCAGGATCTCTAGCTGCGGGATGTCTTGCTCTTCAGACACTGCGCATATGGGCGATAGTCAGCCCTAGTTCCATCAAGGACATCCCGATAATATCGGGCCTCCGCTCTCACCTCCATATAGCGGACCCGTGCCATCATGGCTGCTTTGGGGCCGGGTCCCGACACCTACTAGTAGTGGCCCCTCGTCCTGCCGGTACACCCCTCGTGCTGTGGCGAGCACTGTACTCTTTGTAGACACCAAATTTGTGTCTTACGACCCCCGTGCCCGCATCTCATTTTGCAACCTAACCTCATCACCTAAACCTTACACAATTATTTATTAATTACCTTATAATTAATAAATCTACATCGCCATACCTGCCACCTCATTTTGCCACCTCATCATGACCTAGTCTTAACCCTAAATTAACCTAATTAAGACCTATAACTTGGTCCACATCCACACCTATGACTAATTACTCCTCATCTGCACCTAAAACCAACCTCATAATGACTTGACTAAGCCCACAACTAATCTCTCGAGAGAAAAAGAGGAAAAGATGGCTATTTTACTAAAAATAGCCCACTTTGAACTGACCGATACCGGTTCCTACTCGACCGCCATCGGTTACGTAACCACCATCGGTTCCCTGTAAATGACCACTCCCAACCAAAAACAAGTGGTTGGATTTTGGTGGATCAAAAAGGAGAAATCATTGGAAGAATCTGAAATTTACTTGGCTGAACAGAGACAAGTGAAAGAAAGAAGAAGAGTTTGCAGAGAAGGACATCAAGCCCAAAAACTGCAACTGAGTAACCAGAGCCTTGTGACACTCATCCGAGTATCAGGAGAAGAGATAGCTCATTTTGGATTGTCAGATCATCCTACTTGAGCCTTGTCTTCGTCATCACAGTCCCAGAACCTGCATTTTCCATCAGGAACTAGTAAGTAAGTCTTATACGTTCTTTTAATAACATTTCTTGAACTTCTGAATCACAGCCATCATAAGTCTATTCCTAGATCTACTACCCAGCAACACACTACATCTAACTATCATTCCTCCACCCTTACATTACCCCAAGAACACCCCCCGTATTCTCTGAGTCCTTCTCATCACCCCATTACCTAATCCCACCCATTCATCAGCCTTATAAAAACAACACACCCACCTTACAACCAACCTTCACCAAAAGCCCCTAAAACATTGCCCCTACCGATATCGGTTAAAGCACCAACCAGCGATTACGATTTAAAGACCGACATCGGTCACCTTGATTCTAAACCAAGACCAGCCCTTTCTCTATTGTTCTAATAAGGTAAACAAATTGTAATTGGACAATAGCTTATTTGTTAGAATTTGTGTTAATTCATATTAGCGGAGGGAACCACCACCTTTGAAAGGAAGTTTTATATTTCCTGGGCCCAAGGCAAGTTCCTCATTTATTGTCTAATTAAAATCTGGTGGTCTTGTATTCTTACTTGCAGGTAGTCCTTCCCAGACAAAAAGGAGTTCTTCGCAGTCGATCTGATCTTTCTCTACGGTACGCGCACACCCTCTCGACATTCAACAGGTATTCCTCCTAGCCCTAACCCTTATCTGTTTCTTAAAGGAATGAAAGGATAGAAGCAACTCTATTCCCAAAAGTTGAAACATTCCGTGTGAAACATTTTGGCACGCCCGGTGGGACCCATTTCGGGTTTCTGTTTCTCTTGCTTGCTTTCATATAGGGAGCATACTTGCTGTTTTCTTCTTCTAAAGATATTCACAAGGTATTTTGTTATTTTGGTAAAAGAACTTGCTTTGCTTTTACATCTTTGCATTAGTGAAAGTCATCTCTTTTGCTTCATCGAATATCATTTTCGATTTGGGTTTAAAACACGTGCATTACATTCTTGCTTGCTATTTTCAATTCTAGTGAACATAGACTAAGTAACAGGTCGTACACGTGGGGGTGATTTCCACGGTATTGACAGGAAATTAATCTTACTTTCACTGCACAACACATACCGAATCACTTCATAATTAACACAACAGCTCAAAACATCCCCCCTTCTCTGCGGTATTCCTCCGCCTGATTGAGGTAACCTTATAAGCCAAAACAAACTTGACATTTCCCCTAGGTCTTGTGTTTAGGATTCTGACATCATTCTGCGTCTAAGGGCATAAGCTCAAATTGATAAACACTAATCCTAGGGTTAGTCTATTAATTTGTTTGTGTATCTTGTTTGTTTTCAGTTCTATTTCTCTGTCATACACTGTTTCAGTTATCACTTCAGAACAATTTGATAGATGTACTAAGCATTGTTAAAAACTCAAATCAGCAGCTTCTTATATTTTCTTATACCAGTCTTATTACACCGACATCGGTTAACTGACCGACGTCGGCTATAGTCTAACCGACATCGGTTAGCAGACCGATATCGGTTACTATCTTTTACAGTTCCTGACAAACCAACAACCTACCAATTTCAACATTCTGAGGCTGTTTCTGTTCCTGATAGATTGAAACCCTACTATGTACTCTTGTCCATGGTTGTTATCACTCGAAAGCAAGCCGCCGCCATGGTTTCACATGCCTGCTCTGTGCCTTTGCCCAATCACCCCTTCACATTCTATAGGGAATCCTACGGATACCACGCGAGGTTCCTAAAATTCCCGTAGGAGATAAGGAATTTGCCAAATTTCTGATGCTAATCCTAGCTACTTGTCTGAATACTATTTGTCTCATGCCCCGACCATACACACGATGGTCAACTCCTTGTTGGCATGCTTATTAGTATAGCTGCTCATTTATCTCCTTCTCCGCCTCCTGATAGCTCCGCTTTGCTGCTGCGTCCTTAGCCCGTCTCCCAATCCAAATGGGCTTCCGAGGTTCATACGACATGATTGGCTTTCCTTTGGTTAATCTTGGGCCCCACATGTCATTACTGGACCGATCCTACCCCCGTCTCTCTTACAGGACTACTCCGTTCATGACTTTCTCTCTCTGCCACCTATCCACACGAGCTTTCCTTCTCAAGATCCACCCACCTTTTCATTCCCACACACATATCCAGTGACCTCAACATCTTATATAGGACATCCCTATTCGGTCGCCTCAACATATTCGTCCTCCATACCTTATCAACACTTAACCCCACCATTGTCTAGTGGAGGCCCTTGGCCCAATTTGCCTCCGTTCACCACAACCGCACCATCATCTCATCCAACCATGGATTTCATCAAACAAATGATGGACAAAATGCAAAATTTGGAGGCTTCCGTTTGGAAGTCAGTAGCACCTTGACATATGAGCAAGTTTGTCAAGAGCCTATTCACCCTTCTGTCCCCTTCATTCATATCCTCCTCAATGGAATTGCCGAAATTTACTCGTTTTAATAGTAAAGAGGATCCTCAACAACACTTGCGATCATTTAGACATGCTTGTTATTTGATTGCTCATGATGATGCCTTGCTACTCCGCACCTTTCCCATGTCCTTATCAGGACCCGCCTTGGAGTGGTATAGTGCTTTAACCCAACACTCAATCTTCTCTTTTAACCAACTAGCCCAATCTTTCTTGGATCATTTCTCCATTAACATTGCCAAGAAAGTATCTATCATCGACCTCTATGCCATCCGACAATTTGAAGATGAATCTATCGCAGATTTCGTTGGACGATGGCGGGGCCTTATCAACCAACTTACATATGCCTTGCCTCAGCCGAACTTATCGAACTTTTACGCGGGCTGCACTAAGCACATCTCTCCTACCCTTCAAATTCAAACTTTCCGCACATTTTACGAGGCCTTTACTATGGCTCTAAACTAGAAATTAGAGCCTTAGAAGAAGAGAAATTGTGGTTACACAACAAAAACCCCAATTTTCAAACTCCAGATTCCACCAATAAACCAAACACCACCACTCCTCACACATCCACTTCTTCGAAATCAAAAGGAGTTGTCCACGCAGTGATGGTCAAATCTCAAGCACCGTCTAATACCCCACCAAAAACCACCTATAAATATAAAGTTGAGCCCATCAGTTACACCCCCTTGGGAGAAACTTATGGTGTCATCTTGGAAAAATTTCTCAAAGCCGGAGCTATCACCTTGCCTCCTATTAAACCTCACTCCGGGTTTGACTCCACCCGTGCTATACCTTCCTGGTACAAAGAAAATGACTTCAGTAATTTTCACGTGTAAAGGGACATAGTCACGAAAACTGCAAGATGTTGAAAAACATAGTGCGAGAAATGGTTGATGTGGGATATAACCCTTGATAATCCTAATGCCACTCGCTAACCAAAATTTGAAAATCTTCAACAAACCATTCCCGAATCACTCTTCTAACAGTAACATAAACCAAGATATCTTAGCCGAGGAGAGTGTTCATGAGATCCATGCAGTCTTCGACTCCCAGCCAAAAGCCTCTATCGAGAAAATTTTGAATCAAGCCTCTTCACTAACGCAGGGGCCCGAACCTCCTTCACCACCATCAAGACAAGGCGAAATCATTCCTTTACCCATAAAGGAATTAACTACCCAGAGTTCTCTTCTCATAGATGAGCCTTCTTATACCACATCCTTGCAAGACTGTGAGTGGATGTTATCTAATTTATCTATTTCCCAAACGTCTCCTTCTACCATTCTGGCTGTACAAGAGGAAGGCTCGCCACTTCTTTTGTCATCCTTAGATGAGAAACCTCTTGCACCGACATCACCAAACTCTTTAATCATGACGGATCCTCTCAAACATGTCCTCCTACCTATTAGTTCTTCATCGCCTAAATCTTTTCAGCGACCGGTTGACCTCTTAACACCTATTGATACAGTGCCTCATCTACCCCCTGTATCACACCCACAATGGACCGGAATCACAACCCACCTTTCTTCCATACAAAAGTTCCAATTCACACGTGAGGACTGTCATTCCCCAGAAGATAGAAAGGTCCTATGGGAACGTTTGAGTACGCCATATTCTACTCAAATGCAGATGACCAACCCAGATGCCTCTACCATATACCCAAAGTGTTTACAGAAGCTTAAAATGCCTATGTTCTCATCTTCACCCCCCTCATCTCTACCAAATACCTCATCCACCTCTATTAACCTAACCCAATCTTCCCCTACACTTAGGACCTCACCAATACCCAGTCTAACACACCCACCTAAGTGGCTTGATTTATCTGAAAATAAAGCCGTTCATCCACTTAGGAGATAGACTTAATCTCCTCAACCTATGTCTCTATTACAACTAAAACTATCGTCATCACACCTACCTTCCATATCGGGACCTCATCCCTCCACCTCGCATCAAAATATCATACCTATTGCATTTTCTTTAAAATGACCTACGCCTTCGCACCCATACAACGATCCAAGGGTACATCAACACACGCTCACCCCGCGTATCCTATCCACCTAATAACCCTAAACAAATTCCATCATCAAAATATTTGTTTGTTGTCACTCCTATTTCTCCGTGGTTGTTTTCTCGATACCACATCATCTCGTGGCCTCATCATC
The DNA here is from genome assembly GCA_018340775.1 of Taxus wallichiana var. yunnanensis. Classification (NCBI taxonomy): domain Eukaryota; kingdom Viridiplantae; phylum Streptophyta; class Pinopsida; order Cupressales; family Taxaceae; genus Taxus; species Taxus wallichiana. The sequence goes on from CM031240.1 coordinate 990,326,523, forward strand.
TAACCAAATTAAACATAAATTCTGCGCCAAAGAAGCCATGTTTAGTTAAAACTCATTATCAAAACTCCTTGGCTAAACCACCACCCATACAAACCAACCATACCGCGTCATCACCAGAATCTACCCCGTCAATACCCTCATCTTCCTCCGATTTTGACCCACTCAAAGGGTCTTATGCCAAAATCCTTGCTATGTTGGTGGAGAATGCGACCATTTCCCTACCTCCACTTAGACCTTATGATCCATCTAAACCTTGACCTATAGGTTATGATGAGTCTAAAATCTGCGCTTACCACCGCACACCGGGACATGATGTAGAGGGATGCAAAGCTTTGAAAGCCATCCTTCGTCACCACCTCTCTCGTATAGAAAAGTTAAGAAAGACAACTTACGAAGGAGAGACCTTTAGCTTCAATTCCTCTCCTATACCACCCGTCCCCACCTCACCAAGATCTATCATTATTACAGCCCCACCTCTCGAAGACCATGACCTATCCCTACCATCTTCCTCCTCTCGTATTCATGAGATCAATATGATTAGTGTTGCTAGTCGAGGCGTAGAAAAATAATGAGAAAGTGAAAGAAAACACACTGCGGCATCTATTTCTTTGTCCACCATCCCGATCGCAAAGCACCACCTAAAGTGGTTATTCGTGGACCCACCTACCCCGCCTCTAATGGAATTTCCCACGACCATGATCAAACAGCTTCACCAATAGCTTGTAAAAATGACAGTGTATGATCTCATTCAGACTTCTGAATCTCATCGACAAGCTCTCGTTGAAATCCTTCAAGGGATAGAGGTCTTACCTAATGAAACCTTGCCTGTTACTTCCATTCTAACACCCAATCATGTTGCTTCACTCACCAAACAACCTATCTCCCCGACCACTTCTGTCTCTATACAAAGAAGCCGCCGTCGGTTCTCAAGATGAAATTATCGACTTTGTGTCAAGATATTGACCCTGCTCTTTTCATCTCAGCTTATGTCCGAGACATTCGGGTGCGCGTGTTATGATCAACGGGGGCTCTAGCTTCAAACATCATCTCTTCAATATCCTTCCAAAAATGAACATCCCTACTAGCTTTATGTGTGCCAACCCCATCATGTCATGCGGTCATTCAATGATGCTATTACTTCTACCTTAGGCACCGTGATCCTTAACATTCGTGGTAGGACCACGTACTTTACCCGAATTCTTCTATGTCCTTGAGGGAGAGTTCCAATACAATATGTTGTTAGGCCGCCTTGATCCGGCTATGGGATGCGTTCCTCCACCTTACATAGATGCATAAAATTTACGTGCGAGGGGAAGTCCTACACCGTAAAAGCTGATCCTCCCCTTCAAAACTCCGCAATATGTTGTATCACCCTAATGATGTTCTTGTACTCACCAAGACACCCATTCATCCAACCCAACCATCCACTTCAACCGCACCTCAACCATCTACCTCAACCGCACCCACGTCTTCAACCAATGAAACCGCCGTCCGCAAATACCAATTCCTTTCCCTTGAGAGCAACATCCCAACATCCGACCCTTAGTAGATGTTTTTCAACACCTTATGTTGGGGAATACCGCCTATATAACGTTAGTTCTTTCCATACCCCATAGGAGTACAGCATGCTTACATGCGCATCCTACCTACGATCACATGCATGGGGGGGAGGTAATCCCCTACGACCACCTCATTGCCGCACCAACCTAACGTATGGGGGTGTCGACGCATCCTCCATTACCCCTGAACCTCCTTTTGGGGTGGTTCCCTTCCAATCCGATTTTCAATACCTGACAAATCATCGTTTCGCCCTCACCTTCTTGACTCGCTATGCTTGGAAAGGCTTTGGTTTTGGTCTTTATGAACAAGGCCGACATACACTCATTCCCGTGACTACACGCAAACACAATGATCGTAGTGGTCTCAGTTTTCCTAAAACACTTACACCGGAGAAACCTCGTGTCAGTTGTATCCTGGAAGATGATGATGTCACCCCTACCAAACCATCATCACCCATTTTTCCATCGTCACCCACAGAGTCGATAGACCCTGAATCTATCCCTCCTAACTTTTTTTTTTTTCATAAATGTTATCTTCCTAGGTCCTCTCACTTATCAACGCGATAATGAGGACCCATCTTCTCTTCCCCTTCTATATCCCGACATGATTGAAGAGGATTCACCTTTGATTAATGTTGTTGAGTGCCAGGATGACGACTCCATCCTCACTTACCTTGGTGCAGACGACTCCTATATTCAACGCGCATTACCATCTGAAACTCAAACCATGTTGAATGAGTCTACTATAGAAATTAACATCCACACAGAGGAGGATCCTCACATTGTGAAGATCGGACAATCCCTTAATGCATCAGAACAAGTCACCTTTACTACCTTTCTCCGTACCCATAACCAAGCTTTCGCTTGGTCCTATGCTGACATGCTAGGAATTGATCCTGACATTGCTATCCATAACATCACCCTAAACCCCGATTCCAAACCAGTCAAACAAAAACTGAGAAAAATACATCCACGCATTGCCCTCTTGGTCAAAGAAGAGCTTCAATGACTTCTTTCTGTTTCCTTCATCTTGCCTATTGACTATCCTCAATGGATTTCTAACATCGTACCTATCACTAAAGTGACGGGGGGACTTCGGATATGCACGGATTTCTGAGACCTTAACCTCACTTGCCCCAAGGATGACTTCCCCCTCCCAAGTATTGATCAACTTGTTGATCTCACTGCGGGCCATGAAATGCTTTCTCTCATGGATGGCTTTTCGGGATACAATCAAATTTTGGTAGCCCCAGCCGATCAACATAAAACTACCTTCATAACTCCTTGGGGAACCTTCTATTATCGTGTCATGCCATTTGGCCTTAAGAATGCCGCTTTGGTGCGCGCCTATCGGGCTATGACTTACATTTTTCATGACATTATGCACACTATCCTCGAGGATTATGTTGATTATCTTCTTGGCAAATCTAAACATCGCAGTTGAACATCTCGATGTTTTAACCATTATTTTCGGTCGCCACACGGTTCATTAGCTAGGCAATATCCTAGCACGTGGGTTCATATTGAGGTAATTAAAATTAATAAAATTAAATTCAATATACCGGTAGACATGAGGGGGTGAAAGGGTTTAATTTATTAATGTTTTGAATCAGGTATTGGGGGTAGGTTAGAGAGATGGGCCAAAGGAAATAGAGGTTTACTTTTAATATAAAACTAAAACATTTGAACCCTAGTTTTTAAAAGTAAATACCTTAAAATTGGAAAAGGAGTGTGGTCATAAATTAAATTATAATCTCTTTTTAATAAATAAATCTAGATTCTTAACCAAGAAATAATAAGATGGTAGAAAACTAGGATTGAGTATGCTTTTCAACACAAGTGATATTATTTCACCATCTTAATTATTTGAAGAACTATTGATAAATGAATAAAGCTTAACATATATAAGGTGACTTGTAATATGTATTCAATGGCTTCAAACTATCTTTCAAAGGAAATGCATATTAAAAAAAATTGAGTGAGAAATATAATGTATTTTTGTCTAATATATTGGGGTAGAAATAAAAAGGGGTAAATAAAATTGTAATTGAAAAATGGGTAAGTAAGGTACGTAGAAAAAATAGGGGTATTTTCATTCTAATAATATAACAGAGGGGGTATTATCAATTGAATAAATAGAGGTAGAAACTAGAATTAAGGGTATTCTTTAATACCCTTCAACGCACGTGCTATACCATACTTTTACTAAGTGAATCCCGTGGTCGCCTATTACAATATTCGGTCCGGCTTGAACCAAAGAAATGTGTCTTTGTGTTCTTTCAGAAAACTTCTTGGCTTTATCATCTCTTTTGCGTGGCATTGAGGTCGATCCATCTAAAGTCAAATCTATCCTAGAAATGCCCCCACCCAAAACCTCAAACAATTACGTAGTTTGCAAGGTAAACTTCAATATATCCGCGTTTCATTTCCCGACTTCTGGATCGATGTCACCTTGCCTTTCAATGGAGTGAAGAGTGTCACCAAGCATTTGAAGCTCTCAAAGCCTATCTCTTGCAGCCACCCGTGCTTATCCCACCACAGACGATCGCCCTTTCTACCTTTACCTTCCGCCACCGACCATTCCGTAGGAGCCATGCTCGCACATCGTGACTCGAGCATCGAGAACAAGCCGTTTATTATATAATTCGTACTCTTGTGGATTACGAGACTAGGTATACACATGTAGAAAACCGTGCCTAGCCCTATCATTCGTAGCCACCAAACTCCGACACAACCTCCTGAATCACAAAACTTTCATCATCACCAACACGGACCCCATTCATTATATGTATACAAAACCACATCTAAACTAACACATCGCTCGATGGCTTATGCTCCTCACGACCTCGACCTTGAATTTATACACCGTAAGTCAATCAAAGGACAAACCATTGCCGACCAACTCATGGACGCCCCTTTACCCTGGGAACAATTTACCAATTTTAATTTCCTTGATGAACTCATTTCCACTCTTTCACTTAAGGAAGAGTTATATGTAATGACCCTCTTCTTCGATGGATCCAAATGCCGAGCGATGAGGGGCCGGTGTTGTTCTCTTTCCTCTCGACGCCGAGCCTATGCCTCTTTCATTCCGGCTCGATTTCCCTTGCACTAATAATACAGCCGGAATACGAGGCCCTTGTTTTGGTCTCCAAAGTTGCGTACACTTAGGTGTCAAATCTATTAATATTTTCGACGACTCTCAATTGGTAGTCAATCAAGTTATGGGCATCTACCAATGTAAAAATGAGGAACTTCAAAAGTACAAACATTATTTGGATTCAATTTTGACCTCATTTACTCGTTATTCTATCTAGACCATTCCCACTCCACTAACAAATTTACTGATACTATGGCTTGCTTAGCTTCACAAATTCCCGCCTCACCAACTCGACTCGACATATTCGCCTTGGTCCAACAACTCTTTAATCCATCTTACTCACTCCCCGATTGTTTGTATGATAAATAATGTGTCTCGCTAATTCGTAGGATACCCGGTACCACCAATTTCATGACTACCTTACAACCTCCATTCTCCCACCCGACCTTACTAGTACCGGAAAATGTGATTTTCTTAAACGTGTTTCTCGTTATGTCATCATGGGGACTCCTTTATAAACGTGGCTTTGATGGCATCCTCCTTTGATGTCTAACCGGCGCGGAGGTCACATTTACCATCCAACAGTCCATGACAAGATTTGTGGTGGACATTTTAGCCGGCCTTGCTGTGGCCAAACAAATCCTTCGCCTAGGTTATTATTGGCCTACTCTCAATAACAATCGCTATGAATATGTTAAGCATTGTGTTATGTGTCAACAACATGCCAACCGTCAACATACTCCTAGCCATCCGCTACAGGTGTCGCACGAGATCTTTGGCATTTCTCACAATGGGGTGTAGACCTTATCGGTGAGATTCACCCGCCCTCTTCGCAACGTCACCGTTGGATAATCACAAGCATGAATATTACACAAAATGGGTGGAGGCCATTAAACTCATTTCAACAAAAAAAAATTGTAGAGTTCGTAACCATCACATTATCTCGTCGCTTTTGGTATTCCTCATCGTCTAATAATAGATAATGGTAAATCTTTCAAAAATAAGTTGTTACAAGACCTTTGTGACAAATTTGATATCAAACTTAGTTTCTCATCACCTTATTATCCATAAAGCCAATGGTCAGCCGAATCTTCTAATAAAACCCTAACCAAAATCCTCATGAAAGTTGTCAATGAGTCCAAAGAAATTGGCATGGACTTGTCTATATTCAGCAAAATAAAAGCCACATTCAAAAGAACTTTTGAGTCATGGACTTGTCTATTTAGGTTAGGTTCTCTTTCATCAGAATACTCACTTTATAACAAGTTCTCTGCGCCTCAGCTACATCATCCACCTCACCTCACCATTTGTTAAAACAACAAAACTCAAGGGACGTGACGTACACCCGATATATTGTGATTATACAACTCTTTTCACCTATTGACTTCTCGTCTATGTACAGTACATAGGGGTTCAAGCTCATTCTACGTTATTATGTGGTTTGTTTAGCTCTTTTCACCTACGGAGCACTTTTTTCCTCTTTGACTCGAATCTAGGATTATGTGTTGATCTTAATCAGGACATGGTTCCCTACCACTTGGATAGGCTAACTTTCGCTTCACTTATACCTATTCCAACATCACCAATTCATTACCAACACCAACAACATTACCCTACCAATATCAATACTTTTACCAACCAATGAATTGCCTAACCATACCTAAAATTGCCTGAATTCACCTCTCCCTGGTCCTAAGGGAGAACTACATCGGTCTGAGGCCCCTCCTTGCTTTGTGCAATGGGCTATGTAGGCAGCACTTCGGAGATATGGTGTCTCCCAAGGTTAGCTCGACCATCCCCTACCATAACCTATCATGTGTTGTAAATATACATAGTTTTGGGTATTTCTATTTGATAACACTCATCTTTATCCTTTTTCAAAACAAAAAAGTCAAAACACAAACATTCTTATTATTATCATAACTCAAATCAACATACATATTCAGTTTTATTTAGACGTTAAACAAATACATCTTCTCTATCATCGACGCACGCAGGTCGGCATCCTTATTTACTCTTATACCTCGATAACATTCACTTAGACCCTCACGCCTCATCCCGAACCAGGTGATGATCGTGATCGTCGACACCTCTCGCCGGGCCTCTCCGTCCTCAAAGGTACCATGGCTATTGGTACCGCCCACTGATCTGCCAATCTCTCCTGTAACATGTGAATACGCTCTCTCGCATGGAGGTATCTTGCCTCTAGTCCCTCCGCTCATGACTCCGCAACCGCTAACAATCCTCTTGTCTCATTCACCTGTGTTTGGAGCTGATGAACTAAACTCTGCAGATGATCTCTCTCCGCTGTAATCATAGCTATGTCAGGACGATCACGTTCACCTCGCAGCTCTGTTACCCACCATAATCTATAGGCCTCTGTCGTTCCTGCATCCATCACCCTGCGATCGGCTGCTATCTCCTCTGGCCCTTCCGGAGGTGTTGGCCGGGGAGGTGAGAATGCTGCCTCCACGTCGATCCTCATATATGGTCTATAAGCCAGGGGTATATCCTGCACAAATCCAAATTGTCACCGCACGCGATCTAGAGGAATCCTCTCATACTCACCTGGCCTGTGCCCCGCGATCCACCTCAATCGCTCTACACCCCTCAACTCCTCAGCTATGTTCTCTGTTACCATATAGTTCCCGTAAGGCCTCCAACAGATATCCGCAATCGTCACCATCTCCCATACCTACCTATAATACTCAGTGTCACCCGTCACGGCCTGGGATCTTGCCTCTTGTTCTGTCTAGACCCATCGTCTGAATCCCAACCTCTGCACTCCGGTCTCTCCTGACTGGATGGGTTGGCCTATTGGTCGCACACAAACAATGTGCTCATAGGCCCAACAATGTAATAAAAATGAACAATCCAGTGTTGTCCGTGATTTCGTCTACAAGCCCATAAACCCCTGTATAGCTCCGCCAAATATGCAGGTGCCCATGCAAAAGTAACGCTCATTTCTATCATTTCCCAAATAACACTCATCAATGCTTTTGGAAATCTTCCACCCTCCACCCTCGGTAATGCATAATACCCCACCGCTATCATTAATAGCATGACCAACCTTGTTTCCTCAGGGTGTGTTGCATACATTGTACCATACGTAAATGTTAAACCTCACTGTGTCAAATCTCGTGCAGCTGAACCAAATACTGCTATTATCACTGCCCACCCCGCGCTAGGCAACACCTGATACACTATTTTTCCTATCATTGGGAGTCTCAAAATATGGAACACATCTTCCAAAGTCACTGTCATCTCCCCTGTTGGCAGATAGAAGGTATTCCATCTCTCAATCAACACCTGCAACATAGCATGGTTACGTGTGATTCTTGAATAATAGCAGATTCCACTTAACCCCAAACGATTTATCAATGCCCATTCAGCTGGTGTTACATCCACTCGGATTCGTGACAACAACGCTGGTATAGTATCATTCATCCTTAACCCTGCTTCCACCTGCATACATCAAAACGACACATAATTATTCAATAAAACAAATCTCCATGGGTTTTTTCTCAAATTCTGGAAACTCCTACAGTAACCGATATCGGTTATAGATAACCGATACCGGTTTGCTAACCGATACCGGTTATCTCTAAACGATACCGGTCACTGTCAAAAATATACACCCTGCTTAAAAACATACACCTACGATAATTATTTTACCCGTTTACTCCTATCTATACCTAAAAACATACGTGACCACCCTGCTTACCTACCCCATAGCACTCACCCCATCCCAAACCCTTTCCTATCACCTTTTCTTTCTCATCTTTACCCACTTACACTTCTCTCATCCTATTCACAAAACAAGCAAGAATCAAATTACAACCAAAATGTTTACCTCTTGGGCTGCAGCAGCTTGAGGTGGAACTTGTCTTCCCTCTCGTCCCTGCCTGCTGGATGCTTCTCCTCGTTCAGCCATGTTCACCACCCTTTTCAAATTTGCCTTTCTACTTTCTGAATCTCAGCCCACATTCACTTCATCTGTCTCTTTCCTCCTTATCACTCAAATTCTCTCACGAAATCACATGTATCGTCATTAAACAAATACGCATTCGCGTATTTAACTTGTTACATGACTCTAAAAATAAGAATGCTCAAAATAAGAACTTCAACTCCACCCAAGCTTTTCTATTTTTAGAAAAGATCATATTTGAATAACCGGTATCGGTTAGCTAACCGATATCAGTTTATTGCCTACCGACATCGGTTATCTAACCAATATCGGTCACATACATACTTTTTTTACACATAGTTCTTTTCTTTATTTTCTACCTAATTTTTGTGGCGCCCGTCCCTTTTTCCTACATAAACAACACCATTATCTATAATTTTTCATCAAATCCATATCTCATCACAATTTCATCAACATCATCTATCTATATTACAAAAACAAACAAGCCATCAACAAACGATATCAAAAACCATCAATCTATACACCATTTGGATCCAACTCAGCAGCTACATACATTCAATTTCACAAACCAGCGACAAAACACATACAACATTTCATAACACAACATGTCAATTAAACTCATCATCTATATATACATACATCCCATCAACAAAAGACATCAACACCATCAATATATAAACCATGTGGGTCAAAATCATCATATCTATATATCAAAAGTTTCAAATATACAATGTGCCCCGTGATAGGGCCTCTGTAAACTCATAATAATACAAAGCCGCACGCAGCCGCAATAATCACAATAATCTCAACTCGGCTCGTAGGCCGCCTCTCATATCAAAATCTACTTGGCTCGCAGTCAGGATCAACTGTATAACCCGTATTCAGCTCGCAGCCAAGATATACAATAAATGAATGAATACATCATATGTAGGCACGCAGCCTCTATAAACATAACCATTCGTAGACCGGTGCCCATATCCATTGTAAAACACAAACTATCTCCTCTACAGGATCCTCACTCTCCCCACCACCCTTTACCTATCTCTCAGTAACACCCTCGAATCACAGTTATTTCTCCTAAGCATACAAGTGTTGATATGTGATTTATTTTGTAAAAAGGATGTGTTCCTTTGATTGAGAAGTCATGCTTGATATGTACCGAATCTTCTTTGTAGATTACAGATCTCGATCGAGTCGAATTTGATTAGACTCTTTTATTTATTTCATTTTACATCCGAGTTTAATCGATCTCTAACGAATTATAAAGTTATTCATCTATAAGACCTAGCCATGGATCGGTGGTATTGATCCAAGTGGTGCTTTAAGTTTTTCATGATGAATTAAAATTATAAACCTTTCACAGGTCAGTAAGGTCTCGAATTCGTTGAATAAAGCCAATCCCGAGTCTAACTCAAAGTTGATCGTGTGAATGGAATGGTTCCCGATATCGAAGTATATCTCGAAGGTCTTGGTCATGGACTGTAATAATTCTGCTGCATATAATTCCGTATCCTAAGGCAGACAGAGCTAACCCCTGCTCAAGAATGCATGTTGTAGGTCTTTTTCTCGAGCATACAAAATGTAGACCTAATCGGAATTATTAATGTTAGTAACCTAAAACTAAACTTAACCTAGGGGTTAGTGTTAATCTAACCTAGACCTAGGCTAAGAGCTAATGTCCTAAGTTAGTATCTATGTTCTATGAAGTTAGACTAGGTGTTATCCTAAATCCTAACCTAAGTTACTAACCTAACTATGAACAAGGATTATTGGGGACCCATGGAGGGGTGTGTGAACCATGGGTGGCGCTTTCATGTTATTTAATGCGTGATAAGCATGAGGGACAAGTAATTAGCAGAGGTTTTAAAATGGCTAACTTGAGCCGACGTGGCAGTTCGCCAAAATTGGAAATGGTCTTGAATTTCTTTGTCTATCACCAACTACATGGCGGTCGGTGGTAGTGGAGTTTGAGCGGAAATCGGGAGTAAATGTAATTAATGAGCTCGGTAGTCGAGCTTGGAATTCGTGAGAAGGAATGCAAATTGGAAAGTTAATGTTTTGTTTGGCTTATCACGAATTCCGGTTTTCCTCTTCCTTCGCTCACTGGTTCTTCGCACTGATCTTTCTTGTGTCAGCATGGCGCAGTATGAGCGTATCTAGCTCTTTCCTCTCGCAAGGAAAATATATATGTCATGGAGATAGCAAAATTTTGTTGGTAGCTCTAACTTGGAAAAGGAAAAGAAAGTCCAAGCTCTTTTCAAGTGGTCTCTTCGAATTTTGAGCAAATATCCAGCATGTTAGGCCCTAACCTTTAAAAATCTTGTTGTCTTTCAAGTGATTTCATTAGAACAACTCATTCAAATGATTTATGGAAATGGATGATTTTCTATGGTTGTTTTGTGTGATTTTGCATCAGTATCTTCATGTTACTGGTTCGATTTTTCATTTATCCTTGATGGGTGTTTATTAAATTCAAACTGCTTTCTATATTTCTTTGTGTTTTGCATTCCGGCTTTAATATGCGAAATTATCAAAGTATATGTGCTAGGCCTGCTCTGTGTGAGTCCATAAATTGTTCTCTCGATGGGTACAGACTATTGAGATTCTTGTTGATGGATACTTTTCGTTGATTCTTGTTGTGAAACTGTCGGAAGGGATACTGAAGGACATTTGTTTGATTGTTCAGTTAATTGACCTTTTCCTTTTGTAAGCTCTATCGTGGTTGTTATTTAGTGGTGGTTATGGATTTTGGTTGGGTTACGTTATGAAATTTTATAGTTATTTGTGAAAAGGTAACTCACTGTGTTACAGTATTCATTACGACCTTGCTGTGGAGTTGTTTTTCCCCTTGCGTGGAGGTTATGGGGATTCAACCCATTGATAGTATTGATATATATATATATATGATTATTGTATTGAAACGACTCTGTGGAGTCCTTTGAATGAATCGTATATTATGGTCCACTGTTGAGGATATAGATACATCTTTGAGTATTGATAATTTGAATTTCGTTGGAATCTTGTAGAAGTAACAGGTCATACGACCTCTGTTATTTGTAATGAATTTTGGTACAGACTCCCTGGGTATACATTTACGTTTCCTTCTGTGTAAGCTTGTTCGAGAATTTTGAAGAGGTTCAGTTGAATTCCTTGTTATGAAATCAGTATTTTGATTTGCTTACACCTGATTTTTGAATGCTTACCATAGTTGGCATAGATAGAATCATTAACTATTTTTATCTTGTATCTTGTTGGGACTCGCTTAAATTCTTGATAGATAAACAAATCAGAATCGCTTCAAATTAAGACTCATTGGGTTTACTATTGTTTTTCGACACCGTTGGGTTCCATGAGTATGGGAAGATATCTTGTATATCGGCTTCGGAAAAGCTAAATCGTGAATACTTTTGTCAAGTACGGACTTAGGATTAAATCCTCGAATGGTAATCTATGTCATCAAGTTTTCTCGTATAAGCTCGAGTATGAACATGTAATGTTCTTGGCTTTGCTGGTTTTCTTTAATAGCTTGAAATCATGAATTATGGGTTCTATAAAGTAGGTCGTGAATACCATACTTTCAACTCGGATTTGTTCAAAAGTGACTATGTTATGTTATGTTATGTTTTCTTTTCGACTACATTCCAGCTTGGATGTGGTCAGCTGCATGTTGCTTGGATTTCGCTTAAAAATCCCTCCGCATAGTCATAGGGAAATGTCATTGCTTAAATGATCATGAGTCTTTGGTTATTGTGATAACAAAGGAGATCTTTTGATTTCGACCTTGTGTCTAAAAGCCTTTCAAAGTGTTTATCTTCTTGTCTCACGCTTCTTTCTGCACAAGGTCATACTTGAGTCTGCTTGGTAGATGACACCGTTGTTTGGCAAGAGGGTTACTTGTACATCAGTAGTTTCTTTATTTTAAGTTTTAACAAAACAATTAGGTCTTTGATGGACTCGACTCGATTTATTTGCATGTGTATTAGGTGAATGCCTTGATTTTGAAAAGACGGTAAAGTCATGAGCTAATTCAGAGGGAAACATGTACAATTTGTTTATTTCTTTTTGTTGTAAATTATAAGTTGATATAATTGTTTAACTAACATCCGTAATTGTTTTACATAATGACTTATCGGGATTGATATGGTATTCTCTTTTTAAGTTGAATATCATGATTGTCCGATGTTTGTTCATCTTGGGATTTACAATGAATAATTGTTAGGATACTTTTGTTCTTCTTGATCCCTAATATTTTGATGAAATATTTGAGAAGTATATAGTACTACTCAGAACAAAAATTATTATTACACGTTATAGACATGATATATTCCTAACGTATAGTCTGAATCATGTTTACTTGTTTGGTGATTTTATATCATTTAAACAGGGTGTTTGATGAAAAAAATTGACGGATTGCAATTGTTTTAAGAGTTAGTGCTTATCATGCTCGCTTAATCGAATCACCCATGTTGATAATTTTTGCAGATGGATGCCGTAAGTGGTAAAAGCAATGCAGATCTCACTCAGATGATCGATTGTTGAATTTGATTTATAATGAATTACAAACTTGATTTTCTAAATGTACTATATGTGGAAAGATGTTCCTTTTCCGTTGAGCATCAGTATCAAGTATGCTGTCAATGCATAAAAATTATTTGTATAGTTCTGAAAGGAATAGAAATAAGTATTTGCTACTTATGTGTTGTATTCTTATTTTGATAGTTGACCTTCTTTGGTTTATATACCGGAGGGGCAATGTTATCTTTGTATAATTTGGAGACTTTTGTGATTGTCAATGAAAGCTTACAAGAAAATGTGATTGAATTCTTATGAGTGTTTAGTAGTTCTAATTTGTTCTATCGAAAGCAAAATTGAAATTTAAATCATTGTCTTTCTAAAAGATAGGATTAAAATAAACCTAAGCAGAATCGCTAATCAAGCTGAATTAAATTACTAATCCCTAAGTCTTGATTATGACAGGACAACATTTAATTGGATTCTTAATCATTTATATCTTGATACTAATAAGTATGATATAAATTCAGTTAGGAGAACTGATATAAACCTAATGGGGTTCAGATGGCAATCTCATGTGAAGTTTATGAGTTATTGTCAAATTCCGTTGTCTTCGAATCATGTATATTTTAAGAACTCCATGATGAGACCTTGGCCTTAATATCTCCACCGTGTAATGGGTTTTATTGAGGAAGGTCATTCTAAGACGAAGAATCTAGGGATCGGGAAAGGCTAACCTTAGGGGAAACGATTTAATGTAATTTAAACTCAACGTGCGTAACGCATATTAATAAGTAGATCTTTTCGAGGTGGATCTAAAGGTTGATGGCACAAGTCAATCGGGGGTTGTACCTCCGAGGAGATTAGGATCTTCTCGAGTTACAACAATGAAGGTGACTTATGACGACACCCTCAGTATTGATCGCTAAGATTTACACTTTGATCTCGAACGAGTTACTCGGGACTGATTAGGAATGTGGTCACATTATAAGGCTGCCTAGGAGATTCGGGGTATCTTGACACACTTTGGTTTGACTAGGGTTGAACCATCTGGCCATCGTATCCCTAATCCTCGTGGGCATAAATATAACGTTATCACCTTGTTAATCCGCTTCCGGTGAATAAGTTGAGATAGAGGGACTGATAAGTCGGTATAAGACATTCTACATAACATAAGAATGGGGTGAAGGGCATATTCAGATTGACGAGTTTGCCGTTAAGGAATATGAGACATAAACAATATGTTTCAATCTTTGGCCAAAGTATCGCAAGTTGCCGATTGCGTTGTCCTAATTCACCTAGTCTAAGGGATGAGATGCCGATGAATAATGGTAACAATTATTCAGATTAGGTTCCTTGACAGAGCATTCTCAATCCCAAAGATAGGGAAGAGAACCGCAAGAGTGAAGTGTTAAATAAAAATGCCAACTCTTATTACGCATGAATAGATTGGTAGATTACCGAGTCATGGAATGAATAGATCGAGGTACTGCGAGTCATTACAGTGCATATGGTTGTCACATTATAAGAATGGTTATTTGATTTGTGAGTTCTAAATTATTTATATAGAACCAGGATGCAATTATCAAAAAAAAATTCACTTGTTCTAAGGTATAAAATGAGGATGTTACAATCTCCCCGCTGGTCCCCTGATGCCTCTCGCCTCCTCCCTGTAACGGACCCACCGGCTGTGGGCTGCACCAGTGGGATCTCACGCTACGCGAGGTCTCAGCTGTCTTGCCGTATATGGTTGAGAGTCAGCCCTTGCACCATCAAGAACATCCCGATAATACCGGGCCTCTGCTCTCTTCCTCCATATAGCGGGCCCATGCCACCATCGCTGCTGGGGCTGGTCCCCCGACTCCTAATAATAGTGCCCCCTGTGCCGGTGCCTGTGGCTGTACGGGTGCCTATGCTGGTGCCACTGGTGGTGCCTCAATGGTGGTGCGCTGGTGGTGCTTGTGGTGGGTCTCGTGGGTGTACTGCTGCAGGCTGCCACACCACGTAAGACACCTATTCGTGCTCGCAGCAGTGACAAGCCGCCTCGTAATAACTATACCTAGCCGAGCTGGTCCTCTCTCTGCTATCACTGCCACTAAGTCTCATGCCTGTGTGGGCTGTGCTTCTCTCGCGGCTCTCTCTTGCCCACTATACCAAAAATGATCCTGCAAATGCAAGGCCGCCCACGTCCACGGTATCATCTGCAGTCTCTTGGCTACCTAATGCTGGGTCCACGGCCGTGGTGGTACGGGTAGTGGGGCCTCTACATCATCCCTCCGGTACTAAGGGAAGGGAGGTGGCTCATCCTGTCGTAGCCCCATCTGCCGTCGTACCCTCTCTAGGGGTATCCGCTCATGCTCTCTCGGCCTTCGCCTCGCTATCCGCAATGTATACTGGATCCACCGCAACCGTGATCGAGGCTCTCCGTGGGGCCGATGACCTCTGTAAGGCCTCCATACAATATCCCAGGGCGCAAGCGCTTTCTTTAATACATCTTTAGTAATATGCTACATCCTGGCCCGGTGAGAATCGCTGTGTGGCCGCCCACGACCCCACCTCTCGAAAACCATATCTATAAATCACTGTGGCCTCAGCTACTGGGGCAGCCCTACTAGTCGAATGCATATGATATGCTCATATGCCCAGTAGTGTAACAAAAACGTAGAGAAAATCCCAGAATCGCCTCATCTCGCGGCAAGAGTAGCCCTACGACTCTTGGTATAATCGCACTGTATACTTTGGTGCCCAAGCATAACATGTATGCTCCTCAACCATCTCATGTAATGCCCCATTAGCACCCCGTGGAAAGTGGCCTCCCTCTTAGTCCAGAGGGTGAAGCATGTAATGCCGATCATCATCAACACGGCAAGCCATGTCTCATGTTCTGGGCATGATACATATCCCCATAGGCAATGCTCGTCTTTGGCCGTGATAAGTCAATAAGTGCAAAAAGCATCCCCAGAATACTCGTAAGATGTTGTCAATGGCTATCTCTACATCCACCTAGAAGACTGCCTCTCCATCGATCAAGTTAATCTAAGGATGTGATACACATCCTCCAATGTAATGGTCATCTCTCCAGTCGGGAGATGGAACACATTGGTCACCGGATCCCATCTCTCGATGAGGGTGACCATCCTCTCTATCGCCCTATAACGCTAGACTCCGATGAGTCCCACCTCACACATGATGGCCCATCAGACCGCGACACGTGTGGCCGCATCCATCTCAACAACGGGGCATCTATCTCGTATCGTCACCGCGACGTGCTGCAAACTAACTCATTGCATTAGCCCTACTCTTTATCACAACTCCTTTAACTGTCTATACCCCCTTTTAACAACCCGACCACACAACCGCCCCATTTTCCCCCACCCACCAACCAACCTTCCTATCAACCTCTACCCCTTCCCTCTTCACCCCAATAACCATAACTCCCAAACAATAACCAAAACACCCAAATAACAACAACCACAACAAAACCAAGCAACAAAATAGAAAATCCTAACTAGGGACCGGAACCGGTCACCCATGACCGACACCGGTCCCCTCTCCACCGACGCCGGTCGACGTAAGACCGACACCGGTCAACCAAAACCACCTTGCCTCAAAACTTCTTGACCGATGCAAGTCGCCGCTAGTGACCGGCATCGGCCATCGAAAATTACTTGGGCCAAACCCGACGCGGCCCCCTAAATCCATTTTTCCCCTATTTCTCTCTATTTACCCACCCTAACACCCTAAAAACCTACCCACCCTGCCACCTTGACCTATTTAACCCTTCTATCCTCTTCATTTTTCAAATAACTTCAATTTATTCATTATTTTATCAAAACATGGATTCCTACCCAAACCCCCAAATATAGCTTAACAACATCAAATTCACACAATGAAGGGTTTCAAACCTATCGGTACGATGACACGTCGTGGTGGTGGGATAGGTGGTGGTGGTCTAGCTGGTCCAGCACCTCCAGCTCCTCCTGGCTATGTCATGGATCTCAAACTCCTCTGCTGGGTCCTCCACCAATCAAATGCTGCCTCCTCCTCGCTTAGGGCCTACCAATCACTCACTTCACTCAAATAGTGCCACCTCAGTCGACAAACTCAACAATCTCACCAAAAGACCTCAGACAACTAAAATTGGTTTTCAAATTGACAAAATGACAATGACAAGCCGTATTTTTCTTTTTATAGGTTTTCACCTATAACCGATACTCGCTTATATTGTTCCCTAAGGAACCGATCGGGTCATAGACAATCGATATTGGTTTTATCCTACCTCTTCCTAATTTCTACCCTTATTTACTAATCGCCCTTTCTCACAATATCGCCTATATCCACCTTGGCTGAAAACCCTTTGTTAACGCTCATCTGCCCACCAAGGCCGCAACCAACCAATTTGGCTCGACCTAAGGCCGCAAATTCAACTAATTTGGCCCGACCCATGGCCGCAACCAACCCATTTGCTCGACCCAAGGCCGCACCCAACCATTTGGCCCGACCAAGGCCCCAACCATCCATTTGCCCGACCCAAGGCTACAACCAACCCATTTGGCCCGACCCAAGGCCGCACTCCAACCATTTGGCCCGACCCAAGGCCGCATGACCATCCATTTGCCCAACCCAAGGCCGCAAACAACCCATTTGGCTCCGACCTAAGGCCGCACCCAACCATTTGGCCCGACCCAAGGCCGCACCAATTAAATACCTCACCCAACAACAAAATACAACTTTATCCACCCATCCCGTAGCTCTTTGTTCAATCGAGCTCACCTGCTCGTGTTTTAGCATGATTAGGGTCCTCGACTTGATCGGGGCCACCAACTTTTCCTATACCAAGACCGTGCCGCTTTATCTCAACCAAACCAACCATTTGCATCACGAACATGCCTAAACGTTCCTTTACCTTACCCGTTATATTCCCCGGAGCTACTTCCTATGCCTTGGATACAAGGATTATATGACCCTTGTTTGGATAAACTATCAACCTTTGCCTATGAATTACTTGTTTACTCTTCAAAATCATGTACCCTGGTCACACTACTGCATTTCAACGTGCGTCTACTTCCTTGGACCTACCCCACCATCTTACCATCATCTCAACACCATTTCCCTTTATCAACCCTATCCCTGATTTCACGCTACCTCAATCTATGATAGATTTGAGGGGATTACCTATACCCTTTAACAGGTAACCACTTCTTATTATTGTCCATGCAACTTTAACAAAGACAAGCTACACGACAACAAGGGGCTAATGTAGACACCAAATTTGTGTCTTACGACCCCTTGTGCCCCGCATCTCATTTCGCAACCTAACCTCATCACCTAAACCTTACACAATTATTTATTAATTACCTTATAATTAATAAATCCACATCGCCATACCTGCCACCTCATTTCGCCACCTCATCATGACCTAGTCTTAACCCTAAATTAACCTAATTAAGACCTATAACTTGGTCCACATCTACACCCATGACTAATTACTCCTCATCCGCACCTAAAACCAACCTCATAATGACTTGACCAAGCCCGCAACTAATCCCTCGGGAGAAAAAGAGGAAAAGCTGGCTATTTTACTAAAAATAGCCCACTTTGACCTGACCGATACCGGTTCCTACTCGACCGCCGTCGGTTACGTAACCGCCATCGGTTCCCTGTAAATGACCACTCCCAACCAAAAACAAGTGGTTGGATTTTGGTGGATCAAAAAGGAGAAATCATTGGAAGAATCTGAAATTTACTTGGCTAAACAGAGACAAGTGAAAGAAAGAAGAAGAGTTTACAGAGAAGGACATCAAGCCCAAAATTGCAACTGAGTAACCAGAGCCTTGTGACACTCATCCGAGTATCAAGAGAAGAGATAGCTCATTTTGGATTGTCAGATCATCCTACTTGAGCCTTGTCTTCATCATCACAGTCCCAGAACCTGCATTTTCCATCAGGAACTAGTAAGTCTTATACGTTCTTTTAATAACATTTCTTGAACTTCTGAATCACAGCCATCATAAGTCTATTCCTAGATCTACTACCCAGCAACACACTACATCTAACTGTCATTCCTCCACCCTTACATTACCCCAAGAACACCCCCCGTATTCTCTGAGTCCTTCTCATCACCCCATTACCTAATCCCACCCATTCATCAGCCTTATAAAAACAACACACCCACCTTACAACCAACCTTCACCAAAAGCCCCTAAAACATTGCCCCTACCGATATCGGTTAGCACCAACCTGTACGGGTTACATGATGACCAAGCATCGGTCACCTTGATTCTAAACCAAGACCACCATTTCTCTATTGTTCTAATAAGGTAAACAAATTGTAATTGACAATAGCTTATTTGTTAGAATGTGTGTTAATTCATATTAGCAGGGGAACCACCACCTTCGAAAGGAAGTTTTATATTTCCCTCGGGCCCAAGGCAGTTCCTCATTTATTGTCTAATTAAAATTTGGTGGTCTTGTATTCTTACTTACAGTAGTCCTTTCCGGAAAAAAGGAGTTCTTCGCAATGATCGATCGATCTTTCTCTACGGTACACACACACACCCTCTCGACATTCAACATGTATTCCTCCTAGCCCTAACCCTTATCTCTGCTTCTTAAAGGAATGAAAGGATAGAAGCAACTCTATTCCCAAAAGTTGAAACATTCCGTGCTAAACACCTACACTGTGCTGCGGTGGTGCCTGTGCTCGTGGCTATACTGGTGCTCGCGGATGTGCTCGATCTCTATGCTCGGGCTAATCGCCTCGTAGCACCCCAATATGTGCCTCGCAGCGATAAGCTGCCTCGTAATAACTGCACCTATCCTAAGAGCTAGTCCTCTCAATCGTAGCCTTGCCGAATTTGGCTGTAGGCCAGTGCTTTCTTTGGGATGATCTCTCCCCTGCCCACCAAACCAAAAAGGCCCCTGTCACTCCGGCATCATCCACTGTATCGTCAGCCGGTCTCTTTGCTACCTAGTCGGGGTCAACTGGCTGCGGTGCAGGTAGTGGGGCCTCTACATCATCCCTCCGGTACTGTGGGAAGGGAGGTGGCTCATCTTGTCGCAAGCCCAACTGTCATCGCACTTCTCTCTGGGGTATCTTCTTATACTCCCCGTGACTCCATCCAACTATCCAAAAGCCATACTGGATCCAGCCAGATTCGTGCTGGATCCTCCTCGGGCTGATGGTCTTTGTAGGGCCTTCATATAATGTCCAAATGCGGTCAAGCCCTCCAACATATGATGGTAGTAGGCCACATCCCATCTTGCGAGCACCGCTCGTGGTTAGCCCACAACCCCAACCACCTCTCGAAATCCATATCTATATATAATCTATGGCCCAGCTCTTTGGGCAGCTCCTACTGGTCGTATACATGGATGATGTGCTCCTATGCCCAGCAGAAGTGTAACAAAATGTCAAGAAAATACCAAATCACCTCATCTGGCGATAACTCCACAACTCTCTATATAGCTGCACTGGATACACAGTGTTCAGGCATAGCATGTATGCTCCTCTACCTTCTCGTGCAACACTCCCATCAAAGCCCGTGGGAAGCGGCCTCCTTATGAGTCTCTGGAGGCGAAGCGGTGATACTTATCATCATCAACATGGCAAGCCGTGTCTCCTATCGGGCGTGCATGATACATGTCACCATAGTCAATGCTCACGCTATGATATGTCAACAATGCGGCTGCATCCCAAATACATGCAGGATGCTGTCCATCACCGTCTCCGCATCCACTTGGAACACTGCCTCCCCTACGATCTGAAGTCTTAGGATGCGATACACATCCTCTAATGTAATCATCATCTCTCCAGGAGGGAGATGGAAAACATTGGTTTCGGTTCCCATCTCTCGATGATGAAACCATCAGCCGTGTGGTCCTATCCACACCCTATACTGGATTCTCGCCGAGTCTTACCTCTCGCATAATGGCCCAATGCGCTACGGACACATGTGGCCACATCCGTCTCAATAAAGGGGGCATTCGATCCCGCATCGTAAGCTGCTGGCGTGCCTGCAAAAACAACCCACTTCATCAGGCCTACCCTTTACCATAACAACTACCTTAACTCTCTATACCCACTCGACCACAACCCGACTCTACAACACACATCTACACCCACCTATCTTACCATATAACCTCTACGATATCCCCTTTACTTATCTCACACCCTACCAATCACCCCGATCTACTCTAGCCATCTAACTATACCCCCGCCAATTTAACACCTCCTACTTCCTACCCAACACTTAATCTATCCTACCCGAACCAACCACACAACCACCCCATTTCCCCCACCCCAATCACCTTTCCTATCAACTCTACCCCCTCCCCCTTCACCCCTAAACACAAAAACAAACCCACAACAATTCTAAAAAAAAAAAAAAAAATCAACAACAAAACAAGTACCGACGCCGGTCGACACATGACCGACGCCGGTCTATCGGCAAAGAAATTATTCCAGAATGTTCGGTGACCGATGCCGGTCGCTTAGTGACCGACATCGGTCACTGTCCCATTCCGGGGCCGAACCCAAAACGGCCCGCAAAACATTTTTTTTCCTATTTCTACCCATTTACCCACCCAAAAGACCTACAAACCTACCCACCCTGCCGTTTTAACCTAACTAGCCTACCTACCCACTCCATTTTACAAATTCCTTCCATTCATTCATTATTTTATTAAATTTAAAAATTCCTACCCAAAACCCACATCTAAGTTAAACTCATTAAATTCACATAGGTAGGAGTTCAGAGCCTACCGGTATGACTACATGTCGTGGTGGTGGGATAGGTGGCGGTGGTCCAAAGACCTCTCCGCTCCTCTGGTGAGCCATGGCCCCAAATCTCCTCAGCTAGGTTCTCCACCAATCAAACTCTGCCTCCTGATCGCTGGGGTCTACCAACCACTCACTCCTCCACTCAAATAATGCCACCTCAGCCCACAAACTCACCACAATCACTTCACACCTCAGACAAGACAAAATGGGGCACTCAAATTCACAAAGTGACAATGACATGCCGTATTTTTTCTTTTTATAGGTTTTGGCCTATAACCGATACCGGTTATTTCGTGCCCTAGAATACCGGTATCGGTCTTCTAACCGATATCGGTTCCCTACTTCCTTCACCTAACTCCCGCCCTTGTCCACCAATCTCCACTTTTACCCCCATCACCTCTCCCTGGCTTTGCTGACTTGCCTTATTTTGACTCCAATTGGCCCGACCCATGGCCGCAACCAACCATTTGCCCGACCCATGGTCGCAACCAACCATTTGCCCGACTCTAAGGCCACAACCAACCATTTGGCCCGACCCACGGCCGCACCCAACCATTCGGCCCGACCCAAGGCCGCAACCAACCATTTGCCCGACCCAAGGTCAGAACCAACCATTTGGCTCGACCCAAGGCCATAACCAACCATTTGGCCCGACCCATGGCCGAACCAACCATTTGGCCCGACTCAAGGCCGCCCCAACCATTTGGCCCGACCCAAGGCCGCACCTAACCAATCGGGCCTCACCCACGGCCCTCACTAACCAATCAAGCCCGACCCAAGGCCGTAACCAACCAATCAGGCCCGACCCAAGGCCACACCCAACCAATCAGGCCCGACCCATGGCCCTCACTAACCAATCAGGCCCGACCCAAGGCCGCAACCAACCAATCAGGCCCGACCCAAGGCCGCACCCAACCAATCAGGCCCGACCCATGGCCCTCACTAATCACTCGCCCAACCCAAATCCGCACTAATTAAATACCTCACCCAAAACCCATCATGTAGCTTTTTGTTCAATCGAGCTCACATGTTCGTGTTTTAGCATGATTAGGGTACTTGACTTGATCGACCAACTTTGCCTAGACCAAGACCGTGACATTTATCTCAACCAAACCAACCATTTGGTACTTTGCCGAACATGGCTAAACATTCATGTACCTTACCCATTATATCCCCGAGCTACTTCCTATGCCTTGGATACCGGGATTATATCACCCTTGTTTGGATAAACTATCGACCTTTGCCTATGAATTGCTTGTTTGCTCTTCAAATCATGTACCTCTGTCGCACTATCGCATTTCAACGTGCGTTTGCTTCCTTGAACTTACCCCACCATCTTCCCATCATCTCCACACCTTTCATCCTTTATCAACCCTATCCCCGATTTCACGTCGCCTCAATCGTGATAGATTTGAGGGGATTACCTATACCCTTAACGGGAGTAACCACTTCTTATTATTGTCAGTGCAGCTTTACAAGACAAGCTACACAACAACAAGGGGCTAATGTAGACACAAAATTTGTGTCTTACGACACCCTGTGCCCCGCATCTCATTTCACAACCTAACCTCACCACCTAAACCTTGCACAATTATTTATTAATTACCTTATAATTAATAAATCCACATTTTCAAACCTGCCACCTCATTTTGCCACCTCATCATGACCTAGCCCTAACCCTAAACTAACCTAATTAAGACCTATAACTTGGTCTACATCCACACCCATGACTAATTACCCCTCACCCACACCAAAACCAACCTAATAATGACTTGACCAAGCCCACAACTAATCTCTTGGGAGAAAAGGAGGGAAAGTTGGCTATTTTACTAAAAATAGCCCACTTTGACTTAACCGACATCGGTTCCTACTCGACCGCCGTCGGTTACGTAACCGCCATTGGTTCCCTGTAAATGACCTCCCCCAACCAAAAACAAAGGATCGGGAATTCATTGGAAGGATCCAAAAATTCACTTGGCAGAGCAGAGACAAGTGAAGAAAAGAGAAGAGCATCGAGCCGAAGACTGCAACTGAGCCACTGGATTGCTACCACCCTTTCAAGCATTGGAAAAGATTGAGGATAGCTTCATCAGCTCATTTTCCAATACCAGATCATCCCAACTGAGCCTTACTATCACTACCACATTCCTTGGACCTGAATCTTCATCAAGGATGAGTAAGTAGTGTCTTGTATGTTTCTAAGCACCATTTCCTGAGTCTTTTGATTGATAGTAATTATAAGCTCACTTTTAGATCTACCACCTGCCGGCACCCTATACTTAACCTTCATCCATACAGCCTTGTATTGCCCAGAAGACAGTTTTATCACACTCTGAGTCTTCCCTGTCATCTCACTATTCCCCTCAGCCATCCACCAGTCTTAAAAACCCCACAATCACCTTGCAACCAACCTCCTCCTCGGAGCACCTAGATTACTTGAACCTACACGGTGTCGATTATCCTCTACCGACAAAGCGGTTCTCTCTAAATCATCGGTTATCCAAAGTGGTCGCATCGGCTCACTATGACTTATACCCAAAACCTTCCTCTCACCTATTTGTCTCCTAACAACCTCGGATCCAATCTGGTTTATCCCTGTAACTCGAGCTGAACGTATCAATGACCATTGACCAAACAAACAACGTGACATTTTATTATTGGTAGTTTAGTCTCTATTGCTTTGTGATGAGGCACCTAAATCGTGATTTCGCAATAGCTTCTTTATTATCATTTGTGTTAATTCGTATTGAAAGGGGAACTGACCACCTTTGAAAGGAAGTCTAATATTTCCTAGGTCCAAGGCAGTTCCCTCATTTATTGTCTAACTAAAATTTGGTGGTCTTGTATTCTTACTTGCAGGTAGTCCTTCCCAGGACAAAAGGAGTTCTTTGCAATCGATCTGATCTCTCTACGATGCGCGCGCACACCCTCTCAACATTCAATGTATTCCTCCTAGCCCTAACCCTTATCTCATTTCTCAAATAAATGAAAGGATAGAAGTAACTCTATGAAAGGAAGATAGCGTTAATGAAAAAAAAAAGTTAGGATGGATAGATTCGAGGGTCTATCGACTCTGCAGATTGGTGACGATGGCAAAATGGGTGATGATGGTTCTTAAGGGGTGACTTCGTCTTCCTCCCAGATATAAGCCCGACACGAGGTTTCTTTGGTGTAAGTGTTTCAAAAATTCAAGACCACTACGATCTTGGTGTTTACGTGTAGTCACGAGAATGATTGTATGTCGGCCTTGTTCATAAAGACCGAAATCAAATCCCTTCCAAGCACAACGCGTTAGGAAGCCGAGAGCAAAATGATGATTAGTTAGACATTGAAAATCATATTGGAACGGAACCACGCCAAGGGGAGGTTCAGGGTGATAGAGGATGTATCAACACCCCCATATGTTAGGTTGGTGTGACAAGTTAGGTGGTCCGTAGGAGATTACTTCCCCCACACGATGGTCGTAGGTAGGATGCGCATGTAATCGCCCATACTCTCGTGGGGTATGGAAAGTGCTAATATTATATAGGCAATACTCCCCAGCGTAAGGCATTGAAAAATATCTACTAAGGGATCTCGAGGTCGGGATGTTGTTCGTGGGGAAGGATGTGGTATTTATGGTGGCGGTTTCATTGGTTGAAGGTGTAGGTGTGGTTGAGGTTGATGGTTGAGGTGTGGTTGAAATAGATGGTTGGGTTGGATGAATGGGTGTCTTGACTAGTACAAGCACATCATTAGGGCGATATAACATATTACAGTTTTGAAGGGGGAGGGTCAGCTTTTACGGTGTAGGAATTCCCCTCATACTTGAATTTTATACATCTCAAAATAGAATCAAGCTCACGTGGCTTGGTCATCACCTCCTCTTAAAGATGCCTTCCCGTTTTAGTCGGGTCCATGACTTAAAAGCATCAAAATAACACGTTCTCAATTATACGCTTATGGGATATTATTGAGTCAAACTTTCTACAAAACGAGATGCTTCATGCCAAATGGATATCTAGACCTCTAAGTTATACATAGACTGCTCCTCGAAGGATAGCTATGTGCAAAACCACTTTTTCTATTATAAATAGATCGCTCCCCAGAAGGACAGCTTTATACACAAAAGTGCATCTCGCTACTATAAATAGACTGCTCCTTGAAGGACAACTATACAAAGTCAGCCTTTATTAGAAGCTTCTCGCATTGATCACTTTGTGAAGACCTCAAGAACAACAAAATGCATATCCCATGTAAACTTCCCGCATCAATCCGTCTATATCTAGAAAAGTAAAAAGCAAAAGATTCCAAAGCACTTTTGAGTCATGGACTTGTCTATTTAGATTTGGTTCTCTTTTGTCGAATAATCACCTTATAACAAGTTCTCTACACCCAGCTATACCACCACCTCACCTCACCTCACCATTCGTCAAAGCAAAAACTCAAGGGACGTGACGTATATCCGATATATTGTGATTATATAACTCTTTTCACCTATCGACTTCTCGCATATGCAAGGTACCTAGGGATTCAAGCTTATCCTACATTAATATGTGGTTTGTTTAGCTCTTCTCAACTACGGGACACTTTTACCTCTTTTACTCGAATCTAGGATTATGTGTTGACCTTAATCAGGACACGGTTTCCTACTACTGGGGTAAGCTAACTTTCACTCCACCTATACCCGCACCACCACCAACAACATTACCCTACCAATATCAACATTTTTACTAATCACAACCAAATTGCCCGAATTCACCTCTCCCTGGTCCTAAGGGAGAACTACATCGTTCTGAGACCCCTCCTTGCTTTAGGCAATGGGCTATGTAGGTAGCACTTAGGAGACATTGGATCTCCCAAGGTTAGCTTGACCATCCCCTACCATAACCTATCATGTGTGGTACATATAAATCTTTTTGTGTATTTCTATTTGATCACATTCATCTTTATCCTTTAAAAAAAAATTTAAAAAAGAAAACATTCAAAACACAACCATTCTTATTATTATCGTAACTCAAATCAACATACATATTTAGTTTTATTTAGATGTTGAACAAATACATATTCTCTATCATCGATGTGTAGGTCGGCATCCTTATTTATTCTTATACCCCTATAAAATCCACTTAGACTCTTGCGCCTCCTCTTGAATCGAGGTGGTGATCGCGATCATCGACACCACTCACTCCGGCCTCTCCATCCTCAAAGGGGCCACTACTATTGGTTCCTCCCACCGATCCGCCGCAACATCACATACAAATATGCCCTCTCCCGTGGAGGAATCTTGCCTCTAGTCTCTCCACACGTAATCGCGTGAAACCTCTAACAATCCCATTGTCTCATTCACCTGTGTTTGAAGTGGTGAACAAACTCATCGACCTCATACCCTAACTACACCAATCACACCCATACTTGTCCCATCTGTCTTAAGACCTTAACTATCCAACATGGTCAGTGACCTTCACCCATCCATAAACTAATAACACAACAACCCATTCCTTCCTCACAAACCTCTAACCTACCCAAGTACACAACATGACTTACACCTACACTGCAGCCTCTTTACCACCAATACCTCCAATACCCTCATTATTGCTTTACTACCCACTACACTTTAGTCATTATCCCTCACACCCCAAGCATGACCCGCGTCATCTACCTTCACAGACTCCCCATTATCCCCATGGGTAACTTTCCCTCTTCCCCAATTTGCTTTTCCTTCTAGACCTCATACACGCACATCACCTTTACCCAATAAGGCGCAACCTAAAAACAAAACCCCACTACCCCACAATAGGGTAGTCAAAACAACCACATACACTCTTACCCCTCCATCTACTATACCCGTACCCAAACAAACACAACCGATACCTAAAACCACACCGACACCTAAAACCATAGCTCGACCGCCAGTTCCTCCTCTTCCAAATTTTTTTCCTCAACAATCAACCACACCTACACCCGAACCCACATTCACTTCCCATTGTGATCCACTAGCGAGGATCCTATGCCAAAATTTTAACCGACCTCCTTGAGACTTTTGTTATCACATTATTGCCACTTTGACCTTATGACCCCTTCAAAACCAAGCCAAAAGTGTTTGACTATACTAAAATTTGTGCATACCATCGTGTGCCAGGGCACAATGTGGAGAACTCAAAGGCCCTAAAACCCTCCTTATCTATTTGTGTCCACCGAAACCAACTTTGATGACGACAACGTTCTTGAGAAGGATCATGTTTCACCAAAACCATTCCCACACTTCCCACTCAACAACCACAACCTCCACCCTTACCACTCCGTGAGTCACCTCAAGATTTGAAATTAACATGGTTCACATCGATATCTTTCCATGCCACCACCCTAATGTTGTTGTGCTCATCTTACCTCATAAGGATTTTCTCCTCCAGGTAGATTTTTTCCTTCATGTTGTTACACCACTTACCATACACCTCCATTTTCTAACTCCTCAAATCAACATGATACATGTCACTACACATGCATAGAAGGGAAAATAAAAGTTAGATGTCCTACCAACCAATCCTATACCCAACATACCATTTACACCCATACCTAAAATAACTATCCGTGGCCCCACATACCCCATCTCTAATGGTGTCACACATCACACCATACTCAAATAGTTACACTAATCACCCCTCAAAATGTCCTTATATGACCTCATCCAAACCTCAAAATCCCATCATCAAGATCTCATGGAGGTTCTTCAATCGATTGATGTTTTACCTAATGAATCTACACCCATAGCCTCAATTATCACACCCCATCATGTAGCCTATCTCACCAAATTACCACCTTCATATTCACCCCACCTTGTTCA
The DNA here is from genome assembly GCA_018340775.1 of Taxus wallichiana var. yunnanensis. Taxonomy (NCBI): domain Eukaryota; kingdom Viridiplantae; phylum Streptophyta; class Pinopsida; order Cupressales; family Taxaceae; genus Taxus; species Taxus wallichiana. Next base: position 990,355,227 of record CM031240.1, read on the forward strand.
CCAAGTGGCCTCCTTAGCTTCTTAGAGGAAGAGATCACGCCACACTAAAACGATGACCCAGGCCTAACCCTCTTCATATTTGTCCACATTGATGACATACGAGTACGCCATGTGATGATTGATGGAGGTGCTAGCATTAACATCATTTCATCCCATGCATTTGCACAAATGCGCATACCTAACAATTACATGCATAAACATCTGGTCATGTTGTGTTCATTCAATGACACTATCACCTCCACACTAGGCACTATCATCATCCATGTTCGTGTGGGCCCCCGTACTATTCCATAATTGTTTTACGTTTTGGAAAGGGAATTCCAATATAACTTGTTGCTTGGTAGACCTTGGATCTGTGTCATGGGTTGCATTCATTCCACTTTGCATCGTTGTGTAAAGTTTGAACATGAAGGACACACTTATACCATTCCGGCTGACCCATCACCTTTCAAAACATGCAACATGCTTTATCAACCCAATGATGTGCTCATACCTATCAAGCCATCTACCTCCGCAACCACTACCACTTCACCTACACCTCCACCTACCAGTACAACCACTTCTTTCACCGCACATACCTCCTCCATTCCTACTGCTGCTATAACCTCCACGACTGACCCATTAGCTTCCCAATCTGTTAACTCCACCTCCGCATTGACCTCTGACACATCATCCATTCCATCTACCTACTTACCAACCACTAATCCCTTGGAAGGTGTTTTTCAACACCTCACTCTGGGGGAGTACCACCTATATAGTGTTAACACATTCGTTACTCCTTAGGAGTATGGAAGCCTTCACCAACACCCATGCTATGATCACTTTGTATAGAGAATGCATCCTTTATGGTCCTCCTTATCTTCGTACTAGTCTCACCTATGGGGGAGTTGATACTACCACTTACACACCTAAACCACCATCATAAACCTACCCATTATCCGTTTACTTCCAATCACTTACCAATCGCCATTTGCCCACACCTTCCCGCACTAACGTGCATGGAAGGGTTTTTGTTTTGGATTTTACGAACAAGGCCACCATACCATTATTCCATGTACCACACGAAAACATAACGACCATAGTGGTATCGCTTCCCGAACCTCTTACTAAATAGGCCCACATTGAACTCATTGAGGACCCTAGCCCTCCTCCACCTCCACCTTCATTACCACCTCACTTGACGGAGTCGATGGATCTTGAATCTATCCCTCCTAAATTTTTTTTTCGTAAACACCATTTCCTTGGGGCCTTTGACTTATTAACGTGAAGGTGAGGCCCCTTCCACTCTTCCATTCATATATCCTAAAATGATCAATGATGACACACCTACAATTAATGTCATTCAATGTTAGGATGATGAATCCATACTCACCTACCTTGGTGCAGAAGACTCATATATTCATCGGTTGTTACCCTCTGAGACACAAACCATGTTGAATGAATTGAAGTCAAGATCAACATTCATACTCAGGATAACCCACACATCTTAAATATCGTAGACAATATTTAGATGTTGCTGAACAAGAAGCCATACCACTAATCTCCACAAAAGCCAAGAAAATATGTGAGTTCATTAACCATCACATCATTTGTCGCTTTGGTTTTCCTCATCGCCTCATCACCGATGATGGAAAACAATTCAAAAACAAAATATTGCAAAAAATCTACGACGCCTTTGGCATTCACACTTAGTTTCTCATCACCTTATTACCTGAAACCAACGTACCAAGTTTGAATCCACTAACAAAACCCTCAAAAAATTCTCATGAAAGTGGTTGACGATCATCTGGGAAGGATTGACATACACACATTAATTTTTCCTTGTGGGCATACCGCACTAGTATTCGTACTTCCACTTGTGGCCACACCATTTTCTCTGGTTTATGGTACAGAGGTTGTTATGTCTCTCAAAGTCTAGATGCCCTCACTACACATTTCTCTCCATGACATGCTTACTGATGATGACTTTTGTCAGGACCGCTTAGCACAACTAGAGTTATTAGATGAACGTCATCTTAACACTCTGTATCACCTTCAAGTTTACCAACAATTTATCTAATGTGCTTATGAAAAACATGTTCATGAACAAACCTTCAAATCGGTGACTTTGTCTTGAAAGAAAATCAACATGCAACTAAAGCAAAAAAAGTAAACGGGGAAAATTTGCTCCTAATTGGCTTAGACCATACATCGTAACTCATACCTATGGATCAAGTTCCTATCGTTTATCTTCACTTGATGGTAAACCCAAACCTAAGCCCCTTAATGCATTGCATCTTCGACTATTTTATTGTTGACTCGTCATCCTACCTCACCCTTTGTCTCTTTATAGGCTCATCCCTTGAGCGCTACCCACTCGATACACCTCCCCAATGATTAAACAAGAATCATGTGAGTACCCATCACTTGTTACCTTCTCTTGAATATCTCGTACCATGACATTGTACATAGCATGATTCTCATGGATACTTTTTGTCTACCTTTAGATGAGATCCCATGGTCGTTCCACCTTGCCTTTTGAATAAGAGTCCTATCTTCCACCTTGGTCTTGTCCATGATTTCAAAGGCCTCACATGGGACCAAATTCCTTGATTCAAACTTCTAATAAAAATATGTCTCCCTCAAAAGGACATCTTCCTCTTGACAAAATTGCTGCTATAAGTAGATTGCTCCCTCAAAGGACAACTATGTGAAGCTTTTACCAAAAAAATGAGAGAAACTGAAGCTTCCCGCATCGATCAACTTCACAAAGACCTCAAGGAGTACCATATTATTTATCCCATATAGACTTCCCGCATCAATCATTCTATCAAAACAAAAAAAATTAGTCATGGACTTGCCCATTGTGACCTAGGACCCCTTGCCCAAAAGCCATGTCACTCACAACATATAAAATTAACTACCTTTCACTCTCCTTACAATTTCCACTCTAATTTCCTCCATGGCCTCAAGGGACATCTTGGAATTTAGACATTTGGTGATCCCGTGACTACCTTCATCGTAGAACAATTAATCATGTAATGCCTTTCGGGGTCTTATGTTCATCACCCCTCAAGGTATGATCCACTCGGTATGGCCCTACCCAATCGGTGGCTTTATTGCCCCTCTCTTATCTTTTAACTATCTTTGTTTACATTTTGATTACCTTATAAAGGACTTTCTCCTCGACACTTACCTTTTAGGTAATCCTCCCTTTCACCATAATCGCCTTCACCTACATCATTTTACCTTTAGTTTACCTACACCTATTAAATCTAAACCCACAACATGCCCAAAAACCTACCAACTCATTTTAATATTCTTCCTAGCTCATGGGAGAACTACATTGGCTCGAGATCCCTTTTCACCAGACTATGTAGGCAGCACTCCGAGGGCATGGGGCCCTTGGAGGTTAGTTCGGCCATTTTCTACCCTAAAGGAATTCATCAACCATGCCTACCTCACCATTTACATCAAATTTCACTTAGTTCCTTTTATAACAAAATTAGAAATTAAGCCGGATAAATAACAAGTTTCTTACCATAGCATACATTTATTACACCTACCATCTCTCTATCATCACTATGCATAGATTGTACCTCACATATGACCCATAGTATCATTCATCACCAAACTAATGAACCATGCCTATAACCCGACTTAACCATGCCTATAACTCCGACTCAACCATGCCTATAACTTGACTCAATCCATGCCTATAACCCGACTCAACCATGCCTATAACCTTTCTCAACCATGCCTATAACCTGACTCGATCCATTCCTATAACCTAACTCAATCCATGCCTATAACTTGACTTGATCCATGCCTAAACCAACTTGACTCCATCATGCCTAACTCACCTAATTTCCATCTACATCAAAGTAACAAATCCATATCTCATTTAACACAAGCCATAAAACAATGTCTCATACACACATAAACACATCACAAAATACCATGTATCTCATCATATAAATCAATAAATGTGTATCTCAATATACATGTCTACATCATCATGTCTATCATCTCAAAAAATATGTCGGCACGCAGTGATATATAATACAAAATGTCATCGGCATGTTGGTCGATCTCATATATACAAAAAGAGTGAATGAATGAATAATATATTGCAGTTGGTTTATGCTCAAAATATAAAAATTAGTCATACATCTCACTTTGTCTTCGCACACAGTGCCGGTATGGGATAAAAATACAACTATCTTCGCACACAAAGTGCCGACATATATATCAAAAATCACTAGTATACATCAACAATCAGGTGACCACATCTCAGGCATCTTACCGGGTGTACTCTATCTCTATGTCACCTACACCTCGGTCCTCCTGTGTCCCCACGGCACCTCACCTAGACTCGTCACTGCAGTGCACTAGTGGCCTATCCTCGATTAGGCCTTGAGCTCACTTGAACTTATGTGCTCTCCACACTATGTGTGTGGGATCTCATCCTCTCACCTTTGGACACTGTTATGCCTTGTACTCTTGGTAGGATAGGAAGTCTATCCTAGCCACCATGAGATGATCCTGATAATATATTACCTCACCTAGGGCATCCGGTAGCTAACTGGATACATGCATGATCTATGGTGGTCCCATAGGTCTTGGCCCCTGTACCTTCCCTATAGTGACTGTTCTCTATGCCAACCTATGAATTGGGACCAAATCACTGTGCCTGTGGTGGTTCCCGCTTCCCTACGCCATATTTGGGCCTCGTAAGGCCCCTATCTCGTGCTTGGGTTGTGGCCAACTAAGCCTATAAACCTACAACTTGAACCTATAAGGTCACTTTGACCATCTCCATCTCCTCCATCTACCATCTGGGCTGCGCAGATGGTCACTGTACTCATAGCTTCTTTACCTACTGCCTCTAACCCCTCCATCTCGTGTCATAGTATACTTGTCTGGGTAATGAACATTGCTACTACTACCCTCACGTAGGGCATCTCTCTCGCATTGTGATGGTAGCTAAGTCTGCTGCCCTAGTCTAGGTGGTATGGCTCAAATCGCACCGCCACCACTACTCGTACCTATCTATACATCCGACTTCATCTATCCACTAATCCACTGGCTCTTCCTCCTCCTCGTAGGCACTTTGTAGGCTATGATAGAGGTAGAGGCCTCTACACATCATATCTCTCGATACTTTGTGGGAAGGATAGAGGAATATCTGTACTTAGCCCTTCGAACTACCGTTGGACCATATCTATCGAGATCATCTCATCCTCCTTGCACGAAAACCCTCTATCCAACTCTCTAGCTAGAGCTCACCTAGCTCCTCATGCATGTGCCTATCTAAGGGGAATCCCACATATGGCCTCCCGATAATGTCCACTCCGAACAACCCCTCCAAAACTACCGAAAATGGGCCACATCATGTGTCGGCCTATCCGATCTCCACTCTCCTATCACCGAACCCATATCCTATATCCCACCCAAAAAAATCTAGTGGGAATGAATCTACTGGGGGCATATCTATAGGTCACATGCACACTATGTGCTCATACACCCAAAGAATGTAGTATAAATGTACAACACAGTTAAACCTACGCAATCGACCATATGCCCACAACTCTTTATATAGCTGCACTAAGAATGCTAGTGCCTGGAAAAGCATGTCTCATTCACCATCATATTATGGAGTACCCCCATCGGTGATCAAGGAAAGCATCCACCCTCTCTCGCATCTGGCGGTATAACAACACACTACCTCCATCAATAGAACCACTAGCCTTGTCTCATCCAGACGGGCTAGGTACATCTTGCCATAGCTCAAATTGGTGTTATGGAATCTCATATCCACTACCCCCTCACCAAATACTATTTTGATCAGCTCCTTTGAGGCCTCGAAGGAGATAGAGTAAACCTAGGCACCCAATATGGGTAACCACAAAATCCGAAACACGTCCTCCAGGGTGATAGTCATCTCACCTATCGGAAGGTAGAACATGTTGGTTACGAAGTCCCATCTATCAATGAATGTGACCATCAAGCTTTAAGGGTCATTGAACAACAGTGTCGGTGCGCCAAATCCCACTCAAGCCCACTACCTCCATGTGTTATAACTCCAAAGGGGTCGCTAAGCCACGCAATGTCACCAAAGGGAAAACCTGTCCCGCATGTGTAACTGTGCTCTCCCCTACATCTAATCCAAACACGACATTAATCCCTATTTACCATGACCATATTCACCAATTATCATTACCCTCCACCCTATTTTTACCCTACTCATCTCAACTACCTAACCTACGCTCACTTTTGCACCCTTATTTCTCACATCCCAACCGACGCCTGGTTCACCCTTACCGACCACTTGCCACCCCTTAAATAACCTCAGTCACCTATTTAGTGACCAATAGGGGTTCTACCCAACCGATGCTTGCCAAGCTTGACCAACACCTGTAACTATCGCGTCGAATTCCGTGACTTCCCAAAACCCCATTTTCTACAAAACACCCCCTTTCCCTTTTACCCCACATACAATGACCTAAACTACCCCCTGGACCTCTACCTACCCCACCTATACAATTTACTACCCTCCCCCTTCCTCTTTTTTCCCACTATTCCCCCATACCCCAATTTAATTTTTTTCCCACCCACAACAAAACACAAAAACGACAAACCAACATTTTTATATACTAACCTCTAATCTATCCATAAAACAATGTAGCGCCTGGTGTTAACTTACCTCATCGCGCGACCATCGTCTCTGGTGCACGTCCCTGCCACTATGTCGGTGGTCTACCCGATCCCTCTCTAACCTTTTCCATCACCAAATACCTACTCACAACCTCTGACCAATCAAATCTCTCACCCTAATCTCGTGGACCTGCTACTCACCAACCTAACCCTCATCAAATCCCACTATCTTAGCTCATCGTCCCGCTTCCTCCGGACACTTTTTTTCTCTTTTCTCTCTCTTTTTGTCATTTCTTCACTTCACAAATAACACATGAATAATAAAAACATGGATTTTTTTATACCCAACCCGACCTAATCGACCTCACGGTACCCTTGACTAGCATCGCTTGCGTGCCCTACCTCACCATTAATAATTTTCCTATACCGATGTGGGTTCTCCATGACCACCATCACTCACCCTCACCTACACATTTCCCTTAATTTTCCCTTTTCCCCACCCTTTACCCCCCGATCCTTTACCCCACCCCACATGTACCCAACCTATTTACCTTACCTTTCCTGACCTCATCACTTCCTACCTCCATTTGTCTTCCTTTAGGCACTTCTTGTTATTTTACCCATACTTTGGCCTTACCCATTCCGTGACCTAGATATTTGGACCTGACCATCACTTGTGACCTTCGACCTCATGTGTTCGCTATACCTTATGGCACTCATTACTGTGTTGTTGACCTAATGACCTTACCTAGCCTATTGTCATGACCACTTAAAACCCGACCCTAACTTTGGTGTACCAAAACATACCTAAATGTTCCCGCACCTAACCTACATTGTGTTTCCCGACCATATCCTATACCTTGGATACTAGATTCACTTCAACCTTGTTCTGGATAAACCTATCACCCTTAGACAATGTAGAGTTTACATGCTCTTTAACTCGGTAGCATGCTGCGCTTTCTACATGTGTGTGCATTTGACTTCTTGCTACCTTTGACCCAGCACTCCATTACCTAGATTTCCCGAGTAGACCTTTCACCCTTTTCCCTCATGCCAACCTACCTTTCCTCACATTTTCCTTTTATCAAACCACTCACCGATTCAGCCTCGCTACCTCGCGCTTCTTGGTTTGAGGGGATCACCTTCACCCACACATGGGGCAACCACATCTTATTTTTGTTAGCGCTGCTTACCAATACAAGCTATGTAACAAAAAGGGGAAAAATGTAGACACTAAAATTAGGTCACACTCCCTTTTGTACCTCGACCAATAAGCACCCTTTATTACATTTACCTAGCCATGACCCCCTTCACCCCACTAATATTAATTTAATTAAATTAATTCATTATCCTCACTATATTTATTATTTAAATATCTTATTTAAATAATATCCACACATACTGATTCACACTGACACCTCACCAATCCAACTCAACCTAAGACCTATTCTTAGTAAGTTACCATAACTAACTAAGACTTACCCAAACCCTAAAAATCAATGCCTACATTCCCTCTAACCACATTCCCACATGCTCACAAGAAGCTCCCAGTCTAATTCATGGGATAATGACACGGATCCAAGGAAATCGGGAGGATCTCCTAGTTTAGTAAACATAGGAAATCCCACCTTGACCGATGTCAGGTTACCCCTAACCGTCATTTGGTTAAGTTGACCTCCGTCGGTTACCCCTTTTAACCCCAAAATAACCTTATTCTCAAGGTTGGAAGCAAGTTGGTAAAAAGGTTGGAAAACATTGAGAGGAGGTTGATGAGTAAGAACACATCTCGCCGAGATCACGCATCTTTAGAGAGAAAATTCCACCAAAACCTACATGTAAGGAAAGAGATTGAGCATCTTCTCGCCGTATAGCCATCCCAACAATGATCTGATCTATCCAAGCAAAGAGGAGTGTACATGCAGCCCATGCAGAAGCTTTCTTTCAGCTAGTGATCACTTGTAGCCTTTAAACCCCTCATCAGCACCCCCATCTCTTACACACATACATTCGGGCTAGAATCCAAGTAAGTATAACATCATACTTTCTTGTTTTATTTCATTTATAATCTATTGTTTATCTTTCCCCTATTGACCTTCCCCAACATTTTCACCTCCATATACCGATTAAAAACCTTTCCAAAGCCTACTCCAATTACCCAATACCTCACCTCGACCCTCCAAAGTCCTTTGTCACAATCACAAAGGAGACCACAACTTGTTTAATGATATTTCTAGATCTCACAAAGAATCGGCACCAGCTTATACCTAACCACAATTGGTCACCTTGACCGACATCGGTCTATGTATTTTCCCACACCCTAGAATAGAGACCTACCCACCTATTGTCATCTTACCCTCACTCACCGTGATCTACCCGAGACCTCTCACAAACTGCCGCAGAATCGAGAACCAACCATTTGACCTTTGGATTCTATTCTAGCTTATCTTGTTAGATTAGATCTATTTCTTATTGTGTTTTTAATTGAGATACATGTTAATGTGGATTCACAACACCCATGGATGTTTATCGATTTCTAGTTTGATATTTGGACATCCAAAGGTGAATGCACAACATTGAATCTTTTCCCCAAGTGTGGGACTTGCAAAAATGGGAAAATAATCTCCAGATTAGAGGCTGGTTCCTCAACTCCTTTGATTAGATGTATGACTTGAAAATTGTAGAGGTTTAAACTCAAAATCCTACTCTAAATTCCAAGGGGACAAAGGTAGAGAATGCAAAAGAAATAAAACTAATACTAACAAGGTGATACACCAAAGGAGTGGTGAACATTTTACTTCTATAAATTGACACAGATCACTAAAATGCAACAAAACATCATGCAAAAATTGCTAAACTGTAATGAAAGATCATAAATGAAGAAAACAACACAACTAGAGGACTAAAACTCATTCATGAGCTTGCATTGTCATTTCCAATATCAAAAATACATGCATTACAATAGCAGAGAGGCAAAAAACATATTGTAGTCCTAGAAGAGGTCTCATAATCCATAAAATCACTTTTTTAGGTGAAAGAGGGAGCCTGAAAACATAAAAATGTCCAACCCTTTACAAATGAGCCAAATCTGGCTTTTAACAATGAAAATTCGAGCTCAAAAATGAGAAACATGGGAAAACATGAGTGGATGCTTCAACCACCAACCAAATTACATTAAAATAGCATGGGTTCCCCTGCTAGACCATTCCTTAATGTTTTTGACCATGCTGGGAGAGAATGCGAGCCATACTTCATTAAAAATGGTGGTTGAAATGTCAGTTTTGTTCTTTTATCCATGCCAGATGCATTTTCCATTTTATCTCCCAAAACTCCACCAAAACACAAAAATGAGCCCTCCATTGTGTATTTCACCATATTTCCAACACAACCAAGAATGTGAAAATATGAGCCTTGGATCAAAATTTATGCACTTCTGAAGATTTAGGGAAAAATAGGGCAAATTTGAACTAGTGGGCCGAAAATTTAAAAGTTTCCCTCTTTTTGACTTCGGAAAAATTCCCCAAAATCTCCGCCACACAAAGCTTCGAGGACACGTGGAAAGTTTTTATTGGTCATGAGCTTTTCCCCGACCTTTTTACGCCTTTTGATCTTTGGAAAATTTTCCAAAAAGTTTCTGTCACCCCGACGTCCCTGGGACATGTGGCATGTTTTGATTGGTCAAGGGGGCACACTTCCAAATTTTTCTCTGACTGTGTCCATTCCCCGAATGGGACACATGGTGCCCTAGCATTGGCGTATTCTTAACAAGTTCTTCTCCTCCATGGGCCTACCTTAATGTTTTTTTACCGACCCCCTGCACACGTGGCAACCGTTGATTGGCATGGGCCCGCGGATCGGGCCTTCGTTTCAATATTTTCCATCGCTTGGCAAAAAGGAAAATTTCCTCCACTCTCCTCGCTACCTAATGCTCCTAAGGCACGTGGTGCCCTCCAATCGGTCCTCGGCCCACGTTTGTGAATTTTTCCTTGTGCTAATCCTTGGAATTTTTTTCCATTTCCTTTCGCCGAGCCGAACCCGACGCTCTCCGAGGCACGTGGCCTCCTCCCATTAGGCTGGCGGGGCTTCGGGCCAAAAATTTCTTTGTGCACCATGCCAATTTTTGATGAAAATTTTATAAGTTTCTCTGCCCCCTCCATTCGATGCCACGTGGCACATCTTGATTGTCATGGACTCTCATGGGAAAATTTCCCCAAAAAACTCCGTCGAGCCATAACTTGAAAAATACAAGGAGTTAGGAGGAAAACTTTACCATTCTAGAAAGATGAGAAGATTCTCTATCCAATGAAACCATTTCTAGAACATTTTTGAGTGCATGAAAAGTAAAAAAATCAATTGAGGAACAAGGGAGGGAGGAATGAAGGAGTTAACCAAAAAAATAAGCAAGGGGCTCATTTTGGATAATAATTTTGGTGACTCGTAGGGGTCATCTACCTGCCGGATAAAGTTACCAGCTTTTACTGAAGCAATCATTCGCATGGAGTCATAAAATTATCTACTTGGAACCCCAATTGATTATAAAATTACAAGGAGAAATATTGTGAGAGTAGAAACATCACTTGATCTGGAACAAAGGCCTGCAAAACTACATGTTTGGGACAGCCAACCTATGCCAAAGAACTTAGGGAAAGTAAAAAAAAGATACAACAAAACAATGTGCACAAGCACTTGGAGGAATGGAAATCTAAGCTAATATGTACAAGGTAGAGAGTTTTCCTTCAAGTAATAATGCTTAAGATGAATTCCATTCACTGGAATCTCTGATTCTTCACCATCCAATGTAGACATTTGGAAGACATTGTTGTTCTTACACTTTGTGACCATGTAGGGGCCACTCCAAATGGAATAAGACTTTGAATTCCTTCCTGGCTTTTCTCATTCTCGCATCCCATTTCAACACTAGATCTCCAATTTGGAAGGTTCTAGCCTTAGCTTTCCTATCAAAGGTCTTCTTGATCAAGGCTTGATCCTTCTCTATTGCTTGGCTGCATGCTCTCTGATTTCTTAGAGCTCCATAAATTATGCATATCTCACCTCCATGGGTTCAAACTCCAACAATTCCAATTGCTTCATGAGTTCCAACATTGGCAGCTCAAGTGACATGGGTAAAATTACCTCTCTTCCATAAACAAACTTGAATGGAGAATTACCTGTGGATATCTTGGGAGTGATCCTATCAGCCCATAAGGCTGATTTCAATTTAGTATGCCAAGTCTCTGATTTTCATCAAGAGTCCTCTTGATGATCCTTAACAAGTTATTTTTGTAGACTCAACTTGGACATTACCTCGAGGGTAATAATTTGAAGAAGTGCCCAAATAGATCCCATTTTTAACAACCCATTTAGTTACCTTTGATCCTATGAATGCCAAAACATTATCCGATAGTATAGTGGTAGGTATACCAAATCTGGTTACTATCCCTCATAGAAGTCTAGAATGCTAGATTCATTTTCTTCCTTAAGTGCCACCGCCTCAATCCATTTGGTGAAGTAATATGTGGCTGTTAGAACCCACTTGTGTCCTTGACTTGAGTTTGGTTTGATGACCCCAATTAAGTCCAATCCCCATTGCATAAACAGCTTGGTCAACTAAAATTGGGTGCATTGGAAGGGAAGCTAATCTCTCTTTACCTGTGAAAAAGCACAACTCCTGCACCTCTTGATCCATGCATAACAATCATCAATACCTTGGGCCAATAGTAGTCACCTTCATGATCTTGAGGGCTATCACTCTTGGTGCAAAATGACCCCACCTTTCCCACCATATAACTCTTCTAGTGTTCTATCAATCTGATTTGTTCTAATGCATCTCAAAGAAGCACTCCATCTACATCTTTCTTAAACAAAACACCATCAACAAGTGCATATGGGACAGCCTACAATCTGAAGAGTCTTCTCTTGGTTTTGTTCATTTATGGAGAGCATAGGCCTATGTGTAGGAAGTGCATTATATCTTGAATCTAATAAGGAGTGAGGAAACCATCATTCTCTTCTTGAACATTACCTTGTTCTTGGTTGTTTTGCAGCACCAAAACAACATCCTTTTCATTGCATGTTTCCATTGATTTGCTTAAGATCAGATTTTCACATAATCCTTTTCCTTGGACTAGCTTAGTGACCTTGATCTCAATGTCATACTCCATGACATGAGTAATCCACCCTACACGCTTTTCATTTAGGTCCTTGTTGAGGAGGAATTCCTTAACTCCCACTTGAGAAACCAACAGTTGAACCTTGTTGTTTGAAACTAGATGCATAAATTTCTTCAAACCCCTAATCACTACAAGAACTTGCTTCTTAATGAAAGAATATCTCACCTCATAGTCCTCCAGATTTGACTAAAGAAAGCAACTATTTGCTCTTCATTTTCTTTGCCCTATCACACTAAAATTGCAGAGATTGTATCATCACCTCCAAATGCATAAAGGATGAAATCCTTGGAGAAATCTAAGGTTAATGAGAGTTGGAGCTTATGAGATAGCCTCCTTAATTTCCTCAAAACTTTCCTTACCTTCTGCTTTCCATTTAAAAGCAATGCTTTTCTTCAACATCATGGTTATTGGCTTGACAAGGGCTACAAAGTTTGGCACAAACCTCCAAATAAAATTGATCCTTCCCAAGAAACTTTGAAGGGTCTTCTTGTGGCTTGGTAATGGCAGTGCTTTTATTGCTTCAACCCTCTCTAGATCAATTGCTAATCCCTCTTTTGAAAAAATATGGCCAAGGAGCTTTCCTTCATGAGCTAAAAAAATATACTTTTGGGATTTATGGATACCCCAAATCTTCTAAATCTTTAGGAACACTTGTCTCAAATAGAAGAGATGATCTGCTGCACGTTTAGAAAAAATAATGATATCATCTAGATCTATCAGCACCATCTTGTTTATCAATCCTTTGAACACCATGTCCATTGCCATTTAGAAGGTAGCTCTAGCATTAGACAACCCAAATGGAATTTTCCTATATGCATAAGTCCCCCATTTGGTGGTGAAGGCTGTTTTGAACTGATCCTCTTCCTTTACCATGATTTGATTGTACCTTGAGTAACCATCTAGCAATGAAAATATCTCAGAGCCATCAACAACTTGTAGAATCTACTCCATAGAAGGAAGTGGGTAATGATCCTTGAGAGATGCTATATTCAAATCTTTGAAGTCTACACAAAATCTAATTTCTCCACTCTTCTTTCTGATTGAACTAAGTTTTCTACCTAACTAGAATGCTTGATGGGAAATATGATACTTGCCTCTATTATCTTATTCAATTCCTTCTTCATAAGAGGCTCCATGTGTGGATTAACTGGCCTTTTCTTTTTCCCGATGTGCTTAGCACTGGATCCAATTCAATAGGTTGTTGAGCTAGCTTGGGATTAAAACCCTTCAAATCCTCATAGCTCCAAGAAAATACATGAGGAAACTCTTCAAAAAGTTTCATAAACTCATACCTTTCTTGCTTGGTTGTAACTTTACCAATTTGAAGTGATCTACCTTCTCCCACCAAGATGGGCATTGAATCTTCTCCCTTGACTTGGATGTTTTCTTTCTCTTTCCTAAATTGATCATTAGGATTAAAAATGGACTCCAAAGTGACAAGTCCTTTTGGTAGTTTGTTGGTTCTTAGCTATACCACATGATCACCATACTGTTGTTCTAATTTTTCCTGATTTTTGGTTGAGAACTCAACTTCTTCTTGCAAGAAATTGATGATTTGTTGATCATTTTCAAACACTTACCAGCTTACATTATTGTCTGGCACTGAAGGCCTTACAATCACATGAATGTTTGGTTGTACTTTATCTTCCTTGATGCTTTTAACAACATCAAAGGCTGCCCCAACTACTGCAAGCCTATCAGCAGCTTGGTTTTCTTTCCTAGGGATGGAATTGATGTTAAAGCCCTCAAAATCTTCAATGAGGTCCCACACCTTATTTTTGTAACACTTGAGTAGATAATTCTTGGAAGCATGCTGTTATTTAACTTGGTTAACAATCAACTCACTATCACCAAAGACTTGTAGATTTTTTATACCTCTTTTAATTGACCAATGCAATCCTTGTATCAAAGCTTCATATTTAGCAATGTTGTTAGAGCATGTAAATTGAAACCTAAAAGCTGAATAATACTTAATACCTTGAGGTGAAACAAGCATTGCTCCCCCTCCTACACCTTGTCTACTTCTTGATCCATCAAAGAACAAATGCCATACCTCATTGTCATCCTTATGGTCTGATTTGGTGATGTTAGGCATAGGCTGATTTTCTTCATGTATGCAATAAACTCCTAGCTCAGATTCTTCTATTTCTTGGTAGGGATCAAAAGCATGTACCTTGCTTTCCCATTCATCAAGAGTTAAATCTGGGATGCTTCCAACCTTTGTATCAGCTTCATCTATGCTTGGATAATCTTCTTGATCAAATGCTGAACAGTTGGCGTTAATTGGGCTTGGAGTATGAGGCTCAATGTGAAAGTTTGCAATAGGCTCAGACCTGATTGTGGCCTTAGTTCCATATCTGGTTCTAAATAACATGTGTGACCAATCAACAGATAAGTAGCCTCCAATTTTAGTTGTGAAGTCCCTTGACAAGCATAAGGTAAAGAGTGGTGGCAAATCTATTACTGACACATCTTGCAACATAGTAACATTGGGACATGCATGCAAAGTAAGATTCAAATATCTGATCACTCCCACTGTTGTTACTACTATCCCATCTAGTTACACTACCCCTTTGGATATGAATTCATATTGGAGACCCAACTGATCAGCTATTTGTTTGGGCATCACTGAGCTACTTGCCCTAGAATCAATCATGCAATTGTGTACTAGTTTATCCCCAATGATCAATGAAACATAGAATGGAGGGGGCTTCAAAATTTTACCTTTTTGTCCTCCATGATTCCCTTCAGTTGGGTAGAATTGGTGAGTACCTTCTCTTGCATACAAATTTGTTGATTTGAAGTTGACCAATTCTTCATGGCAGCTTGTAGGAGATCTCTTTGGCTGGAATGGATAATGATTCCCACATAGATATATTCACATTTTTCTTCTTCATCTAATCAATGATGCTAAATGGGGATGAAACATCTCTTTGCTGCCCCTTGGTCTACACATTCTTTTCTTGCATGTGGGCTGTAACAGTTGGTATTTGAGCTGATTTAGAAGGTGGCTTGGGCTGCCCTTGCATGTTTGGAATTACATTTTTCTTACCAACACTTTGGAGAGTGATGGAAGGTTGTGGATCACCTAGAGCCAATGACTTCCCCTCACCAATATCCCTCTTTTTGACCTTGTATTAGCTGCTATACTTTGAGACATTGCTTGATTCATACCACAAAAATCCTTAGCCTACTAATTTGCTAATGTAGTCTCATTTGGAGCTGCATTCTGCTGGGATGTTCCTTGTTGTTGGTTTGTTTCCTGGCTCACTTCACTCTCTACACCAGCTTGTTGTCACCATCAAATATTGGTTCAAAGCACCATTAAATCACATAGATTGTTTGTGAGGTTCATTGCATGGGAAACAAAATCATACTCTTGTGCCATATTATTTTACACTCGCACTAAATCTTTAGAGGTAGATGCAAAGATTGGGATTATATGGCTTAAATGGTCTATTGGCAGGAGGCCTTGTTTGATTTTTTTTTTCAGCTGGGTTGGATGGTCTATTAGGCTGATATGGATGCCTATTGGCCTGAGCTTGAGGTTGATAAGATGGTCTAAAACTTTGGGCTGTTATCTCTTGAGTGTGACCAGCTCATTGCCTAAATTTTACAATTGTTTCATGACTTCTTGAAGTTAATTTGAAGCACTAGAGGATGAAGTGGAAGTTTCATTCAAACTTTGATTCCTAGGAGTGGGAATAGGAGCTATAGTAGGTGCTTGACTAGTGCTTGGATTTTTTAAATTTGGATACAAGGGCATGGGAGGCCTAGGAGCTAGCTTACTAGCTTGAATTAAGCAATTCTTAGCTCTAATGGCAATGCTACAAGCTACATGTATAGTTGTACCTCCCATGGACTGAATTAGCATAGAAATATCAGAATTTAAAGCTTTAAGGTAGTATAGAAAGGCACCTTCAATCGTTGGCCTTATACGCTACTAGAGTTCTATCCCAAGTCCTTTGAAATCTGAAGTTGAAGTCTGTCCGCTCATTGGGAGCTCTTTTAATAGTTGTCGATTGTTCCAAAAGAGACAAGTTGTCCCCTTTTTCTCCAAACTGCTCATGGAGGGCTATGCACAATTGGTTCCAATTTTGAATAGAACTAGCCCCAAGGCTTCTCAACCATTACAATGCTTTCCCTTTGAATGAAGATGCCAACAATTTGACATAAATTTGTATCTCATTAATCTCATGGATTGCACACACATTAGCAATATCCTTGACATGATCACCAGGTGGTCTGATTTTCTCCAGTGAAATATGGAATGTTTTTGAATGTCAGAACTAGAAATAGATTTTGTGCATTGAGAGCAAGTGGATCTGCTGCTGTGAAGTTAACATAAGGGTTAGGTTGTGCCATTCTGATTGGCCCGATAACCCTTGTTGATTGAGTGAAATGTCTAGAAGGTGGAGGAGTTGATAGAGTTATGTTTGGTGGAGATGGAGACCTTTGAATCCTCCTTCCTCTATGCCTTCTTCTAGGGGATAGCTTGTAGATACTCGACAACCCTTCTTCTCTAGGCTTTTGATCTTGTGTTGATTCTTCTCATGAATCTTCGTACTATGATCATGAAACCAGCTTGATTTTTCCTCCTTGAGCCACTAGATGTGCAGATCAAGGTTATTTTCAAGCATGAAACTTACAAAAATGCACATCAAATTGTTGCAATGAAGATGAAGACCTCTAATGTCCCAATGGGTGTGCCAAAACCGTTAGTATGGATTCACAACACCCCGGATGTTTATCGATTTCTAGTTAGATATTTGGACATCCAGTGTGAATGCACAACATTGAATCTTTTCCCCAAGTGTGAGACTTGCAAAAATGGGGAAAGCATCTCTAGATTAGAGGCTGGTTCCTAAACTCCTTTGATCGATGTATGAATTGAAAATTGCAGAGGTTTAAACTCAAAATCCTACTCTAAATTCCAAGGGAATAGAGGTAGAGAATGCAAAAGAAATAAAACTAATACTAACAAGGTGATACACCAAAGGAGTGGTGAACATTTTGCTTCTGTAAATTGACATAGATCACTAAAATGCAAAAAAACATCATGCAAAAATCGCTAAATCAGTAATGAAAGATCGAAATGAAGAAAACAACACAACTAGAGGACTCAAAACTCATTCACAGAGCTTGCATTGTCATTTCCAATATCAAAATATACA
Source organism: Taxus wallichiana var. yunnanensis (assembly GCA_018340775.1). Taxonomy (NCBI): domain Eukaryota; kingdom Viridiplantae; phylum Streptophyta; class Pinopsida; order Cupressales; family Taxaceae; genus Taxus; species Taxus wallichiana. The sequence continues at coordinate 990,373,204 of CM031240.1, forward strand.
TGTATTACAACAAAGAGAGAGGTAGAAAACATATTGCAGCCTGGAAGAGGTCTCATAATCCACAAAATCACTTTTTTAGGTGAAATAGGGAGCCTACAAAACATAAAAATGTCCAACCCTTTAAAAATGAGCCAATCTAGCTTTTAACAATGAAAATTTGAGCTCTTAAAAGAGAAACATGAGAAAACATGAGTGGATGCTTTAACCACAAAAAAATTGCATTAAAATAGCATGGGTTCCCTAAAAATCCATTCCCTAACATTTTTGACCATACCGGGAGAGAATGTGAGCCATACTTCATTAAAAATGGTGGTTGAAATGTCGCTTATGTTCTTTTCTCCATGCCAGACGCATTTTTTATCGCTTCTCTCCCAAAAATCCACCAAAACACAAAATTGAGCCCTCCATCATGTAGATACTTTCACTATCTTTCCAATGCCATAAAGAACGTGAAAATTTGAGCCCTGGATCAAACGTTATGCCCTTTTGAAGATTCGGAGAAAAACTAGGGAAAATTTGAACAAGCGGGCCCAAAATTCAAAATTTTCCCTCTTTTTTGACTTTGGGAAAAAATCCCCAAAAATCTCCACCACACGAAGGTCCAAGGACACGTGGCAAGTTTTGATTGGTCACGAGCTTTTCCCCGACCTTTTACATCTTTTTGATCTTTGGAAAAATTTCTAAAAAGTTTCCGCCGCCCAGACATTTCTGGGACACATGGCATGCTTTGATTGGTCATGGGGGCACACTTCCAAATTTTTCTCTAATGTGTCCATTCCCTGAATGGGACACGTGGTTCCCTAGCATTGGCATGGTATTGATGAGCTCTTCTCCTCTATGGGCTTGCCTTAACATTTTTTCAAACCCTAGACACGTGGCAACCGTTGATTGGTGTGGGCCTACGCGGTCAGGCCTTCGTTTCAATATTTTCCATCACTTGGAAAAAGGAAAATTTTCCTCCACTCTCCCACCACCCGATGCTCCTAAGGCATGTGGTGGCCTCCAATGGTCCTCGGGCTTGGGTTTCCAAATTTTTCCCTCATGCGCCAATCCTTGAAATTTTTTCCATTTCCTTCCGCCGAGTCGAACACCGATGCTCCTAATGCCACGTGGCACATCTTGATTGGCCATGGGACTCTCATGGGAAAATTTACCCAAAAATATCTCTGTCTTCGGGCCATAACTTGAAAAATACAAAGGATTTAGGAGGAAAAATTTACCATTCTGAAAGCCGAGAAGGTTCCCTATCCAATGAAACCATTTCTAAAACATTTTGAGTGCCTAAAAAGTAAAAATTCAATTGAGGCACAAGTGAGGGAGGAATGAAGGGAGTTAGCCAAAAATAAGTAAGGGACTTATTTTGGATAACAATACCTAAATCATTTCAAAATACAGTAGGATTCACTTTGTTTATAGCATTAAATTGTTTAAAACAAAGGACTAACAACCATCTAGGAAGTATCATACTTTCCGGATCTAGCATACACTAGGCAGCTTCACTACCCATACTATTTAATTCCTTCCGGTGGTCTTGTTTTTATTACGGGTAGTTCCTCCTAGCCAAAAGGAAGTCAGCATGATCACCGCAGATTCGTGTCATACACATATAACAACCCATCAACCAACATTTGAACAAGTATTTCTCCTATGCCCGTTACCCTACATATTTCGTCAATGCTTCAAAGAAATGATCTAATAATCAGTGAAACACATGGACTAGGATATTTTCTTACATTATAAAATAACACCATAAGTCATGTGCACATCGGATCCAACATCATAACTCTACAATCATTCAGTCTCAGTAAACTACACGCTTCACTACATGTTTATAGGGGTGAGGAATTACCCTTCACCACCTACGAAATTCTAAAATAGGTCACATGCTAATTATAGCTATGTGCCTTTACAATAACATGCACACATGAAAGTGTACTAATAATAGACATCCTATAGTTATCTGGAAGAACTAATCCTATTATTAACTCAAGCTCATGCATGGCACTTATCAGTCACTCCTCCCCATAATACCATTTGTGTGTCACACAAGTCTCCATCTCGATGTGTGCTTTGCACGCTATCTCAAAAAAATATCCCGTATCCATGAAAATGGCTGTCTCGAGTCAACTTGTTTTGGTGTGCATTTCCTTTCCTATCATTCCGTGCCTTCAAATACGCCTTAGTCTTGCATGTGAATCTTATGTATGTCTTCTCTCGTAGGACAATAATATGTCTTCTCAACATTACCCCACACTAAAGTACATTTAGTCCTGAAAATGGGGTTTCTTTATGATGTTCCCAAATAATAAAGAATAAGAATTGAAAGAATGTAAAGAATCACTGTACAAAATAATGAATCTTTACTTTGCAACTTCCTCTTCTTCAACTAGGAGGATCAATTATGGATATTCTATTTTAATCTCAGCCTCCAATGTCTCATCAGTCATCCAACATAGTCCTTGTCTTCTCTGGAATGTCTATGGTGATGGCTTCCAACTCATCCTGAGTAATCTTTTCCTTCTCATTCTATAAAATGTGGACAACATTGGCCATAATAGACATCATTCCTTCTAGAAGATCCATCTTCTGCACTATGAGCTTCCCAATCTCATCTATTCTCTCCTTATGTGGATCTTGGGCTATTGCAAGGGCTTCGCACTTCTCGCTTTCACTAGTGCCAATATTTCATTGTTCCCTAAAGTATCATCCTTCATTGCTTTTAGGTATTCATTATCATCAATAAAGTTCTTGTCCTTATTACGACCTCTAAAGATGTACACAAACCGAGAGCTTGGTATGCTTTCTTCACCTCGTCCTTTAAAGTCTAGAGCAATTCCTCGTAAGTTAAAATTTTTCTAGCCATGGAGGCCCATGCTATTTATTCTTCTTGTTCAAAATATTTTGGTGCAAGCATTCTAAGTGGTCCATCTTCTAGCATGAAATCAACCAAAGTGTGCACATAATGCATTATAGAAGGAAACTTCTTCAGTACCTATGGTTCTAGATGAGGCCTTACTTTCAGAATGTAATCACCAATCTCCTCTACCATGCTAACGAAGGCATTGTTCCTTGTTCATTCTCTTTCCTTCTCTGTCTTTAGGTGATCTATCTCCATATTTTTATCATTGTTATCCTCCATCAATGCTCTAATGGTGGTGGCCTTATCAATATTCCTCTCGTGCCAACTCAATGTATAAATTGACTAAGGCATTGCTAACATGCTCATCAGACATAAGAGTTGGATTTATGGTCATGTGCCTGCTTTGAGGTGCCTTCTTTACTCTCCTTGATATATAAAAATCCTCACATACATCAAAATCTAGTTCATCCATGTGATTCTACATGGACCAGGATAGTTGTTTCCTTACATGCACAAAGGGCCATATTTGGGTCCATCAGCTCCCACCCATATAACTCCTTAAGGTCAAATGTACTCTAAAACTAGGTGCATATAATTTTTTTGTGTCCTCAGTGTAGCCCATACTTGGTATAACATATTCTTCACTTCTACTAATCTTTTCCCCCTTAGAAACTTGAATGCCACGGTTTGGAGTTGGCCCTTCTCCTATCTAAATTGTAATTGCACCTTGGTTTTCTAATGCTTAGTTTCTTCTTCTCCTTTCACCCCTTCTTCTTCATCTTTTATTTCTTCATCCCTGGGCTCATCCACATCTTCTCTGTTGTAGACTTGTTCCAGTGCGTCTCTCTTCAGACTCCTTCGCCTCCTCATTAAGCATCATATTTCTCCTTCTCTTCTTCTCAACTAATTCTTTTTGAGGGGAGAGTCAAGGTGATATCCTTACAAGTTGTGGTGTTCCTGCACCTTGGGTCATGGTTCTTCTAAATACCTTCTTGAATTGGCACTCTTCAGGACTACATCTACATTCAAGTCCTCTTCTACTTCTTGTGCCTATGGTGGAGTATCTGCGTGCTCACTCTCCACTCTATTTGTGGGATGCCTTTGGCCCCTATGATCTAAGCCTCCACTATCTTCATGTTCTTCTTCTTCCTCATCTATCTATATGGTTGTGGAAGGATTTGGAGCTGGCACATTCTCCATTGTATGTTTTCCCTTAGGTAACCCTGGGAGCATGAACTCATTCTCCACATACTTATTATTCTCTAGCCTAGGCTTAAGTTGAAGATATATGAGTGCGGCTCCACTGTCCCCAATAGCCAAGCTTACTGGGTTTATGTTTATGAAATCAAATGAGCCTCTCAATGTAGGCAGACCAACCTGGATATACATATGTTTTCTTGAGGGTATGGTAGTCACAATATACCTTGTTTGCATTGAAGTTTAGCTGAAGCACATTAGTAAATATGTGAATTGAAGCTTGGAAGTAGTGTGTTGTGAAGGCATAGGGAATTTTCACCATGGAATCCATGTCCCATCCTTCATGGAAAACCAAGTGATGCAAAAATGTTGATACACCGCGAATTGTACTTCCTTGCCTACTACCACCGGGTAGCTCCTTCCGTAATGTGCCACTTCTCCTTAAACGCTCACAAAGTCGGGCCGTATACCACGCTTCGCCTTTGCTTGAATGTGCCACTCATTGATCCTTCACATAAATATTTCTCAAAACTTTCTGTAAGGGACTTCTTTTCAAAGTGGGGTATTCCCAAATTTTGTTCTTTGGCCCATCGGGCACTCCAATTTCTACAAAAACAAGGGATAATAGGATAATGCCAAAACTTATCTTCTCACCTACACACACTTCCTCAATAATAGTCTTTACAATGTAGCTAGCCAAGTTGTAGATTTCTCCCTCTGTCATTTTCTTTGCAATGTGTAGCCACATGGTATTTACCTGTGACCATCTCTCTTGATCATTTAACTTGGTGAGAAGATGCGCGACTGCCTGCACTACATGAAAATTCTTCAATTTGTCTATGTACATTCCGTGCACACCTTTGGAGTATCCCGACTCATTATTGGTGGCTATAATAGTTTCCCCTATCAATCAAATCACACATAATATCTCTCCCTTTGCCCTTCAATCCTCACTATCGATGTGGTAATCAAGGCTGCTGTGATCCTTACCCTCCGTCCAGAAAATAGAAAAATTCCTCATGGACTCTACTCATAAGCCATTGGTATAAAGCCTCTGGTTTTCCAAATTATGGGAGTTCATATAACTGATAAACCCCTACCTTCTTCAACAAATTCTCTCCAATGATCATCATATACTGACATATCATCCACCATGTGCTTGTTGGTCTTCTTGTTCAACAACACATCTAATTATCCCCTATTATCAGTGGTGTGATGATTGTAATCACTTATCTTGCATCGGTGAATGTGGGAACCCTAATACCATAAAACTATCACTTCTTCCTGGGTATTGCATTTATGTAAATTTTCTCTCGTGCGTAACCTCGACCTCAACCTCCACCTTTTTCTTTCCCTTTGTACCTACTGCAGGTGTTTTCTTCAGTGCCATTGTAAAATCCCACCTTTTATCTTCTGTATTGAGTAAACTCAAACCCTAGCTCAAAATCATGTGCCCTAGCTTAAAACTACGTGCCATAGCTCCTTCTCAATGCTTCTACTACACTTAAACCTTTCACCAATGGGGATGCAAGCCACTTCCATGAACAAATCTTCTCCCCATGTCTAGTTTCATAGTTATCTCGCACCTCAATACGATTTGTTTGGCTAAGTCACACTTAGCTCACTCGAATAATTGTGATCGCAAAAGGTAAAAATGAACCCACATCACGTCCTTATATAGATTTTCAAAATTTATTACATTTATTGCTCACCACTTACCAACAATCCTCTCATTAATTGACCATTTTCCCAATTTCCACACAAAGATACCTTTCATGCCCCAAATATAACATTCTAGCGTGCCTTCCTACCTTCTAGATATAGAATTCTCTTCCACGCGCTTCCATGTGTAAAGTACCTCACTACTATGCCCTCTTCTGGTAGTTTCCACGTCCCACCGCTTACCTTGCGTTATATTTTTGCTTCATTCATTTACATCTATGGTCTTCTTTAGAAGTAATCACCTTTCAAACAGCTCCTTTCCATACTTGAATAACATCTATAACAATTTTTTCTCATGTGTACCTAGTTGTGAATAAAAATAACAACTACCCCACACCAATGGTATGTGCAGTCCTCTGCGCATAAAAATACTTCAGATTGTAATTAGCTTCCAGTGTGTAAACACACTTATTACACAAAACACAAAACTAAATTGACAAAGAATAGCGATAAAGAAGGAAATACATTAAAGGAAATATAGAAAGGGAAACCTATATTAAATGGAAATACTCCTTATTACAAACACTAAGAAGAATTATTTATAGTAGGGCTTCAACCTCCTCCCATTGAAGTAACTAGGTAATCAAACCAATCAAGCGCCTCTAATCGAAAAGTTCCAAATTCAAGTATATGAGTGATAACATATGGTCCCAACCAATGCACCTTAAGCTTGCTCGATGGTGCGAAAATTAGAATAATAAAGTAGTACCATTTTTCCAACCTCAAGCTTCTTGTCCTTGATGTGTCTGTCATGCCATGCCTTCTACCTGGCCTTTTCCTGATTTTAACTCCAATGTGATATGGTGAACCTCTCATCTAATTGTATTAATTTGTAAATTCTTTCTTCTAATGCTTTCTCATTAGCTAGACCTCTAGCGCGCATAATAAGAAATGGTGGTAACATGAATTCCATTGGAATAACTACTTCGCGCCAAACACCAATTAAAGGGTGTGGCCTTATTCAACCTCTTGTAGGTTTTTCTATATGCCCAAATCACAACATAAACTTTATCATCCCAATCTTTCCTTCCAAGATAATTTTTTTCAAAGTCTCACTCAATATATTTTTAAGTCCTCCACAAGCCATTTTCCCGAGGATGATAAGGTGTAGTCTTATGGTGCACAACAATAAATTCATCCAACAATATCATGATTATCTCATTCAAGAAGTTTTTTCCCCTATCACTTTTCATTCTCAACAGAGACATCCGTACTCCTAGTAAGAATATTTTTCCATAATAACATAGTTTTTGTAGCTACTATACAATTCTTTGTAGGCACTACTTCTACCCACCTAGTAATATAATCCATGCAAGTGATGATATAATGCAATCTAGTTCTCTACGTACATCTAGGGAAATAAAACCCACAAATTCTACATCCCATTTCTCAAATGTCTCGCACTAGCAATAGGCGCAAATGCATTTCATCTCTTTGCCTAAGTTTTCCAAGATGCTGACAGTGATCACATGCCTTACAATACTCTTTACACCATTTGTATAGGGTCTCCCACCATAATCCAACAAGTAGAATTTTGCATGCAATGGCATCACCTACATAGTTCCCACCTATAATACCACCATGAGCATCTTCCATGATATATGTGTGCTCATTCTCTAGTACACACTGGCACAATACTTCATCTCGGCCTAGTTTGTATAAGTCACCACTGATCAACATAAAGGGTGCCGCATAAATTGCCAATTATTTCTTCTCTAATGATTTCATTCCTTCTAGCACCATACCTGTGTGTAAAAATATAGAAATATCCTCCAACTTTGAAGGCGTGTGATGTAACTTGTATAACTATGCATCTGGCATTATATCTTCAATTGTTTGAGCATCCTCTCCCGACTAAATTTCGATAAGTGGTTTGGGCCGAATTACTCTTACCGAGTTTTATCACGTATGTGAAATCAAATTCTTGGAATAAGAGCACCCAATGATATATGCGCCATGTAGAACAAGATTATTTACTAAGTATTTTAATACCATGTGATTCATATAAAATACAAAGGGTTTTGCTAGCAAATATTGTCTGAATTTATATAGTGCGTAGATCATCGACAAGGCCTCACACTCTGTAGTTGTGTAATTATGTTCTACAGGAGTCAAATTTCTACTAGAAAAATAGATAAGATGATCTATAATACCTTCTCCAGATGAGGTAGCACCATGTCAATGGCCATGCCCGAGGCTTCCACGTGTACATGAAATGGTTGGTTTCATAAGGGAAAATGTAGAATAGGTGATGTAGTAAGTCTCTCTTTCAATGCCTCAAATGTGTGCTGTTGTAGTTCTCCCCAATAAAATTTCCCTTTTCCTTTTAGAAACTCTTCCAGGGGTGCATAAATATTCACATATCCTTTGAGAAATTTCTTTAACACTCAGTGTGGCCCAAGAATCCACACTCACTCGAGTGGTAGGCTCCTCTAGGCCTACATTAATTACAACCTTTGTTGGATCTACTAATAAATGTTCCTCGTATATGATATGCCCTAATAGAGTTCCAAAAGGTGTAGCGAACATAAAATTATTGATGTTTAAGGAGATGCTTAACTTTCTACATATTTTAAACATTAAGAACAAATTGTCACAATGATCCTTAATAAGTCCATATACCATCCAATCATCTATAAACCCGCAAGAATTCGTGAATAAAATCCTCGAATTCTTGAGCAACTATGCGTGAAAATATTGTAGGTGGTTTTTTCAAACCAAAGGGCATCACAATATATGTAAAACTTCCCATTTAGTGGTGAAATTCATTTTCTCTTGATCCTCTTGTGCAATTCTAACCTGATGATACCTAGAGAATCCATCTGTAAAAGAGTAAACTTCACGCCCTGCAATGCCTTCTAATATTTCCTCTATGAAAGGTGTAGGAAAAGGATCAATCACACATGCAACATTTAGTTCCCTATAATCCACAAAAATCCTAATCTGACCATATTTATTTATACTGATTACCATTGGGCTAACCCACTCTGATTCCTCTAGGGGCTTAATGATGTTAGATTTCAACATTTTGTCAATTTCTTCCTTAAATTTTATGCATAGGTTCAGGTTCATCCTATATTGTCTCTTCCCACCGGGTGTGCTCCTTCCTTTAGCTTAATCTTCATCTCACCTAATGACTCATGCACTCCTTTTAACTCATGGTAGCCCCTAGAAAATAAATCATAGAAATCACGTAGTAATTCAATTTTCTATGCCACTTTAGAATTAGACCAATAATCCTTTATTATCACCTCCTTAGGTTCAACATTCATGCCAATGTTCACTTTCTTGGTCTTCATAGGTTCATGATAGGCACACACAATGTTTATCCACACTATCTACCACTTTTACGTTTTACCGAATGAGCTATGTCCAAATATTATACTTCCTCATCATCCACTACATATACCATCTTTCCTTTCTCCTTTTTAAAACAAGCGTGTGTAAATAGTTTAGCATATGTATCATCTACTTCATCAAAACGCGCTCCTGAGTCTACCTCACCAAATAAATCCTAAATGAGTTCTTCAGCCTTTGCACTATCTCCCATAGTTAAGTGCTTTATGACCCTTAATGCCTCTTCCACCAGAGGTTTAGTAGAGAAGTAGTCAAAATTCTAGGTCATTCCTGTAATCAAGTCTTGCCAATTTCTAGTCTCCCTATGCAGCTCTACATAAACATACCAAGCACATGCATAACCTTGTAAAGTGGAATAAATCTTGTGCACCCATAGTGAAGGTGGTAAAGCTTCCTATCCCTCTTTCCATATTCTCTCACATTGCTAAATGTGGTGCTGAATAGGTTGATTACCATGATACATGCAGATTGTAGTAGGCACATTGCTCCTAAAGAATCGAGTGGTTAGAGAAATTATGACTTCATTCCATTCCATGATATTATCCTTGTGAACCATCCGCCAAAGACATTGCTATCCCATATAGGGTATACACTAACATATTTATTATTTCCTCTTGATCCATCCACTGCTTCTCCTTGATGCATAGGAATACCGTAGGGTCTCCTTCTCTAGTGTACTAAGGTACAAAGTTACCTATCCTCCTAACACAATGAGGTTTTCTTCTCCGTGAAAATGTGCTTCCCCGACTTCTCACCTAACCATCTCATAGGTGCCACACACCCAATTATTACAAGCAATACATGTAGTATCACTAATATATTGTGTATCTTCCCACCGGAGGATTCCTTCCTTATATGGCTTAAGTACTTTCGGTCCCGAATGGTGTGTACATAAATTCTGCTCTGTATTCCTCACTCAAAGGTTCAATATAAGGTGCATATTTCCCATCTGTCAAAGGGATAATCACTCTTTATTCCTTATTCTCAAAACTTATATATCCCTTGTTGAACCATAGATCAACATTATTTGCATAACACCAAGGGTGCCCAAGTAGAGCTAGGAATTTGTCTTCCTCTGCAAGTGCAAAAACCATAAAGTCCCCAGTGAACTTGGCCCTTGTATAGTAATGGATGCATCCTTTAAAACTACGATTGGAGGATGGCTATAATGGAGGTTTTCCCATTTGTACCCATGAATCTAAAGTAAGCACATTCACTTCTCGCGCCAGTATTAATTAATATATTACTCAAGAGCCACCCATCTATAATAACATTTAGAGTGATCTTCTCATCATAATCCAAAATATGAGGGGGAATATTAGCATGTAGGATCTGCCATCCATTCTCAATAATTATGCGTGAATTTTTTCCCTTTAGCCAATTTTCTAATAATGGAATGATATTATCATGGCAGAACATCTTATATACCTCTTTTAAGTCATCAATATCTGATTGGAATGTCTCTGCTTTACCTTATTTTGTTCTAACTTCTGTGACTATTCCTTTAAACACTATATTTCACCCTGAAGATTTTTGAGTACCTCCATGGTCTCCTAATAAACCTCCTTCTAATGTGCAGGATCTGTACCTTACATGTAAAACTTCCTCCTTAGTGATGGTAGGGTTCTCATTATAATGTCTCTCTAGTGTGCGCAACTTCAACATGTGTAGTAATCTTCACAGGTACTACCTCGTGTTCTCGTGCTAGTTTTCGCATCCACTAATTTTCCATAAAGTGCACTATATTATGACCATTCCCACACCCTTATTTTCCTGTTTATGCTTCTTACTAAGATGCTCATATAAATCTAGGCATTCTACATCGTTGGGATTCTTCCCACAAAAAGAACAAGTAATATTATGAGGACATTCACGCCTGTAGTGGTTAGGAGATCCGCATGTAAAACACGTTCCATGAGGGAACTCACCTCATCCACCACCATGGCCTCGGCCCTCGAATCCACCATGGTATCCTTGACCTCTTCCATGACCTCCTTCAAAGTGCCCTTTGGTGCTCATGATCACAAGTGCTCACTTTTAACTTTAAAGTTATCTGATACTCCAATCTATCACACACCAATATCTATGGCATCATGGATCTGACCAATCAACCTATAGTCTTTTGTATTGTGATTCATGGACTGAAAAATTTTACAATAGCAAGATACATTCTTCCTTATTACGCATTGTAATAATGGGCAGTGGCTTACATCATGGTCTAAATGAAATATCTCATAGTCTAGCAATAATGAACACACTGATCTATAGGGACAAATATATTTGTGTGCCCTTCCATTTCACAATCTATACACAAAATCCTAGTGTGCATCTCATGTGCTAAATTTGCTGATAGTTTCTCCAATTGATTTTCCATAGCTGCAATTTTTGCTTCCATGAATGGGATCACTCCCAGTTGTCTATACTCCTAAATTCTTTAGCGCACAAAATAGATTCAAGTGCTTTACATAGGTCCATTTATGTCCTATGTGACAACACCCTTCGTAAGGTGTGTTCAAGCCCCAAATGAACCACTGTGCATGTTGTCTTGCATGAATATCATAAGAAAGTTTAGACAACAATGTATCAAATGGGCATCATATTTCCTAACACTCTCGGAGTGCTCCCGATTAATATCCTTAAGTGCACTTGTAGTGCCCACTTTCCTGGACACTATTTAGATATCGATCCTGACACTATTGGTCACATTTTGGGTATCGTGATTATTATGGACATTATTATGTTTTGATTAGTACGATGGTTGGATGTTAAATCTTGGATTAATATTGATTTGGATTCGTATATTTTTCTTGATGATCATTGAGACATCAATATTATTATGTGATGATGACATACTTGGTCGACATGGATAGGTTATTGCTTTTGATTGTAGACATGTGACATTGATATTATGAATAGCTATAGATAGAGATCTATTGGATGATGACACGGTGAGTTTCAATTGAATTTAAATGATAAATGTTAAATTCTTGATAATGTTGTGATTTGGATTTAATAATTGTATGTTGCTTATATCATTTGGATGTTCTGATATGGCCACGAGGCTGAAGGGGTATATTGCATTTTGTAGGTTAAAAATCACAACAATGTCGGGGGACTAGAGACTAACCATATTGGAATTCAGTGTGAAATCAACAAGGTCACCATGGCAATTGTGTTTGAGTTGTATGTTGTGTTTTGTTAGGATTTCCCATGGGGGGATTTCCATTATTGTGACCATGGGGTATATGTGTGCTTTATTTGTTGTGTCCCTTTTTAAAATTATTGTTGTATGTATTTTATTTGTAATGTGCTCTTTATTTTAATTATTTTAATGTGATAGTATAATGTGAGAGTCTTATAGTTAAATTTCAATTATATTAATTGGGATGTGGAATATAAATTAAATGTTATTGTCTTGGTTGAAAATGAAAATTGACTTATATATATATATATATTATAACCATGTGGTAAATAAATAAATCTTTATAAAAGATTGTAATAAATAAATGTCATAAATATAAATGCATGTGTAAGAAATTGTAAGAGGATGTAAGAGTGTGTAAGTAAAATGATAGATTGTGAAAGGCAAATTTTGGAGTGTAGAACACTCCATCGCTTTGAAAATCGGATTTGGTCTTGGGAGCCTAAATTAGAGGCTTGTGGGACAAGTTAAACTTGTCCCACACCTCTCAAAACCTCCACTAACCATGATTATTGTTTTGGAGTCAAAATCAATCTATTTTATTGTATTTTGACATAAATTTGGGCAAGTATTGATTGCACTTGTCTTGTAATTTTAAATGCATTCCTTTTGGGGTATGGGCTATATTGTGTGTGTAAGTGATTTTTTCATTTTTCATTAATGGTGATTTGTTGTTGATGTGGATTGCACTCTTGGGGAATGAAGAAAAATGATGTGGCATCCCACTTGGAATCAGCATCATCCTCTTCCACCCTCTCCTTTAAAATTTGAATTCCTCCTCATTTTGTGGTTGTTGAAACTTTGTTATTACACTCTTGGGTCAAATTTTTCTCTTACCTTTGGAGCTTTCTTTGTGGAAGAGCTTGGATTGATTCACATGCTTGTACATTGCTATTTTGGGACTGTGTTTTGAGCATCATAAGAACTGTTGTTTTGGAAACAAGTCTCCATTATGGAGAGGTAAGCTCTCACTCTTTTAAAATTGTTGTTTTTCCTCTTTTAGCATGAATTTTTGAATGTGTTGTGTTTGAAATTCTTAGAGGGATGGGTAGAATTCTTAGAGCATGGTGTGGAGAGAAGACTACGAGGTTAATGAGAGGAGGGATAAGGGATTTTCCATTGGCACTTGTCTTGAGGAGGGAGTGTTGGTTGGAATCCACCTAGGAAAATAATATGCATGCATTTCTTACTTTGGGGGAGGTATAAGGGATAAATTTGGAGGAGGGATAAGGAGGGGTTGAGGAGGGATAAGGTTTATGGGTTGGTTATGTTCTTGGTGGTTTTTTAGGTGGATGTCCAATTTCAACATGGGAGGCATAAGGAGACCTCCATAGTTCTTACTTCTTTTTGGCTTGCTTGCTCAAGCCTTTGTGGGTCAGGATGAATATTTTCTAATGCAATTGAGAACTCGCTTCCTTGTTTTGATTTGTGTCTTCTTTGATTTTTGTGATACATAAGTGTTACTTGCATGTGAAAGAAGTACATGTTGCCATGAGTTTAGTTATCATGCTCCATTTCAATATGGTTGGGGCTCGGGGGCCAATGGGGAAAGATGGATTCTATTTTCCCATTGGGTATCTTGGTTGGGTGGAGAGTGTTGCCTTTCCCCCTTCCTTGTTGTGATTCAAGTTGCAAAGAATGAAGAAATCAACATGTTGTTCTTTGAGAAGAATTTTTTTACAGTTTGTGATACTCATTCCTTTGAGAAATTTTAATGTAACCTTCCCACTTCGAGTGGATGAGTGTGTATATATATATATAGTAATGTGAATTGATTGTATTTTCATTGAGGAATGTAGAGAAGAATCCTATCTCTCTCTGTTTTACCTTGGAAATAAAATGTGAAAGGATTTTTATACTTGTATTTTGAAAGTTGGAAATCTAATACAAATTGGAAAGGAGTTTAGTTGTAAAGATGTCCTTGTTAGAATTCAATAAAAGGATTGTAGCTATTTTGACTTACATGGTCAGAATGAAAAGATACTTTGCATTAGAAATGAAAGATTGAATCTCATTTGGGAAATGAAAAGAAATATTACTCATATTCTATTTTGAAAATCACGTGAAAGAATGAGACTCTGCTTCAAAGCGAATAAATAAATAAAAGTGTTGTCATTAAATGTATTACATTGCTGTATTAGACATTTAATGATTGTTATATCTTATGAATTTTGTGTTGGAAAAGAGAATCCTGTATAAAGGAAATGACAGAAATTTGGATACTTTGAAATGAGTTTTAGAATTGAAATTCACTTTGCATATTGAATGTAAGGGTGTGTTGAATCAATTAGATGTTTGAGGAATGAAACTGATATGTTTTTCCACACTTGAATGTTGCACATTAAATTGTAAACTCGTGGAAGAAAGAACTCTCTTTTAATTTATAACTCTGGCTTTTAAAAATAATGTAACTAATGTACAGTTTAGTTTTATGACTTAAATTGAGAAATGGAACAATGAAATTTAGGTGTAATAAGACTTAAGGAACCTCTTGAAAACTCAACAATGAAAATGGCTATTAAGATCTTCATTAAATCAAAATTGCAGCTTGCATATTAGTTTTCCTGTCAAAAGATGTAAAAATGAAAATGGCAAAGAAAACAACAATTTGAACCTTGCAAACAATCCTAAACTCACCCTAGACCAGTTCTCCATGTTCAATTTACATGTTGAGAAGAAAAAAAATCAACATTGAACAAATCTCCCAAGTTGGAAAAACTACCGCTTTAAAATTATAAACCCTGCAGATCGATTTCTTAAAATTGACCCTAAAAAATTCACCAAATTCTAAAATTGATGATTATTGTGCAAAGAGGACTCCGAGAGCTTTCCGGAAAGTCCTTGTTTGCCTAAAATGTAGCTTCCTATCAAAGTTATGGCCATTTGAAGTTTTACTTCAAAATGGCCATCCCAAATCAAAATTGAAATAATTCGACCTTAGAAAATTTAAATATTGAACTTTGGAAAAATTTCTGAAAAGCTCTGCTTCCCCAACCAATCATGTGATGACACGTGGTAGGGGGTGTGTGGATCAAAATGGAAAACTTAACCATTTTTTCCTTTGGAAAATTTTCACTTTTCTCCCGCACCAATCACGTGCTAACACGTGGCAGGAGGGACCGAGGATTTAGAATTGAAAACTTAACATTTTACACTTTTGGAAAAATTTCACTTTTTTCTCCATGGCCCCGCACCCCCATAGCCAATGGGGTGATGACATGTGTCCCCATGGGTGTGTGGGTCCATGCAATTCTTTTAACCTTTTAACCCCATGGGTGAAAAATCCAAATTTCTCCGCCACCCGCGGCCAATCACAAAGTGCCACGTGGCCATTTGAGCAAGTGCGGAGGCACGGAGGAAAATTTTCCTTTGGAAAATTGAGACTTTGGTTTTGGAAAAATTCAAAATTTTCCCCACAACCCGCCGGCCCGCACCAATCATGTGATGACACGTGGCATTTGGGAAAATTTTCCCAATTTTCTCCCTAACCCCGCGGACCTCCAAGGGAAAATTTTCCCCTAAAACTCCACCTAGCCATAACTTGAGTTTTACAAGGAGTTAGGAGGACTTCTTTATATGGTTGGAAAGGTGAGGAAATTTCCTATCCAATGAGCCTAGTTTAGGAAATTTTTGATAAATCTAAGTGTGTGAAAAATCTAGTTGAAGTTCAGGGCTTGATAGAGAGCAAGCTTGGCGATAAATTTCATCATGAACCTTAGTAAAAATTGTAATCTCCAAATTGGAACCTTGTAAACTTGTTATAAGATAAAAATGGAAATCTTGTGTTTGGTTAATTAGAATTTGTTTTGGAACCTATTTAGTTTCAAACTAGTGTCTTGCAACTTGGTTGTAGACTCTTCCTATAAAAAAAAATTATTCCATAATTTTCCTAATTTGTTCCTTGGTCTCAAGTGGTAGTTGAAGCAGGGCATTACATCGCTTATACTCTTCTTCTCAAACTTAGGGATATGAAAATACTTAAGGAAAACATATTTTAATGCTGTAAAATCTATGCAATTCTGATCAGGGTCAAACTTTTTGTACCAACTATGTGCACGTCCTTGTAATGTAGTTGCAAATTGACTTGCCTTACGCTCAGAAGCTATAATTCCTTTTGCATGCCATAGTATCTCACACATGTGCATGTTTTCAGCAACATCTTCTATGCCCCTATACTCTAGAAGATGGAGAGACATCTCCATGTAAATATTTTGGGGTTGATGAGGACCTTACCCACCTGATCCATAACCTTCTATGTTACCTCTTCCTCCATAACCACAAGAACCAATAGAACTAGAGCCACCTTTTCTCCTTGATCCTCCACTTGTAAATCGGAAGCCAACCAAAGGATGCACTACCTTGTGTCCCAATAGTGGTACTAAACTAAACTCCTATAGTCTATGAAGTGGTATTACTCTAAGAAGCGAGTCCAAAATTCTACGCGTTTAAGTTATGTGCTGACAATGTGCCTGAGAAGGTACCTCTAAAAAAAAGAAGACATTTTCCTAGCCATAGATGTACTTTCTATCTGACTTACTCCTGGTATTTTACTGCCTAAACTATCTTGTTGACTACTGGTTATACTAGATACTAAAAAACCAAGCATAAGGTCTAGGTTTCCAGGTAGATTCAGATGCATGCCCATGGCCCATGTCGTCTCTACTGGTGTGCTCTCATGTGAGGCCGAGGAGGGTTCCCTATTATGCTTTCCCAAATGGGGGAGTTCTAGATGCTCTAGCTCCATGCCTTCTACGTGAGCTCCAAATCCTTCACGAGCCATCTCTCTCCTCAATGCCATCCACTCTATAATATCACACTGCTTCTCTACCTCCCTCTCATGTGCCTCATTATACTTAAGATGCCTTTATTCTAAATGCCTCTCTTCCAATAGGTCTGCCATACTTCACCAAACATGCTTCTGTCCCCAATTGAGGTGGGGTTTATCTAGCCATCGATTCTCTTCCAAATTCAAGGTTACCATCAAGATTTTGATCGCTAGTGGAATGCCTTGCAAATAAGTTCCCCTTGGATAACATAAAAACTGGAACTCAACTACCTCTAGGTAAGAATAAGTGGAAATTGAGTACTCCAAAATATATCTATTCGAAAACCACAAAATCAAGTATCAATAGTGCACATCTAAATCAGATCAGCATCATGGAGGGTCTGAAATTCTTCCTACGTCTAGACAAGTGTGCGATACCTCTAATTAATTTTATATGCATAAACAACTAGCCACTTGTACAGATCTACTAGAAAGATAGAAAAGAAGATCTCATATAAATAGTCATACAAATTCTGCTCCACCCATGCGCATGCGTCAAAATCATATCTAGTGTTGAACCTCTGAGCGTACTCTTCTTCCAGATCTTTTATCCACTCCTCAACACTTTCTAAGGTCAACCGATATGTCTTCATCATGAACCATCCTAAAAAAGATGAAAAAGAGGTCCCGACAATGGAACCAATGATGCAGCTTAGAATCCACTAAATAAAACCTAGGAGCACTAGAACATCACCCAGCTTGAGTTGAGTTCTCACCCGAAGCACGCAAAGGTACCGGGCCCCTCTTTAGATTTTCTTGTGGAGGATGTTAATATGATGAAGATAAAGCATATTCAGAACCATAAATAACTATAAACATTCCATAGATCATATTCAAGATCTATATCTTAGAGAATCATGAATTAAACAATAACTATAATAAGATCAACAACACAAGAACTAGTTACAATCATGTTTAAAACCATTATCCAACCAACATACTCCATTACATTAACATTGTAAAACATATAATCTTATTACATTATAAAGTATCACCATAATTCATGTGCGCATTATAACCAACAACATAACTCTACAATAATTTACTATTGCTAAACTACATAGTTCAATACATAATTATAAGGGTGGGGACTTTCCCTTCACTTCCTACGCACTTCCTAAAATAGGCCACATGCTGATAATAACCATGTGCCTTTACAATAACATGCAAACATGTAAGTGCACTAATAATAGACATCTTATAGTTAACTAGAAGAAATAATCCTATCATTAACTCAAGCTCATGCATGGTGCTTATCAGTCACTCATTCCCAAAATACCATTTTCATATCACACAAGTCTCCATCCCAATGTGTGCTCCATACGCTATCTCCAAAAATAGCATGTAACCATGAAAAAGATAAGTCCCAAATCAAACTTTCTGGCACATTTTTCCTTTCCTATCATTTTGTGCCTTCAAATGCAACTTGTTCTCATGCACACATTCTTTATGTGTCTTCTCCTTAGAACAATATTGTCTTCTCAACAAGACCTTATTGAATGAATCCAATTTGTGTGTCAAAGTCAAGGAGGATATTGACAAGATGATCGCATCAAGCATCATTGAGGCTATTGAAGAATCATAATGGATAAGTCCAATGGTCATCAACATTAAGAAGGATGGAAGGATAAGGATTTGCATTGATTATAGGGATTTGAATGTGGTATGTGTCATTGACCTTTTCAAACCCCTTCACCAAGGAGATCCTAGAAGGAGTAGCAAGATGCAAGATCTATTATTTAATGTGATGGCTTCACAAGATATCATATGGTAAGAATTGCAAAGGAGGAACAATATGTAGTGCCCACTTCCCTTTGACATCTTTTGATACTTATCTTGATATGGTTGATTACCTTATGGATATTATCATGTTTTGATTTAGTATGATGTTAGACTTGGTCATGGATTACTATTGATCTTGATTTGGTGATGGTGCAAATGATTTATAGAGACACTCATATGTGGATGATGATATATTGTTTGACATGGATGTTTTATGGATGTTGTTCGACATGTGATTTGGATATTATGAGTAGATCTAGAAAATGGATATTATATGATGATGATGTAGTTATTGATATAAATTGTATGTGATAATGCTAAATTGCCTTGATGTTGTTGTGATTCACATATTTAGATGATTTTGTGATTATATTTATATGCATTTTGGATGTTCTGATATGGCCATGAGGCCGAAGGAGGTATTTGTGTTTTGCAGGTTAAAAATCACAACAAACATCGGGGATTGGAGACCAACCACAATGGAATTCTAGGTGAATTCAACAAGGTCACCATGGCAACTTATTTTATTGTGTTGTGTTTTTTGTTAGGATTACCATAGGGGGTCACCTTTAAATGTGAACATGGTTTTTTCGTATTTTATTAATGTGGTTACTTTTATTATTGTTTATATGTATTTTATTAGCAATGTGTTCCCTTTCTTTTATTTAATTAATATTGTGATAGATTAATGTGAGAAATCATATGGTTAAAATTTAAATAAATCAAATTGGGATATGGAAAGTAATAATGGAAGTTGTTGGCTCTTTGTATTAAATATGTAAGGGATGTGTAAGTTTGTGTAAGTCATATTTTGGAGTATGAAACACTCCACCTCCTTGGAAATTCGAATTTGTCCTTGGGGGCTATTTTTGGAGGCTTGTGGGACAAGTAAAACTTGTCCCATACCTCTCAATTTAATTTACCAACCATACTTATGGTTGGAGGGTGATTTTAGACTTTTATAATGTATTTTATTAATCATGTTGTAAGTTTTGATTGCACTATCTTACATTTTATTAATTTAAAGTCATTTAGGGTGTGGGCTTTTGGAGTGTGCAAGTAATTTGTCATATTTTCACCCACCTCTTTATTGTGCTTTGAGAATAAATTTTTGTCTTTTGTGTTGGATTAAAGGATGTGTGATGTGGCATCCTACATGGATCCACATCATCCTCTTATCTTCCCCTTCTATTTAATTTAAACTCTTTGTTTGTTTTGGGTTGTTGAATATTTTTGCATAATTCTTTGGGAGCACATTTTCTTGTGTTGGGAGCTCTTGCTTTTGGAAAGAGTTTGGAGAAAATTTGCATGCTTGGATATTTGTTTTTGGGAGTGTGTTTTGGCATTGAGATCTTACTGTTGGAAACAAAAGCTAGCATGGAGAGGTAGGAGTTCAACTCTTCTTCTATGTTGTTATTTTTCTTGTTGTGTATAAATGAATGGTGCATGTTTTTGATTTATTTGTTGGCTGGTTGGGTAGACTGCCATAGGAATGGTGTAGGAGAAGACTATGGGGAATCCATGTGGGGGAATAAGGGAATGCCATTGGCATAAAAATTTTGTGGAGGGATTTTGGGTTTGGGATCCACCATGGAAAAGAAATAGCTTGCATTTATTACTTTATGGGGGCATAAGGAAATCTATGGGGCAGCATAAGGAGGGATTGTGGGGGGCATAAGGAAATGTGTGGTGAAATTTTATTGGTGGTTTGTAACATGTGAATGATTGATTCCCATTGGGAGGCATAAGTAGCTTCCCCAAAAGTCCTTGCTCCTTTGGCTTCGCATGATCAAGATTGAGTTTTGTTTGAACATTTGTAAATGTAGTCAAACTGCTGTTTTTTTGTTGAAATATGTTTTATATTGAATTTTACACGTTAAAAGAATGTTGTTTATTGTCAGGAAGCTAGTTATTGCCATGGGTTGAAATCACACCTGTTATTGTATTATGGTTGGGGCTTGGGGGCCAATGATGAAGGATGGTTTCTCCTTTCATTGGATGTCTTGGTTGGGTGGAGAGCGTTTCCTTTCCCCCACTTTTGTTGTGATCAATGTGGAAGAAAAAGAAAACTAGCATGTTGCTATTCGGAGCGAAGAAGACAATTTTGCTAGCCCCTTGTGAAAAAAATTCATTTGTAATCCTTTCCCACTTGATGTGGATGAAATTGTAATATTTATATTTGTGAAGAAAATATGTTGTAACTGATTGTGAAAGTTATACCTTTGAATGTAAAGTTTTATAAGTGAAGTCCATAAAGAATTTGCAAGATCTTCTCCCATATGCATGGTTAGATTGAATTCAATGTTTCATTGTATGGTAAAAGAGAAAATTAAATCTCTGTTTTTAAAAAAAGAATACGTATGAAAGAATTATATTGCTTTGTCTCCTTGTGAAATATATTATATTGAAATCGACTTTACAATTTAGCTTTGAAATGATTTGTTTATAAAAATCTAATGTATTAGATTAGATTATAAATAAAACATCACACTTAAATGTTAAAATTGATATACAGTTTTTCATAGAAATGAATCTCAGAAATTTAAAATCTGCAATTATTTAATTAAAATGTACGGTTCGGCCTCGTGCACATTATAATCAACTTGAAAACGATATAATTTAGCATGTTAAGACATAAATGAACTCAAATTGACAAAGAACACTTAATAAAACAATTTAAACATTGTAAAATGGAACCCAATCCCTTTCACAGCCATTTTCTGTCAATTGTTGGAAAAAATTCAAATTGGAATCAATTGAGCAAATTTACCTTCCTAAACCATTCTAAATCCTTCCTAGAATAATCCTCCATGTTTGTTTGGCATGTTGAGTGAAGGAGATCAAATTGAACAAAAATTTATAAGTCAAAATTACCAGTTTGCTATTTAAAATCCTATAGATCGTTTTCATAAAATTGACCCCTTAAACTTTATCAAAATGTAAAATTTATGATTTTTGTGCAAAGAGGGCATTGAGAGATTTCCAGAAAGTCCTCGTTTGCCCAAAACTAATATTTCTAGCTAAAGTTATGACACTTTGAAGTTTTCCTGCCTTGGTGGGAAAATTTGGGAAAAATTTCCCTAGCGGGCCCGCGGCCCGAAAATTTCCCTTCGGAATATCCTTAGAAAAAATTTGAAAAAATTTTGGGGAAATTTTTCAAAATTTCTTCCACCGCCCATAGCCAATCGAGGTTGCCATGTGTCCTCAAAGGGCAGCAATGGAGGCATGGCATATTTTTAACCCTTGACCTTTTTAAGTTGTGGGAAAATTTTATCTTTTACCCGCTGTCCGCGACCAATCACAGTCTGCCATGTGGCAAAGACATGGGGTGAAAGTATAGGGGTGTAACCTGCGCAACCTTTTGTTTTTTCTAAAAACATTTTTGGGAATTTTTTTGGAAACCTCCATGGCCCCCGCACTCCCGCCTTCACCTCGCATCATCTCCTCGCGGACATGTGGACCCGCACGTACCTTTCATCCCTTTCTCTCCTTGGGTGAATTTTCCACTCAAACCCCACCGCCCCACCCTTCCCTCACTTTCCCTACCACCTGGCTAGCAGAGTGACACGTGTCCACCGGAGGACCCATGGAGGTGTGGGAGATATTTTGACTTTGCACCCATGTGGGGAAAATTGCCAACACCGCCCCGTGACCCACCGACCTGGAAAATGGGCTTCCTTCCCCACTTGACACGTGTCCCCTTGGGGAAACTTTGACCCCTAAAGTCTTCCACCCATAACTAGAGTTTTACAAGGAGTTAGGAGGACTTATTTATATTGTTGGAAAGGTGAGAAAATTTCCTATCCAATGGAAATGATTTAGGGAAATTTTGAATGTGTTAAGTGTGAGAAAATCTAAGTTGAAACTCTAAGCTCGTTAGAGAGTGGGCATGGTGATATTTTACCCCCGAACCTAATCAAACTTCTAACCATAAAATTTGGACCTCAGTGACCTCTGATAATTGTTAATAAATATAAAGTATGTCCTAGTAATATTAGTCTTGCTTGTAACCCGATAGGGTCAACTCATGTCTTACTGTACCGGTTGTGGACACTTCTAATAAAAAAATTATTCCATAATTTTTTTGACTAACCCTAGGTTGTTTCTTAGGTCTCAAGTGGGTTGTTTTAATGGGAATCACACTTGGTATCGAGAGCGGTGGTTCAAAATCTTGGACCATTGGGCACACTAGAAAACTTGCGACATGGAACTTAAACCCGACACACTTTTAAATCTAGAAAACAACTTAGTTTAGAAATTACATATTTTTAGTAAACATGGAAATTGAATAGAACTTAGAAAATGAACTAACTCTCGCTTTGGTCTATGTATGAGGCATAAAAGGGGTGGGGAATACTCACATAGACCCATAATTACCACCACCACCACCACCAGATTATGGTGTAGCAGATATCCTACCCCAGATCTTAAATCTTAATGATGTCAATGCTGCTCTACGTGAAGGATTAGGAGGAGGATATGTAGCTAGTCATGACAAAGCCCCTTCAATTGAGGGTTAGGTATCTCCTCAACCCAAAGAGGAGTATAGAGGAGAGAACTCACACACGAGTCACCTAGAGCAAAGTCACCTCAAAGGGGATAGGGTGATCAAGTTTTAGAGCATAGAGAGAGGTCTCAGAGCCCTAGGCTTAGGGATGAGTGTGTAGAGAGACCTAGAGGCCGTCAGACCACAAATGTGGATCACATCGAGAGAGATCTCGGGCGTAGACCCTCACATTACTTAGGTGACACGGGTGGATTTCAGGAAGAGGTCCACTAGTGATCTTGAGTGGTTGCTTCAAGCTTTGTACTTGTTCTAGAAACATGAAAGCTCATGTTGCAATCCATCTACTAAGGGATGGAGCAGAATATGGTGGAGGATAGAGGAGTAGAAGCTCCATGTAGATTTTGAGATAGTGTCTAGAGCTATTTGATGAGATATTCAGGAGCATGTATTTCTCATGGAGGTTCATAAAGTAGAGGATTGATGAGTTCCATGACCTCCAACATACATCTCTTTCAGTAGCGGAGTATGAGAGTAGATTTCTGGATCTACTCTAGTATGTTGAGTATATGCAGGATGAGTAGGTGTAGATTCATAGGTTCATCCAGGGCCTAAATTTAGATATTGGAGATGTCGTGTGGATCCATTTCCTACGAAATTATCCGAGGCCATTGAGAAGGCCTACATAGCAGAGGAGAGTCGAGGGAGGACCCGCAGGCTAGAGACCTAGTTCGGAGCCACATACATGAGAAGTAGGAAAATAGATCGAGGGGTTTAGTACGTTTTCCTCAGTGGTGTCCAAGGTTTAGAACACTCATCCTTTAGGCCATAGTAGTAGCAACAGAGTGATTTCCCACCTCATAGACCTCCACAGAGAGCTAATGCATAGAGAGGTCGGAGTATGGGGCATCCTCCTAGGGGTCCTACCAAGACAAAGGGTGGACCTAGAGTTCAAGCAAGAGGGAGCTCACCGTAAGAGACCTCGGTGAGACCATAGATGGATCATTAGGATCCATGCCAAAACTTCCAGGGAACCTACTGGAGGTGCTACTCATTGGGAGGATTAGGAGGATGTTTTGGTTATGGAGTTACTAGACACTTTTGGAGAGATTGCCCACAGAACCCTAACAACAAGGGTAAGACACAGATCTTTAAGCCTACGGTTGGTGACATGGGATGTAACCATAGGATTTATGTAGTGGTTGAGAACCACTAGGTAGAGCATCGTAGCACGATCATTTAGGCCACATGTAGCATTAGTGGTATTCCTACCTCTGTATTGTTTGATTCTGGTTCTTCTAATTCTTTCATTACACCTTCTTTAGTAGAGGGATGTAGGCTAGTGGTAGTTAGGTAGGGTCATAGCTAGGATGTTGAGATGGCTTCTAGAGCTAAGATCTCTATAGACTCCTTAGTTAAGGAGTGTGTAGTGGATTTAGGACCTTTCACCACTACTTTAGATCTCTCGTATCCCTCCCTTGGGCTCATATGGAGTCATTTTGGGTATGGATTGGTTATTTACACACACGTGGCTAGGATGGATTGTTACCACAAGACTATATATTGTGAAGATGACTCGGGAGTTGAGTTGGTGATTTCGGGGTTAGGAGACCCATTTCTATTTGCACTATCTTCACTATGTAGCTTAAACGGTGTGTACAACGAGGTTGTCGGATATATGCCATCACATTTAGTGACAGATCGTAGGATGGGTCTAGTGGAACATCACTAGATGATCATCCCATTTTGAGGGAGTATGTAGATGTATTTCTAGGGGAGCTAGCACTGGGGTTACCACCCCACGTGAGATTGATTCTCATATAGATCTAGTTCCCCGGAGTAGAGCCTATCTCATGGGCACCTTATCGGATGACCACCCCAAAGATTTTGAGATCAAGTTGTAGCTTGAGGGAATTTTGGAGAAAGGCCTTATCCATCATAGTGTATCCCCTTGGGGTGCACTGGTGATCTTTGTGAAGAAGAAGGATGGATCGTTGTGGTTGTGTATTGATTACTGCAAGTTGAATAAGGTAACGATCAAGAATCGTTATCCCCTTCCGTATTGATGACTTGTTTGATCAGATGAAGGGAGCCACGTTTTCTCTAAGATTGATCTTATGTTAGGGTACCATTAGCTGAGGATTTCAAGGTAGACATTCATAAGACCACCTTCCGCATGAGATATGGGCACTATGAGTTCACAGTGGTGCCTTTTGGTTTGACTAATGCCCCCATAGTGTTCATGAGTTTGATGAATGGGGTATTTAGGACCTTCTTAGATAACCTTGTGCTCATCTTCCTAGATGACATTTTGATATAATCATGTACACATGAGGAACATGAGGAGCTCCTTCAAAGAGGTTCTTCAAAGGTATTTATGAGCAACAACTTTACGGAACTTGAGAAGTGTGCTTTCTTTTAGAAAAAGGTAAAATATTTAGGTCATATCATTTTTGGGGAAGGTATCACAGTCAATCCTTCCAATATTAGAGCCATTATGGATTGGCTAGCACCCACTACAGTGTGACGAGGTACACAACTTCATGGTATCGTGAGGTTACTCACCGGAGATTTATTTAGGACTTCTCTTAGATTGCACACCCTATCACTTCCCTTCAGAGGAAAGGGAAGAAGTTTGTTTGGTCAGATAGATGTGAGCATGCCTTGAGGAAATTGAAGGAGTTCCTCACTTTAGCACCTATTCTTGCAGTTATGGATCCACAAGGTGAATTATTTGTTTACACGGATGCTTCTTTGGTAGGCCTTGGAGGTGTGTTGATACAGGAGGGCAGAGTAGTGGATTTTGAGTCTTGCAAACTCAAATATCATGAAATTAATTATCCAACTCACAATATTGAGCTTGTGGCAATGGTGCATGCTTTGGTTAGATGGAGACATTTTCTTCTTGAGCGGAGATTCACACTTAGGACATGATCATTTGAGTCTTCATCACCTCTTCACGAGCCCAATCTCAATGCTTGTTAAGGAATGAAAGAGAGGATGAAGAAAGATCAGGTCCAAAGGGAGAAAAGAAATGAATTCCAAAGCAGAAAGGTCAGAGGGTTTATGTTTTGGGATTGGTAGTAAACAGAGCCAAACCTACTTGCATAAACAAATAAAGCAATACTGATGAATAAATGACAAAAAAGTAGAGATAGATCCAACAGAATAAATGCATAGATCTGACATAAGAAAGATCAGATGCCCATAACACACATATTCAGCACAAAGTCTTAATATTTGTATTAATATTTTCTTCTGTTACAAAAAGTACAAAGCCTTTTCTTCTCACTTCTATTTTTCATCTAAAAGATATCCACCCCGAATACAACAAGTATTCGAGTATTTATAGAAGAAGGAGAAGAAGGAAGGAAAAAAGGAACCAACCACCTAATTACAAAATATCTTACAAAACATCTCAAAGTCATGTTGACTTTTGACAACTTGATGGATGACATCATCCCATGGTGCAACATGGATGATGCCATCATTTGTGTCAACATACTTTAGATATTTACAAAAAGAAAGTTGGGAAGAAAGAAACTATTCGTCGTCATCCCGCGGCTGGAAGGGGGTATCCTACTTTTGCTGCTCGGGAGACGAGATGTGGAACTGGGCATGGTACTCCATGAACTTGCTGATCATGGGTTGAAGTTGATCCTGGGAAGGATCCTTGTGTCGATCGCTGATAGCTTCACAAGTCTCCCGCTCATCTATGAGCTTTTCTGGGAGTTTGGAATAATCATTTTCCACCTCTATCAGGTACCCAATGAAGTCACGACATGCCAACAGGTTGTTGATGGATTTGACGCATCGAACGTGACCTCTGGTCCCAGCCTCGTGAAACGATCTCCTTGAAGATCTGAATAGTTTCTTCAACCTTTCTTAAGGTGAAAGAAGAAGTGAGCAAGCCTGGAGACATTCTTAGGACAATCTGTTCCATTTGATGCATTACATCCAGGGCTTCCTCCTTTACTTTGTCGATCTTCTCCAGGACAAACTCCAGCTGATCAACTCGATAATCCAGAGTAGAGAGGATTTTGTTGAGGGCTCTGGGGTGCCCGAGGATGCCAAACTTGACCAGATCTTTGACTGAACAGTCAACATTTTCTAAAAGGTCTCGTGCTACATCCTGGCATGATCCAGCTCTTCGAGATGGGTCCTGCTATCACCTGGAGTTCTCTGTTCATCCGATTGATATTCTGATATAACCCGGTGAACTTAGCGATTACTCCTTCACTGTCCTTGAGGATCTGGCTCCTCCAGGTGGAAACTGCCATACCCTGCTCACCGATCTTGGCATATTCATTAATTTTATCCTGGCTCAGAGGCTCAGGAGTTTTGGCGGCAGTTGTGGGAGGTGCACTGCCCATCTTCTGCAAGGCGTGGAGAAGATGTTTATTTTTCTCCTTCAATAGCCTTTTCTCTTCCTTTGCTTCTTGGAGCTTTTTGCAAAGAGCGTCAACTACAGATAGGGCCTCTCCTTGCAGGCTTTCTGAAGATGTCCCCATTGTGACTTGAGTCACTGTGTAATCTGTCAAAGATAGATCCTTTTTATCCTTCAAAGGATTGGGGTATGCAATCTCCATTACTCTCTCCCCTGATGCACTCTGAGAGAAGTGGGTTATAGGTTTTTTCTTCTTGGCCCCTTTTGATGGGATGATGGAGAAGTCCATCGGTGCGATGGGAACTTTCCTCTTCTGTTGACTCAGGTGCTGGGAGATCCAGATTGGACTTATGGGAGAAGGGCCGGAAGTAGAAAAGGGAGCAGCTGCAGTAGTAGAGGGAAAGAACGTGGGGACACTTGGAGGTGGCATCGAGAGGGAGGCCGAGGAAGTGCTCACGGGAGGAAGAGATACTGCAGGGGAGGCAGACATGGAAGGGAGCTGAGAAATGAGAGAAGAAATGGTGGGGGACAGCTCCGCGAGAGAAGAGAAGATGGATGATGAGGCAGGGGAACAACAGAAGATGGGGGAGAGGATACGACCAAAGGAATGGTCACTTGGGTCACATGAGGAGGGGAAGGAGGAGAGGGAGAAGGGACAGAAGGGACCTCAATAGTTGTAGTGGCGGAAACACCCTGAGTGGATGTGCTTATTGGAACATCTTCCACTGCTTCTTCTTCTAGGCTTTCCGGGATTACAACCCATTCTTGTGAAGCGGAAGGAGGACTTTCAGGAGCTTCCTCTTGGGTGGAGCCTGACTCACCCTCTTTTCCTTTCCCCTTGCCCTTTGGTAGCTATTTTTCCCGAGGAGGTGCGTTGCCCAATGGAGATGTGGTGAAATCAACTCCGAGGTAGATGAGACCATTCATTCTGCACCAATGCTCTATCCGTCACAGAGTTTCCTTGACCCTTTCTCTATCATTTGGGGTGCTTTAGTCCTGTCAATCACAGCAAATGGCCAGTCATCTCCACCTGTATCCAAATATACCTGATCAATTTCTTGATCAGCAGTTTGATAACCTTTTGGGACGCTGGCTACGCCGTACTGGATGATTTCGCCAAGGCCAAGTAGGAGTGGTCCTTCCTTCTGAGTTCGACCTCATGGTACAGGTCGATATAGATATCCTCGATCTGTGGAATATGAATCGGATCGAGTTTTTCCCTAGGGAGGCAATTCCTTGGGTCGAAGGTGGGCCTGGCCGGGAAGTTGTGCTTTAGATTCAGCAGTTCCAACTCTGCAAGCATCTCCCGGGCTTTGTGATGTGAAAGACAAGTATACCTACCCACTGTAAGGGGGAAAGGAGTTCCACCCTTCTTCCTCTTTAAGCACTTCTCATGGTAGGTAACGAGCTGTCTTGATAGCTCCAACAGGATCAGCTTGGGACCGGCATACCTTGGCAATTTGGTTGGTTTTCCCAAGAAGTTAGCTGCCCTTAGGTAGGTGAAGGTAGGGAATTGCGTGAACAAGGCTCCCCACTTTTCTGTCACTGCCACAATGCTCTTGGTCATAAACCGTGAGTCATGTTTGGCCTCAAAAGGCAGATGACATCATAGAAGAAGGCATCGTTGATCTTTGTAAATTGTGGAATACTATTTTCCAACTTTAGCTCTGGATAGTATTCGTATATTTTTACTTGGGGCCAAACCCCGCACCGCATTAAAGCTGGATAGTCTCTTTCTGAGGCCGCGACATAAACTATGTAAGAGTTCATATAGAACTTCCCCGTTGTGGTAAGTTGCTGGAGCTGCTCAGATATGGTGTTGCTTATGATCTCCGCCCACTCAAAGCGTTGATCTGGCACATTTTTGTTCATTGTTTCTAAGTATCTCAACATCCACTTGTGAAAGTAGTGGGCATCAGGAAGCCCAAATACTCTACTCAGGAACGTGATTGTATCACTGAGTTCCTCTAAAAATTCACTGCGATGAATGACTTGTGGCCATCGGGTCACCACTTTCTTGTTCTTCAGGTATACTTCATTCATCAACTGCATACACTGATCCTCATTGTCATCCCAAGCCTTGACGCAATCTTCCTGGCTTACGGCCACAAAGTGCCGGTGGTGAGGAATGCCGAGCATTATTTCAAAGTGTCGGGTAGTGAGGTTGATCATGACCTCTCCCTTCTCATTTACGACACACCTGGTGTCTTTATTGTAGCAGCGGGCCACCACCATCATGAATTCATTGTTCACGGCACTAACTGGGATCCCTCCAGCAAAATGCAACCCACTGCCCATCAGTTTGTCCATCCATGGGCTTCTTGTGACCTTCCGGGTTCTGGCCCAGAAATCCTCCATATCAATGTGTCCGAGCTCAGAATCCCTTATATCTAGGTCGCATTCTACTTGGGACTCGGGCATCCTAACCCTCTGATATTTGTACTTCATTTCTTCTTCTGTGAGCTTGGCTTTGCCCTTAGATTTGGTAGGTTTCTTGCTTGATGTTGACATATGTAACTCTGAACTCAGTTGCTGATCTGCAAGAAGAAGAAGTGAAACCCAACGCAAGAAAGTCATATTAGCTTTGTTTGATCTTCCATTAAAGCGTTGACAGAAGAAAGAGTTAGTGATTTTAAGGTCTCGTGGCGCAGGGGCACATAAATACCGCAGTTGCAGGTATGGGGTTAAATAATATGGCACAAAAAAGGGTTGTCAGCAAGGACAAATCAGCGCCAAAGGGTGTATGGTGCATGGAAACTATAGATGACATTTTTTTGTTGCAAAGGGAGTGCACCTGCGCCATATATATGCATTTAACAACAGGCGCTGATATTCTTCATGTTACATAGGAATAGGATGCGCCAGTGGTGCATATAATTTTTATGTTACATGTAACTTTGGTGTGCCAAAGGGCGCGTATATGGCTTGTGTGACATATGCATTATGTGCGCTAAAGGGAACTCGGTTCAGTGCACGGCGCAGAGAGGATTGCATAACATTATGTTGCTGTAATAAGGGATGCACCTGCGCTAACAATTTATACTTGGCGCATCTAAATTTGATGTTGCATAGATGCAGGGTGCGCCAATGGCGCAAGGTTTTTCAATGTTGCACGCAAGTATGGTGCGCCAAGAGGGCACAGGGAAAGCGTGTTGTAAGCAGGAAAGTGCACCTTGAGGGCACAAATGTTTGTTATGCAGCAAGCATGGCGGATGCGCCATTGGCGCGACTGTTTTTTATGTTGCAAGGGCGGCGGATGCGCCAAAGGAAAAAACACAGTTTTTATCAATTTTTAAACCTCCTCTTTCTTCATGGGGTTTGGATAGGTGCTAAGCTTCTTTTGCAGGGTTCATTGGATAGAGAAGGGGGGGAAAAAAAGGATCCAAGTTGTTCTTGAGGCAAAAACTCTCTCTCTATCAGCAGATCTGGAAAGAGGAAGGAGAGCAGGGGAGAGATAACCAGGGCAGTAAAACAACAAAGGAGGGTATTTTCAAGGCTTCACAAATCCATTTAATCTAATCCCCACAAACAGGCAGCCAAAAACCAAAATACAAATCACAAGAGCAATGGGACCTCTTACCAGGAATATATAATGTGAGAGGTGTGAAACTGGGTCCACGACGTGATTTGATAACGACAGGCGCACGCTGACAGGTACAGAGGGAAGAGAATAATCACGTGATTTTTGTCTGATGAAAATGACAGGTCAGATGTGCCTATATATAGGCAAGGTGGTAATAAATGCGCCAACCACTTTTTCAAGTGGCGCGCCAAAACACCTGTCGACAATGGAAAGGATGCCTTTCGCGGCACACCAAAAGTGTTGTCAACACGAAATTATGTGCGCCTTGGTGCACCAAAAGTGTTGTCAACACACAAAATACATGTGCCCTTTGGCACACCAAAATGCGGCGCAACAAAAGTATTGTTGACATGAAGGCGCATGCACCTGGCATGCATGCAAGAAAGGTGCAAACATAGTGAGGTGCACCAAAGGTGTGTCGACACGTCAAACCGTGCGCCAAAGGATTTAAAGGGGGCGCATGAACACTTTATGTTGCATAGACATTAGGTGCGCCTGACCAAAAAAGACCAAAAATGGCTAAGTTCGGAAAACCAGATTTCCCGGAAGGGATTTTGCAACGTTCCGAACGCAAGGAGTCCCTGACGAGGGACCGAACAAAATTTGGTAGGGTTATCTGTAAAATTGCCCTTGCCAATTTTACGGGATAACAACTGGCTCTTTCTGGGGACTATCTCTGAGTGAACCTCAGGGGTAGAGAATCCCAGATCTCACGTGCCTATCCATTGGGTAACAGAGTCAAAAACAAGGGAGACCGAAAGGGAAACACACAACCAACAAAAGCAAACACACGACAAAAACAAACACACAACTGAAGCAAACTATACAAAGAAGAGAGCAAGCTCTACTTCCTGAAGATTTTCAGATGTTTCCCGCTATAGGGAAGCGGAGCTCAGTTCCATCCAGATACGAGAGATAGAAACTATTCTCTCCGTTGAGTTGCTTGATCTTGAAAGGCCCTCTCCACAGGGAATCAAACTTTCCATGCATGCCCTTTGGCTCTCTTCGTTTGTCCCACAAAAGGATGAGGTCTCCCACCTGGAAATTTCTCTGCTTAGCTTTTTTATCAAACAATATTTTGACTCTGATTCTGATGTTCGTGATCTTGTCGACCACCCTTACTCTCCTTTCTTCGAGCTCTGCTAGGTACATGATCCTTTTTTCAAGGGAATTTTGGAAAGTCTCATCTTCGATTGCCCATGCCAAGCACAGAGCAGGGAGTTCAGCGGAAATGGGAAGCTCGGCATCGGTGCCATATAACACTTGAAAAGGTGACATACCGAGAGATCTCTTGGGAGTGATGCGGTCTGCCCACAAAGCATCATATAATGATTTGTGCCACATTCGTTGATTCTCATCCACTAGCTTTCGTATGATGGTTACTAAGTTTTTGTTACTGGATTCTGCCTGACCATTTCCCTGAGGGTAATAATCTGAGGCGTGAGCCAAAGTTATCCCGTATTCATAGCAAAAACTAATAACTTCCCGTGAAGAAAAGTTGGAAGCATTATCAGCAACAATCTTGTTTGGAACGCCAAACCTGACAATGATATTTTCTTTGATGAAACTACAAACAACCTCGAAGTGGCATGTTTGACAGGTATGGCTTCCACCCACTTGGTGAAGTAATCTGTTCATTGTTAGGACATAACTATGTCCGACACTCGATTGAGGATTGAGTGCACCGATAAAATCAATTCCCCACTACTTGAATGGTTCATCGATGATGACCGGCCTGAGGGGAAAAGTAGCCAACTTGGGCTTGCCGACGAACTGCTGGCAAGGCTCACACTTTGCCACCCAGGTAGCTATATCTTGGAAAAGTGTCGGCCAATAGTACCTGGCCCGAATGATCTTGTGCGCCATCACGAAGAGGAGAAATGACCTCCACAGGCTGAATTATGAAAACTTTCAAGTAACCTTATCTGTTGTGGTTTGTCAACACATCACAAGAAGATGCCATCTATTCCGCGTTTGTATAAACCGTCATCCCAGATGACATATTTGGCTGCTCTGAGCTTTATAGCGCGCTTCTCCTTTGCAGTCAGGTGAGCCGGGCATTCGCCGTAGGTGAGGAAGAAAGTGATATCGAATACCACTCATCGCTGGTTGCGACAAACAGGACCATGGGTAGAGACACGGCTTTCTCCAGCTGGCTTTGTGCTCCATTGACGCAATCTTTTTCTTCCCGGAAACTTCTGACCCTTGGTTTTCGGCCATAAGTTGACAGAGGCCCTTGCCTCTTACCAATTTAGTTGGTTTTATATCCAGGTCATACTCTTGGACTTTTGCAATCCAATTTCCTCGCAAACTTCCTAACTCCTGTTGAGTTAAAATTGACTTGACTGCCGTGTCAGGGACCAACACTACTATATGAGAATTTAGAATGTAATACCTGAAGTTCTTAACTGCTTTGACAACGGCGAAGGCGTGTTTCTCCAACTGGGTCATTTTTAATTCATGAGGCTTGAGGGGAGAGCTCATGAACGCAATTGGGGATTCAACATTCTCAGAATTCTTTTGCATCAAGATGGCAGATACAATATGCTCAGATGCATAACTATACATGATAAAATCTTTGGAGAAATCGGGACATACCAGGACTGGTGCATGAGCGACGGAAGCTTTTATTTCTTCAATGACCTCTTCCCTTCTTCGCTCCATCGGAAAGTTGGTGACCCTTTCATCATGTCTAATATATGATGAGTCTTTTCAGCAAAGTCGGGAACAAAACGCCTGAGAAAATTCACCTTTCCGAAGAAAGAGTGGACGCCGGTCTTGCTTGTAGGAAAAGTAAGGCCCTGAATAGCCTTAACTCTTTCGGTATCTATCTTCATTCCTTCTTTGCTAACAACATGTCCCAACAACTTTCCTTCTGTGACTCCAAAAATAGACTTTTTCGGGTTCAGGGAAATTCCATGTTCTCGACATCTAGCCAATACTTGCTCCAAATGATCACAATGATCATTTCATTGTTTAGAGAACATAGTTAAGTCATCCAGATAAACCACGATGACCTTCCCCATCATACCTTTGAAAGCAAGGTCCATGGCCCGCTGAAAAGTGGCGCCAGCATTGGTCAAGCCAAAAGGCATCCTGCTGTAGGGCAAACGTGCCCCAGGGGGTAGTGAATGTTGTTTTAAATTGGTCTTCAGGTGAGACTTCAATCTGATTGTAGCCTGAAAAACCATCAAGCATGGACAACATTTCTGATCCAGTTACCGCTTGTAGAACTTGATCCATTATAGGAAGTGGGTAGTTGTCCTTTAAGGATGCCTGATTCAGGTTTCGAAAATCTACGCATATGCGTATTTCACCATTTTTCTTGTGCACTGGCACAATGTTTGCTACCCAAGTACTGTGATGGATAGGAAAAATGATTCTCGCATCCAGCATTTTCTGAATTTCAGCCTGGATAGTACCTGAGATCTTAGGGTTATAATGCCTCTACTTTTGGCGAAAGGGTTTGACGTCCTCTTTCAACGGGATGTCATGCTGGACATCCTTTGGCTTAAAAGACTTTAGATCGGCATAGGACCATGCCAATACATCCATGTATTTCTTCAGCAGTTTGACAAACTTCCGCTTTTCTTCAGGTGTGCAACATTTTCCGATGTTTACAAACTGTGGACGTTCTACCGAACCTAAATTAACCGGTTCGGTTTCTGGGGAGGAGCTAGTATCATCTCACCTTTTCTTTTTTACAAAACGATCATGCCTGTCAAACAACCACTCTAAAGAAACCAGGCCTTTCGAATTTTATTTCCTTTGAGTTGACATATGCCATCGTTCCCTTCGGATTCCCATTTTGACCGGTAACTGATTCACGGCACGTAGAAGTGGATCCTTCAAAATGAAGTTCCTTAAAATTTTCCACCTTTTCTAGAAAGGAAATGAGTTGATTGTCATCGTTGAATACTTGCCAATGCTGAGAATTGTCCGGCACGCTTGGGCGGAAAACCACTTCAATGGTGTATTTGTCTATTTTCAAACCTGGGTGAGGGAGCATGAGGGATGCTGAAATGGCCAATGAATCGCCATGTCATTCTGAGTTCTTGGAATAGATTCTATTGAAAAAGCATCAAATTCTTCGATGTTGTCCCACACCGCATTGCGGTAATGCCTGAGCCTCTCATTCTTCACTTGATATATCCTTTTAACTTGATTTACGACTAGCTCTACATCACCTTGTACTTTCAGATTTTTGATCCCTCTTTCCTTTGCGGCTTGCATGCCGAGCAGCAGAGATTCGTACTCAGCAGTATTATTTGTGTTGAAGAACTGTAACTTGAAAGAGAGAGGAATAACCTCCCCTTCGGGAGATATTAGCACGGCTCCGGCGCCACATCCACTAGTTGCGCAACTGCCATCAAACTGCAAAGTCTAGATCTTGTTAAGATCTTCTTCTTGGACGAGAACAACCATTTTGTCAGACTCGGTAGACAAGAAATAGTTCCCCATTCCTGATGATTCGAAAAGAATTTGGGCTTTGGGGTCCTCGAGTTAGTAACCAAGTACTTATTTTGTGATTCAGGCTCCAATGTTTGCATTACACCTTTAACAGGGATTTTAGCCTTAGACCAGTCCATATGAATCTCACCACCAACTTCACTACAAAAACTTCTTCCCAGCAAAATTCCATAGGCTGCTGGAATGTCGGCAACGAGAACGGTCATCTTTACTCTTTTCTCTGGGAACACCGCAAATGCGAACTGCACGTCTTTGATCTGACCAATCAGCGGAACCTGCTTGGTTTCCAAGGAATAACATCTACCAAAAGGCTTGGTAAGGGTGAGGCCCAGAGCATGGGTGACTTTTTCCGGCATGACGTTATCGGAAGCTCCAGAATCAATTATGCAGTTACTTAACTTGTGGCCATTGATTAGGAGGGAGAGATAGAAAGGTTCTATCTTTCCTGATGCAGAAGTCGAAGCAACATTTATGTGGGATGCAGGAGGAGTGGAAAGGATTCCTTTTAGGGAAATCTGGGGAGATATGACAGCTTGACTTTGAATATACTTGGTCAACCTTACAAGTTGTTCGGGGTTCGATTGAAGATACTCGGCTTCAGACATTTGGATCTTGGTCTTTTTAGCATGATCTATGATGTCAAACGCGGCCAAGGGTTGAGCTGGTGAAGGAATGAGTCCCTCACTTCGCGATGGTAGAGTAGGATTACTGGTCTTCATGGAAATAGAAGAAGGCTGATTTGGAGGAGAGATGGGGGGAAAAGATTTCTTTGTAAAAGACTTAACAGGGGGTTGAGTAGGAAGAGGATTACCTCTTTTAGCAATGGTTGGAGGCGTGTTTGACACGACCTTCTCTTTTTGTACATGGGCAGCGACCTCTGCTTCTTTTCCTTGCGAGCGGGTAAAAACAACATATGATTGTCCACTTGCATACCCCTGTGTACCCTCTTCTTCATCAGACTCTTCCTCATCAAATTCCATATACCCGATAGTAGAGTCACCAGTTGGTTCACCGACATCTTGATCATCTTCACCTTGAGATGAAGGTTCTTCGTAATTTTGTTCCTCTTCTTCGATTTCGACTAAAGCGTTGACCGGAGGAGCCTCAAGCGCCAACCATGGAGCAATTGCAGGCAAGCGCGACCTTTGTGGGACATTGTTGGAAATGAAATTCCTCCGTGGGATATCCCTGGTATGAGGAACTGGGGAAGCTTGGGCTAACTACTTCTTTAATGTGAGTAAGTCATTCGCCATCTTTTGAAATGCCGGATCAGACGAAGTAGCGGGAGAAGGGCCCAAAGATTTAGGCTTGGATGATTCCCTTTTTAATTCGCCAGATATTAGCAAATTATCTTCAATTCGATGGCAGCGGCCTGGGCTGAGAATCAAGGTAGCTACTTGTTCTTGCAGGAGTAAGAAACTTACTTTCAACTCATAGCATTCACGAAGAAACACTTCTAATTTTCCGGTGTTGGAAGCATGGCAACAGGCACACGGTTGATTAATGCATTGAACCTGGCGATAAAATTGCGCATGGTCTCATTGGCCTCCTTTTTTAGGTGAGTGATCTGTGATAACAATGCAAACGCATCTTCCAAAGGCTTGTACCTGTCCTCGAAAGCATCCCGCAAGGTGGCCCAACTGGTAATAGATCCGGCCGGCAAATGCTGAAACCATTCTGCTGCGGGCCCTTGTAAAGTTTCTAGAAAAAGGTGAACCGACACATCTTCATGGGTCACATCCAGGATACTACATGACATGATGAATGCAGATATGTGTGAATCCATGCTTTGGTTTCCGCTCCCATCAAATTTGGGAAAATTCTTTCGGTTTCCATGTGGGAGCACGTGAACAGGATGTGGCAAAGCCAGAGGGCCCATAGCATTTCCCCACGGTACTGCCATTTGAACGGGTGGAAAAAGAACACGGGCTGGAAGCACGGTCCCGCTGAGTAATAAAGCACTGCAAAGGGATGTGGATGCCCCTTGCGAGAGATTCTTCCTTCGTGGAGGTGAGACACTCCTGGATGACCGGTCAGCCGAGCTTAGTGATGAGAAGCGTGCTGGTGTAATACTGAAGTTATGCCTTTGGAGCAGATCAAAGGTGGGATCAACTTCTCCATGAGCTTTCCTGCTACGAGTAAATGGTTCACCCACCAGTGTACCTTCCTGATCTGCAATATATGGTGAGCAGATTTAAAAACTCTTTTTGGTTGTACTTGCTGATTTTCTGATTTTTCTGACAAAAATCAGCAGCATGTACTTTTCTGAATATTAAAATTTTATCCCTCTTTTCAAAAACCGATTGTGGTTTAACGATAAAGAACAATGAGGATAAAATAATGGTTAATTTAGTAAGCTGATTTTCAGATCTTCGAACTGACTTTTGAAGAGTTTGAAAATTTTGGTAAACTGTCAAAAACTTAGATCTACGGAAAAATACAGATTTTTATAAAAACTCAGCTGAACTAAAGATCTCCAACTAGGTCAGATCTATGGATCTCAGAAGAAAATTTTCAATTTGGGTTACTTTTGCAAAAATTTGGATTTTGGACAAAAGTTAAAATTTGCAAACAGGTAGTGATTTTTCTGATTTTTACTGATTTTCTATCATACCACCATCATAGATCTGATAGATCTGTTCGATCCCCAACGAGAGTCACCAAAAACTGTTGGTTTGAAAATCTGTCTCTTGGGCAGATCTATGGATAAACGAGCCAACAGTGTGCAGGGCATAGCCCCTCTTTGAGTCAGCAAAGTGAAACTGGTTTATTGCTTTTCTACCAAAGAGGAATCTATGTAAGTCTCACAATATTCTACCTTCGAGGGTTTGGGATCTCATCCCAAAGAGGGGTGTTTCCAACTGAAAAGAAAGGAATGAAAGAGAGGATGAAGAAAGATCAGGTCCGAAGGGAGAAAAGAAATGGATTCCAAAGCGTAGAAGGTCAGAGGGTTTATGTTTTGGGATTGGTAGTAAACAGAGCCAAACCTACTTGCATAAACAAATAAAGCAATACTAATGAATAAATGACAAAAAAGTAGAGATAGATCCAATAGAATAAATGCATAGATCTGACATAAGAAAGATCAAATGCCCATAACACACATATTCAGCACAAAGTCTTAATATTTGTATTAATATTTTCTTCTGTTACAAAAGTACAAAGCCTTTTCTTCTCACTTCTATTTTTCATCTAAAAGATATCCACCCCGAATACAACAAGTATTCGAGTATTTATAGAAGAAGAGAAGAAGGAAGGCAAAAAGGAACCAACCACCTAATTACAAAATATCTTACAAAATATCTCAAAGTCATGTTGACTTTTGACAACTTGATGGATGACATCATCCCATGGTGCAACATGGATGATGCCATCATTTGTGTCAACATACTTTAGATATTTACAAAAAGAAAGTTGGGAAGAAAGAAACTATTCATCGTCGTCCCGCAGCTGGAAGGGGGTATCCTGCTTTTGCTGCTCGGGAGACGAGATGTGGAACTGGGCATGGTACTCCATGAACTTGCTGATCATGGGTTGAAGTTGATCCTGGAAGGATCCTTGTGTCGATCGCTGATAGCTTCACAAGTCTCCCGCTCATCTATGAGCTTTTCTGGGAGTTTGGAATAATCATTTTCCACCTCTATCAGGTACCCAATGAAGTCACGACATGCCAACAGGTTGTTGATGGATTCGGCGTCGAACGTGACCTCTGGTCCTAGTCCCTGTGAAACGATCTCCTTGAAGATCTGAATAGTTTCTTCAACCTTTCTTAAGGTGAAAGAAGAAGTGAGCAAGCCTGGAGACATTCTTAGGACAATTTGTTCCATTTGATGCATTACATCCAGGGCTTCCTCCTTTACTTTGTCGATCTTCTCTAGGATGAACTCCAGCTGATCAACCCGATAATCCAGAGTAGAGAGGATTTTGTTGAGGGCTCTGGGGTGCCCGAGGACACCAAACTTGACCAGATCTTCGACTGAATAGTCAAACATTTTCTGAAAGGTCTCATGCTGCATCCTGGCATGATCCAACTCTTCGAGAGATGGGTCCTGCTATCGCCTGGAGTTCTCTGTTTGTCCGATTGATATTCTGATATAACCCGGTGAACTTAGTGATTACTCCTTCACTGTCCTTGAGGATCTGGCTCCTCCAGGTGGAAACTGCCATACCTTGCTCGCCGATCTTGGCATATTCATTAATTTTATCCTGGCTCAGAGGCTCAGGAGTTTCGGCGGTAGTTGTGGGAGGTGCACTACCCATCTTCTGCAAGGCGTGGAGAAGATGTTTATTTTGCTCCTTTAATAGCCTTTTCTCTTCCTTTTCTTCTTGGAGCTTTTTGCAAAGAGCATCAACTATAGATAGGGCCTCTCCTTGTAGGCTTTCTGAAGATGTCCCCATTGTGACTTGAGTCACTGTGTAATCTGTCGAAGACAGATCCTTTTTATCCTTCAAAGGATTGGGGTATGCAATCTCCATTACTCTCTCCCCTGATGCACTCTGAGAGAAGCGGGTTATAGGTTTTTGCTTCTTGGCCCCTTTTGATGGGATGACGGAGAAGTCCATCGGTGCGATGGGAACTTTCCTCTTCTGTTGACTCAGGTGCTGGGAGATCCAGATTGGACTTATGGGAGAAGGGCCGGAAGTAGAAAAGGGAGCAACTGCAGTAGTAGAGGGAAAGAACATGGGGACACTTGGAGGCGGCATCGAGAGGGAGGCCGAGGAAGTGCTCACGGGAGGAAGAGATACTACAGGGGAGGCAGACATGGAAGGGAGCTGAGAAATGAGAGAAGAAATGGTGGGGGACAGCTCCGCGAGAGAAGAGAAGATGGATGATGAGGCAGGGGGAACAATAGAAGATGGGGGAGAGGATACGACCAAAGGAATGGTCGCTTGGGTCACATGAGGAGGGGAAGGAGGAGAGGGAGAAGGGACAGAAGGGACCTCAATAGTTGTAGTGGCGGAAACACCCTGAGTGGATGTGCTTATTGGAACGTCTTCCGCTGCTTCTTCTTCTGGGCTTTCGGGATTACAACCCGTTCTTGTGAAGCGGAAGGAGGACTTTCAGGAGCTTCCTCTTGGGTGGAGCTTGACTCACCCTCTTTGCCTTTCCCCTTTCCCTTTGGTAGTTGTTTTTCCCGAGGAGGTGCGTTGCCCAATGGAGATGTGGTGAAATCAACTCCGAGGTAGATGAGACCATTCATTTTGCACCAATGCTCTGTCCGTCACAGAGTTTCCTTGACCCTTTCCTCTATCGTTTGGGGCACTTTAGTCCTGTCAATCACAGCAAATGGCAAGTCATCTCCACCTATATCCAAATATACCTGATCAATTTCTTGATCAGCAGTTTGATAACCTTTTGGGATGCCATGGCTATGCCATACTGGATGATTTCGGCCAAGGCCAAGTGGGAGTGGTCCTTCCTTCTGAGTTCGACCTCATGGTACAGGTCGATATAGATATCCTCGATCTGTGGAATATGAATCGGATCGAGTTTTTCCCTAGGGAGGCAATTCCTTGGGTCGAAGGTGGGTCTGGCCGGGAAGTTGTGCTTTAGATTCAACAGCTCCAACTCGCAAGCATCTCCCGGCTTTGTGATGTGAAAGACAAGTATACCGCCCACCGTAAGGGGGAAAGGAGTTCCACCCTTCTTCCTCTTTAAGCACTTCTCATGGTAGGTAACAAGTTGTCTTGATAGCTCCAACAGGATCAGCTTGGGACCGGCATACCTTGGCAATTTTGTTGGTTTTCCCAAGAAGTTAGCTGCCCTTAGGTAGGTGAAGGTAGGGAATTGCGTGAACAAGGCTCCCCACTTTTCTGTCGCTGCCACAATGCTCTTGGTCATATGACCGTGAGTCATGTTTGGCCTCAAAAGGCAGATGACATCATAGAAGAAGGCATCGTTGATCTTTGTAAATTGTGGAATACTATTTTCCAGCTTTAGCTCTGGATAGTATTCATATATTTTTACTTGGGGCCAAACCCCACACCGCATTAAAGCTGGATAGTCTCTTTCTGAGGCCGCGACATAAACTATGTAGGAGTTCATATAGAACTTCCCGTTGTGGTAAGTTACTTGGAGCTGCTCGATATGGTGTT
The DNA here is from genome assembly GCA_018340775.1 of Taxus wallichiana var. yunnanensis. Classification (NCBI taxonomy): domain Eukaryota; kingdom Viridiplantae; phylum Streptophyta; class Pinopsida; order Cupressales; family Taxaceae; genus Taxus; species Taxus wallichiana. Next base: position 990,415,189 of record CM031240.1, read on the forward strand.
GCTTATGATCTCCGCCCACTCAAAGCGTTGATCTGGCACATTTTTGTTCATTGTTTCTAAGTATCTCAAAGATCCACTTGTGAAAGTAGTGGGCATCAGGAAGCCCAAATACTCTACTCAGGAACGTGATTATATCACTGAGTTCCTTTGAAAAGTCACTGCGATGAATGACTTGTGGCCATCGGGTCACCACTTTCTTGTTCTTCAGGTATACTTCATTCATCAACTGCATACACTGATCCTCATTGTCATCCCAAGCCTTGACGCAATCTTCCTGGCTTACGGCCACAAAGTGCCGGTGGTGAGGAATGCCGAGCATTATTTCAAAGTGTCGGGCAGTGAGGTTGATCACGACCTCTCCCTTCTCATTTATGACACACCTGGTGTCTTTATTGTAGCAGCGGGCCACCACCATCATGAATTCATTGTTTACGGCACTAACTGGGATCCCTCCAGCAAAATGCAACCCACTACCCATCAGTTTGTCCATCCATGGGCTTCTTGTGACCTTCCGGGTTCGGCCTGAAATCCTCCATATCAATGTGTCCGAGCTCAGAATCCCTTATATCTAGGTCACATTCTACTTGGGACTCGGGCATCCTAACCCTCTGATATTTGTACTTCATTTCTTCTTCTGTGAGCTTGGCTTTGCCCTTAGATTTGGTAGGTTTCTTGCTTGATGTTGACATATGTAACTCAAACTCGCCTTGCTGATCTGCAAGAAGAAGAAGTGAAACCCAACGCAAGAAAGTCATATTAGCTGTTTGATCTTCCATTAAAGTGTTGACAGAAGAAAGAGTTAGTGATTTTAAGGTCTCGGGCGTAGGGCACATAAATACTGCAGGCTACAGGGTTAAATAATATGGCGCACAGAAAAGGGTGCTGCAAGGGATAAATCAGCCAAAGGGTGCATGGCGCATGGAAACTGCAGATGACATTTTGTTGTTGCAAGTGGGAGTGCACCTGCGCCATATATATGCATTTAACAGCGCTGATATTCTTCATGTTACACAGGAACAGGATGCGCCAGTGGGCACATATAATTTTTATGTTACATGTAACTTTGGTGCGCCAAAGGGCACGTATATGGCTTGTGTGACATATGCATTATGTGCGCTAAAGGGAACTCGGTTCGGCATGGCGCAGAGAGGGATTGCATAACATTATGTTGTTGTAATAAGGGATGCGCCTATGCTAACAATTTATACTTGGCGCATCTAAATTTGATGTTGCATAGATGCAGGGTGCGCCAATGGCGTAAGGTTTTTCAATGTTGCACGCAAGTATGGTGCGCCAAGAGGGCACAGGAAAGTGTGTTGTAAGTGAGAAAGTGCCTTGAGGGCGCAAATGTTTGTTATGCAGCAAGCATGGCGGATGCGCCATTGGGGCGACTATTTTTTATGTTGCAAGGGCGGTGGATGCGCCGAAGGAAAAAAAAACATAGTTTTTATCAATTTTAAACCTTCTCTTTCTTCATGGGGTTTGGATAGGTGCTAAGCTTCTTTTGGGGTTCATTGGATAGAGAAGGGGGGAAAAAGGATCCAAGTTTTCTTGAGGCAAAAACTCTCTCTATCAAATGTAGATCTGGAAAGAGGAAGGAGAGCAGGGGAGAGATAACTAGGGCATAAAACAACAAAGGAGGGTATTTTCAAGGCTTCACAAATCCATTTAATCTAATCCCCACAAACAAGCAAGCCAAAAACCAAAATACAAATCACAAGATCGAAGGGACCTCTTACCAGGAATATATAATGTGAGAGGTGTGAAACTGGGTCCACGACGTGATTTGATAATGACAGCACACTGATAGGTACAAAGGGAAGAGAATAATCACGTGATTTTTGTCTGATGAAAATGACAGTCAGATGCGCCTATATATAGGCAAGGTGGTAATAAATGCGCCAACCACTTTTTCAAGTGGCGCGCCAAAATGCCTGTCGACAATGGAAAGGATGCACCCTTTGGCACACCAAAAGCGTTGTCAACACGAAATATGTGCGCCATTGGTGCACCAAAAGCGTTAAATAACATAAAATACGTGCCCCTTTGGCACACCAAAATGTGGGCGCAACAAAAGTATTGTTGACATGAAGGCACATGCGCCCTGGCGCATGCAAGAAAGGCGCAACATAGTGAGGCGCACCAAAAGGTGTGTCGACACGTCAAACCGTGCGCCAAAGGATTTAAAGGGGGCGCATGAACATTTTATGTTGCCTAAACATTAGGTGCGCCCGACCAAAAAAGGCCAAAAATGGCTAAGTTCGGAAAACCAGATTTCTGGGAAGGGATTTTGCAACGTTCCGAACGCAAGGAGTCCCTGACGAGGGACCGAACAAAATTTGGTAGGGTTATTGGATGAGATTGTAAATTGCACAGATTCCACAGAAGATCATTTGTGACCACGATCCTTTGTACACTTTACATTGGACTACCATGTAGTATGTCCTTGGTTGAGAATAAAATTCAACACAACACATCACCCTAGATAGATGGATAGATTGAGTGGGTGAATAAGATTTTAGAGGACATGCTTAGGATGTATGTGATGGATAAAGTCTAAATGGGAGGAGTACCTCTACTTAGTGGATTTTACTACAATAATAGTTTTGAGTTCCATAGGCATAGCTCCTTTTCAGAATTTGTATGGTAGAGAGTGCGGGACACCTCTTAGCCGGGATAGGTTAGAGGACAGTAGTATTGTTATCCAAAATGTTCCCCTTGCACATTTGTGGCTAACTCCCTTCAATCTTCCCTCCCTTGTGCCTAAGTTATAATTTTTTTCTTTTCGGCACTCAAGACCTCCCGGAAATGGCACCATTGGATAGAGCTTTTCTCGGCTTTCCAAAAAGGTAAAGTTTTCCTCCTAACTCCATGTATTTTGAAGTTATGGCTCAGCGGAGCTTTGTGGGAAATTTTCCCCGAAAGGTCCGCAGCCCGATGTATGCCACCACGTGCCCTCGGGAGTGGAAAGGGTGGAGGTAAACTTGGAATTTTACCAAGTGATTCCACAAGTTTTCAAAAGAACATTTTGCCCCGCAGCCCGCCCGGTGAATGGGATCCTAACACGTGTCCAAGGGGGAGAAAATAGAAAATTTGACTAAGTGTTGGCGCAACTAAAAATTTTCAGCCCCAAGGCCCGCACCCAACCACACTGTGCCATGTGTCCTTAGGCCGGAATGGCAGACCACGGAGATGAAGTTAGAATTTTGGTGAAATGTTTGGTGAGGGTGCAAAGTCAAATTTTGCCCACAGGGTCCGCATCCAATGGCTTCATGCCATGTGTCTCAAGAGCCCGCGGACCACGGAGGGATTTTTAAAATTTTGGTGAAGTGTTTTGGTTAGGTCAAAGGAAAATTATTGGCCCGCAGGCCCGCCGACCAGTCAAATCACACCACGTGTTGTGGGCGTCGGAGTTTGGTCAGGAAAGATTGGGAATTTTTCCCAAAAGGTTAGCACAAGGAGGAAGGTTTGCCCCAAAGACCCGCATCCAATGGGAGCTTTCCATGTGGCACTAGAGCTTTGGAATGTGGGGAAAATTTGGAAATTTTCCCAAAGCAAAATGAAGGAAATTTCAAAGGAAAAACCACCCCCAAACGCGAGCCAATGGAATCTCGCCACGTGTCCGGTGGCAGCAAAAAAATATAGGACAGGCCCGCATGAAAAAATCTCTAGGAAAAGCCCACAACCAATGGGGTTTCACCACATGTCCGAGTCAAAAATATGGCCAAAAGTGACGGAAAAGTTAAGGGGCAGAGGCCCGCGGCGAATCACCTCTCGCCATGTGTCCTCAGATCATCGGCCCAATGGAGATTTTGAAAATTTTTCCAATGGTCAAAATGATGGAAAATGAGGCATCAAGAGCCCGTGGCCAATGGAATCATGCCATGTGGCACCTAGAACGGTGGAGCGTGGGGATTTTTTGGGAAATTTTCCCAAATGCAAAAAGTGGAAAATTTCAAATTTTTCACCCGCCAATCCGTTTTGGCCCTGTTTTGCCCTAAAATTTCAAATGGCCATAACTTTCGATCCAGAGCTCAATTTTTCACGTTCTTTATATCAACAGAAAGTTAGTGAAATTCTATACAAGATTCCATGTTCAATTTTGTATTTTAATGGAGTTTAGATAGAGAAAATTGAAAAACATCTCTGGCACGTGGTCATGAACAAAAATGACATTCCAACCACCATTTTTAATGAAGAATGGCTCGCATTCTCTCCCAGCATGGTGAAAAATGTCAGGGAATGGACCTATAAGGATGACCATGCTATTTTATTGCATTTTGGTCGATGGTTGAAGCTCTCCCATGTTTTCCTATGTTTCTCTCTCTAGGTCGTTTTTGGCATTGTAAAAGCCGATTTGGCTCATTTGTTTAGGGTTTTTTTGAACATTTTTCATGTATTGCAGGCTCCCTCTTTCACCTTGAAAGTGATTTTGTGGAAAAATCAGACCTCTTCCAAGACTGTAACCTTTTTTTCCTCTCAGATGTTGTAATGCAAGTGTTTTTATGTTAAAAATGACAATGTAGGCTCTATGAATGAGTTTTAATCCTTTGTTTGTGTTGTTTGATTCATTTCTGACCTTCCATTATAGTTTATCAGTTTGTGCATGAATTTTTTTGCATTTCTATGAATTGTGTCAATCAGAGAAGTAAAAATGCTCACCACTCCTTTGGTGCATCACCTTATTAGCACTAGTTTCAGTTTTTTTTGCATTCTCTATCTCTGTCCCCTTTGGAATTTAGAGTAGGATCTTGAATTCAAACCCTCTGTAACTTGCAAGTAATATACCTAATCAGAGGAGTTGAGGAACCAGCCTCTAATTTGGAGATTCTTTTCCCATTTTTATAAGTAACAAATATCAATTTCCATTCCTTTCTTAACTAATCAAATACATTTTATGCATTCAGCATACTTGATACAATACTCAACGGAAGAAGAACATCTTTCCTCTTATAGTACATTTAAATAAAATCAAACTGAATTCATCATAAACCAAGTTGAACAATCGAACATCTGTCTCGATCTCGCATGCTTTACCACTTATAGTGACCATCTGCAAAATTTGTCAACATGGGTCGGGTTCGATGAACTGAGCATGATAAGCACTAACTCTTAAAAAAATTGCAATCCACCAACCTGTTTTCATTAAACAACCTTGTTTAAATGAGATCGATTCACTAAACAAGTATACATGTTCCAGACTATGCCTTTGTAATACAAAAATGACTACAAATATGTAACTCTATTATCGTTACTGAGAATAGTCCTAAATACTTCTCAAATATTTCATCAAAATATTAGGATCAAGAAGAACGAAAGTATTCTAATCATTTATCCATCTCGAATTCCAAAAACAACAAACCTCGAATGATCATTTCATTCAACAAAGAAAGGAATATCATAACAAATCATGATTCCATCAATATGTTAAAAACAGTTCCAACGGTTAAATAAAAATATCGACATATATTTTCATAATAGAAGAGAAAGAAAACAAGTCATTCATATTTCCCTTCAACAAGTTCATGACTGTACCATCTCCTCAAATGGAAAGCATTCACCTTACATGCATACGAATAAGTCAGACGAGCCACAAGGAGAACCACTGTTTTGATAAAATCAAATATAACAAAACTCCTGTACAGTAGCTAACACGCTAATAGTGATGACTATCTACCAAATAGACTCTACATGACCTCCCACACGAAGCGACATACAAGAGGATATTCACTGCCATTGCCTGTTGAGGTGCAGCCGACGACTCCTAAGTTCAATCAAGCTCATGAATAGATATACATGCAACAGAAGACGTAAACACGCCAACAATCCCTTACATCAACCTACAGCCCATGCTAGTCCCTACTAAACACAGTAAGGCTTTTCGACCCAAGGTCGAAATCAAAGAACTTCTATTATATCGCAGTCAACAATAGACTCCATGGCATTAAGCAATTGATGTTTCCCTAAGACTATGCCGAGATAATCACACAGAATTCCCGCAACATGCACAGCCTCATCTAACTGGAATAAACAGAAAGGAACCATAACATATCTATTCTCATCTGGACGCATTCAGAGTTTAAAGTATGGTATTCGCGACTCACTTCAACAGAGTCAGGACACATGATATCTATCCATACTCAAGGAACCCCAACAGTACCAAAAACAACAAGTGTACCAATCAGGTTGAATAGAGGTAGATACTATAGTTACCTGTCAAGGGTTCAACTGAACCCGAGTAACAGTATACAAGATAAATAATAATAATGATTCCCAACTGAGCCTCTTCAATATTTTCGCACAAGTTTGCACAGAAAGGAAACGTAAAGTACACTCAAGAGTCTGTACCAAAAATTCATACAAAATAACATAGGTCGTATACCTGTTACTCCTTCAGGACTCCAACAAAATCAAATTACCAATACTCAAATATATATACATATAGCTTCAACAGAGGTCCATAATACACGAATCATTCAATGGATTCTACAGAGTCGTTTCGAGTACAATAAATATATATATTGCATTCTATCAACGGGTTGCATCCCATAACCACAATGCAAGGGAAAAACAACTTCAAAGACGGTCGCAATGAAGTACTGTAACACAGCAAGTTATCCATTCACAAATAACTTTAAATAGCAAAGTGAAACCCAATGAGATTCAGTAACCACTACCTTAATAACCTCGACAGAAGTTACAAAGAAGTCCAATAAAACTGAACAAAATGTCCATCAGTATTCCTCCCAACGAGTATCAATAACAAGCATCAACAGTAAGCATTAACAACAAGTATCGACAGTAAACATTGACAACAAGTATCAACAGTAGTCTGTACCCATCAAGAGAACAATTCATGGGCTCTCACCGAAGCAAGCCAGTACACATTCTTGCATATATATTTCACAAATTAAAGCCAGAATGCAAAACACCAAGAATTATCAAACAGTTCAAAAAAGAAAATACACCCATCAAGGTTTAAATTGAAAAATTGAACCAGCAAGAACATAAAGTAACAAAATCACCCATAGCTACCATAAAATCATCTAAACCCATAAATCATTGGAACAGAGTTGTTCTAATGAAATCACTTGAATGAAAGCAAGATTTTTAAAGGTTAGGGCCTAACATGCCTGGATATTTGCTTAATATTTCGAAGCAGACCACTGAAAGAGCTCAAACCTTCTCCTTCTTTTCCAAGTTAGAGCCACCAACAAAAATTTGCTATTTCCATGACTTATATATTTTCCTTGCCAGAGGAAAGAGCTAGTTACGCTCATACTTGCCATGCAACACCAAGAAGACTGGTGCGAAGAACCAGTGAATAGACAGAAGGAAAACCTGGAGCGCATGCAAAACCAAACAAACAATTAACTTTCCATTTTGCATGCTTCCCCATGAAATCCGAGCTCAAAGACCGAGTCCATAAATGGCATTTACTCCCATTTTCCCGCTCAATCTCCACTGCCACCGACCGCCATAGTTGGCGATGGACAAAAGCACATTAAAGACCATTTCCAACTTTGGCGACCTGCCACGTCGGCTCAAGTTAGCCGTTTTAAAACCTCCACCAAATTACCTGTCCCTCATGCTTATCCACGCATTTAATAACATAGAAACTGCCGCCCATGGTTCGCACCCCTCCATAGGTCCCCTTAATCCTTGCTCAATAGTTAGGTTAGTAACTTAGGTTAGGATTTAGGATAACACCTAGTCTAACCTCTTAGAACATAGATACTAACTTAGAACATTAGCTCTTAGCCTAGGTCTAGGTTAGATTAACACTAATCTAACCCCTAGGTTAAGTTTAGTTTTAGGTTACTAACATTAATAATTCTAGTTAGGTCTAACATTTCATATGCTTAGAAAAAGAACCTACAACATGCATTCTCGAACAGGGTTCACTCCTGTACTGCCATTAGGCTACATAATTATATGTAATCAATTATTACCTGGTCCACGATCAAGACCTTCCAGATATACTTCGAGATTGGGAACCAATCCATTTCACACGATTAACCTGAGTTATACTGACTAGCTTACTCAATGCATCCGGACCTTAACCCGCTCAAGGACCGTAATTTTAATTCATCACGAACAAACTTATAAGCAATACTTGGATCAATTCCATTGATCCAAGTCTAGGTCTTATAGATGGATAACTCCATAATTCATTCCAAGATCAGATTAAACTCAGGCGTAAAATGAAAGAAATAAAAGAGTCCAATCATATTCCGACTCAGTCAAAGATCTGCAATTTGCAAAGAAGATATAGTACATATCAAGCATGACTTCTCAATCAAAGGAACACATCCTTTTTACAAAGAAATCACATATCAACACTTGTATGCTCAGGAGGAAGTAACAACAGTTCAGGGTGTTACACAAATTGCTAAGCATCTTCATTCAAAGGGAAAGATTTGCAATGGTTCAGGAGTCTTGCCTTAGGTTCTATCCAAAATTGGAACCAGCTATGTATAGCTCTCCATGAGCAGTTTGGAGAAAAGGGAGATAACTTGTCCCTTTTAGAACAATTGACAACCATCAAGAGAGCTCCCAATGAGTAGCTAACCGACTTCAACTTCAGGTTTCAAATGACTTGGGAGAGAATTCCAGTGGTAGTAAGGCCAGTAGTAGAAGGTGCTTTCCTATATTACCTTAAAGCTTTAAATTCTGATATTTCTATGTTAATTCAATCCATGGGAGGCACAACTATCCCTGTTGCTTATAGCATTTCCATTAGAGCTGAATTTTTTTATTCAAGCTGACAAGCTAGCTCCTAGGCCTCCAATGCCATTATACCCAAGTTTAGAGAGCCCAAGTACTAGTCAAGTGCCTAATTTAGCCCCTATTCCCACTCCTAGAAATTAGAATTCAAGTGAAGCTTCTACTTCATCTTCTAGTGCCTCAAATGAACTTCAAGAAGTCATGAAGCAATTGTAAAATTTAGGTAATGAGCTGGTTACACTCAAGAGGCAGCAAGCCCAAGGTTTTAGACCTCCTTTCTAGCCTCAAGCTTAGCCTAACAGGCAGCCATACCAGCCTCAAAGACCACCCAATCTAGTTGCAAATCAAAATCAAATAAGACCTCCTGCCAACAGACCATTTCAGCCCTATAATCCCAATGCTACATCTACCTCTAAAGCCATAGTGCCAGTGCAAAACAACATAGCTCAAGAGTATGATTGGTGTTTCCCATGTAATGAACCTCACAACTAGTCTATGTGTTTCAACGGTGCCTTAAATCAAGCATTAATGGTGACTACAACTAGTGTGGAGGGTGAAGGGAGTCAAGGAAATAACCAACAACTAGAAACATTCCAGCAACAATCAGCTCCAAATGATGCCACACTTGTAAAATGGCAAGCAGAAGATTTTTGTGGCATGAATCAAATGATTCCCCAAAGTGTTGCAGCCAACACAAGGTCAAAAAGGAGAAATTTTGGTGAAGAACAGCCATTGGCTCCAAGTAATCCACAATCTTCTATCACCCCACAAATTATTGGCAAGCAAAATGCAGTTCCAAACACGCAAGGACTGCCTAAGACAGCTCCTAGGCCAACTCAAATGCCAGTTGTTACTGCCCATGTGCAAGGAATGAATGTGTAGGCCAAGGGACAATAGAGAGATGCTTCATCTCCATTCAACATCATTGATCAGATGAAGAAGACAAATGTAAACATATCAATGTGGGAATCACTATCCATCCCAAGCCAAAGAGATTTATTACAAGCTTCCATGAAGGACTGGTCAACTTCAAATCAGCAGGTCCAAATGCAAGAGAAGGTACTCACAAATGCTACCCATCCTGAGGGGAATCATGGAGGATAGCAATGTAAAATGTTGAAACCCTCCATTCTATGTTTCATTGATCATTGGAAACTAATTAGTACACAATTGCATGATTGATTCCAGGAAAGTAGTTCAAGAATGCCCAAGAAAATAACCGATCGTTAGGGCTTCAATATGAATTCATATCTAAAGGGGTAGTGCAATTGGATGGGACAACAAGAATAACAGATTAGAGTGATAAAAACTTGAGTCTTACTTTACATGCATGCCCCAATGTTGTTGTTTTGCAAGATGTCTCGGTAATAGACCTTCCACCACTCTTTTCCCTATGTCCTGCATCAAGGGATTTCACAACCAATATTGGAGGTTACTTATCTACTAATTGGTCACACATGTTGTTTAGAACAATATATGGAACTAAAGAAACAATCAGATCTGAGCCTATTGCAAACTTTCACATTGAGCCTTACACTCCAAGCCAAATCAATACCAATTGTTCAACGTTTGATCAAGAAGATTATCCTAGCACTGATGAAGCTGACACCAAGGTTGGAAGTATCCCAAATCTAACTCTTGATTAATGGGAAAACAAGGTGCATGCTTTTGATCCTTATTAAGAAATAGAAGAATATGAGTTAGAGTCTATTGCATGCATGAAGAAAATCAGCTCATCCCTAGCATCACCAAGCAAGACCACAAGGATGACAATGAGGTATGGTAATTGTTTTTAATGGATCAAGGAGTAGACAAGGGGCTGGAGGAGTAGCTATGCTTGTTTCAACTCAAAGAGTTAAGTATTATTTAGCTTTTAGATTTCAGTTTGCATTAACACTGCTGAATATGAAGCTTTGATACAAGGATTGCATTGGTTAATCAAGAGAGGAATAAATAACTTGCAAGTCTTTGGTGACAAAGTGAGTGATTATCAACCAAGTTAATGGGCAACATGTCAAGAATGATCTGCTCAAGTGCTACAAAAATAGGGTGTGGGACCTCATTGAATATTTTGAGGCCTTGGGCATCAAATCCATTCCTAGAAAAGAGAACCAAGCTGTGGCAGGCTTACAGCGATTGGGGTAGCCTTTGATGTTGTTGAAAGCATCCAAATGGATAAGGTACAACCAAAAATTCATGTGATTATAAGGTCCTCGGTGCTGACAACAATGTAAGTTGGCAAGTGTTTGAAATTGATCAAAAGATCATCCATTTCTTGCAAGAAGAGCCTAAGTTAGCTAAAAATTAGGAAAAGTTGGAACAATAGTATGGTGACCAAGTGGTATAGCTGAGAACCAACAAACTACTAAAGGGACTTATTACTTTGGAGTCCATTTTCAATCCTAATGATCGGTTTGGGAAGGAGAAAGAAAACATCCAAGTCAAGGGATGAGATTTAGTGTCCATCTTGGTAGAAGAAGGCAAACCACTCCAATTTGGTAAAGTGACAACTGAGCAAGAAAGCTATGAGTTCATACAACTTTGTCAAGAATTCCCCGATGTGTTTTCTTAGAACTATGAAGATTTGAAAGGTTTCAATCCCAAGTTAGCTCAACACACCATTGAATTGGATCCAAGTACTAAACTCATCGTGCAAAAACAAAGGCTAATCAATCCACACATGGAGCCTCTCATGAGAAAAGAATTGAATAAGTTAATAGAATCAAGAATCATATTCCCTATCAAGCATTCTAGTTGGGTGTCCAACTTGGTTCTAGTTAGAAAGAAGAGTGGGGAAATCAGATTGTGTGTTGACTTAGAGAGATTTGAATAGAGCATCTCTCAAGGATCATTATCCACTTCCTTCTATGGAGCATATTTTACAAGTTTTTTTCCGGCTCTAAGAGATTTTCATTACTTGATGGCTATTCAGGTACAATCAGATCATGGTGAAAGAAGAGAATCAGTTCAAGATAGCCTTTACACCAAATGGGGAACTTATGCATATAAGAAAATGCCATTTGGGTTGTCCAACGCTGGAGCTACTTTCTAAAGAGAAATGGACATGACATTCAAGGATTCGATTAACAATGTGGTGCTGATATATCTTGATGATATCACTATTTTTCAAAAATGCAGCGAGACCATCTCTTTCATCCGAGACAAGTGTTCCAAAGATGCAGAAATTTTGGAGTATCCTCAATCCTAAAAGTGTATTTTCATAGCCCATGAAGGAAAACTCCTTGGCCACATTGTCTCCAAAGAAGGTTTGACAATTGATTGAGAAAGAGTTGAAGCCATAAGAGCACTACCATTGCCAAGCCACAAGAAGGCCCTTCAAAGTTTCTTAAGGAGAATGAATTTTGTTTGAGGTTTGTCCCAAATTTTGCAGCCCTAGTCAAACCTATCACCAAGATGTTAAAGAAAAGAATAGCTTTCAAATGGATAGCAGAAGGCAAGGAAAGTTTTGAAGCAATCAAATAAGCCATCTCGAAGCCCCAATTCTCATTAACCCGGATTTCTCTAAGGATTTCATCCTCTATGCATTTGGGGGTGATGATACTATTTCGCAATTTTGGTACAATGAGAATAAAGACAATGATGAGCAGCCAATTGCTTTCTTCAGCCAAAGCCTAGAGGACTATGAGGTGAGGTATTCTTTCATTGAGAAGCATGTTCTTGCAATAATCAGGAGCTTGAAGAAATTCAAGCACCTAGTTTCAAACAACAAGGTTCAATTGTAGGTTTCTCATAAGGGGTTAAAGACTTCCTCCTCAACAAAGACCTGAATGAAAAGAGAGTAGGCTGGATTACTTGTGTCATGGAGTATGACATTGAGATCAAAGTCACCAAGTTGGTTAGAGGAAAAGGATTGTGTGAGCAGTTGGTCTTGAACAAACACAAGGAAGCATGTAATGAGAAGGAGGTTGTTTTGGCGTTGCAAGACAACCATGAGCAAGGAAGCACTCAAAAGGAAAATGATGGTTTCCTCACTCCTTGCTGGACCCAAGACATAATGCACTTCCTAAACACAGGTCTATGCTCTCCAAAGATGAACAAGACCAAAAGAAGACACTTCAGATTACAGGCTGTCCCATATGCCCTTGTGGATGGTGTTTTGTTCAAAAGGGATGTGAATGGAGTGTTTTTGAGATGCATTGGTACAAATAAGATTCATAGGGTGTTAGAAGAGTTCCATGGTGGATCAGCTGGTGGCCATTTTTCACTAAGAGTGAGAGCTCTAAAGATCATGAGGGCTGGCTATTATTGGCCCAAGATGTTCAAAGGTGATTGTTATGCATGGATCAAGAGGTGCAAGAATTGTGCATTCTTCAAGGGTAAAGAGAGACTAGTTGCCCTTCCATTGCATCCAATTTCAGTTGACTAGCCATTCATGCAATGGGATTTGGATTTCATTGGAGTCATTAATCCAAATTCAATCCAAGGACACAAATGGATTTTGATAGCAACGGATTACTTCACCAAGTGGATTGAAGCAGTAGCACTCAAGGAAGCAAATGAATCTAGCATCCTGGACTTCTATGAGGGAATAACAACTAGATTTGGCATACCTACTACAATAATATCAGATAATGCATTGACATTCATTTGGTCCAAGGTAACTGAATGGGCTGTCAAGAATGGGATATACCTAAGCACTTCATCAAATTATTACCCTCGTGGTAATGGCTAGGCTGAATCTACAAACAAGAACTTGTTAAAGATCATTAGGAGGACTCTTGATGAAAATCGAGGTCTTGGCATACTAAATTGAAATCAGCCTTATGGGTTGATAGGATAACTCCCAAGATATGTACAGTAATTCTCCATTCAATCTTGTTTATGGAAGAGAGGCAATTTTTCCCATGTCACTTGAGTTGTGAACATTATAACTCATAAAACAGTTGGAGTTGTTGGATTTTGGGTCCATGGAGGTTAGATAAGCGAGAATTGATGGAACTCCAAGAAATCAAAAATTAGGCATCCCAAGCAATGGAGAAGGATCAAGCTTTGATCAAGAAGACCTTTGATAGGAAGGCCAAGAATAGATCTTTCCAAGTTGGAGATCTAGTGTTAAAATGGGATGCAGACAGAGCAAAACCGGGAAGGAATTCAAAATTTGATGCCATTTGGAGTGGCCCATACATGGTCACAAAGTGTAAGGACAACAATGCCTTCCAATTGTCTTCATTGGATGGTGAAGAATTATAGATTCTAGTCAATGGAATCCATCTAAAGCATTGCTACTGAAGGGAATTCTCCACCTTGTACATATTAGCTTAGGTTTTCATTCCTCCAAGTGCTTATGCACATTGTTTTGTATATTAGCCTTGCTTTCCCTAAGTGCTTTGGCACAAGCTTGTTGTTCTAGGAAATGTGTTTTGTAGGCCTTGCCCTAATTAGATGATGTTCCACCCTCCACCTTCCTCCTTGCAGTGTTCTAGCTAGTTGGGGTACCAAGTAGAGAATTTAATGACTCCATGCCCAATGGATTGCTTCAGCAACTGGGTAACTTCATCCAAAGAAAGATAACCCCTCTGAGATACCAAAATTGTTATCCAAAATGTTCCCCTTGCACATTTTGTGGCTAACTCCCTTCATTCTTCCCTCCCTTGTGCCTCAGTTATAATTTTTGATTTTAAGCACTCAAGACCTCCTGAAATGACACCATTGGATAGAGCTTTTTCTCAAATTTCCCGAAAGGTAAATTTTTCCTCCTAACTCCATGTATTTTTAAAGTTATGGCTCAGTGGAGTTTTTGTGGGAAAATTTCCCCTAAAAGGTTCATAGCCAGTAATATGCCGCCACATGCCCTCGGGAGTGGCAGAGGGAAGAGGTAAACTTGGAATTTTACCAAGTGATTCAGTAAGTTTTCAAAAGGAACATTTCCCCCGGCCCGCCGGCGAATGGGATCCTGACACGTGTCCAAGGGGGAGAAAATAGAAAATTTGACCAAGTGTTGGTGCAACTAAAAATTTTCGGCCCCAAGGCCCACACCCAACCACACTATGCCATGTGTCCTTAGCCCAGAATAGTAGACCACGGAGATTAAGTTAGAATTTTGGTGAAATGTTTGGCGAGGGCGTAAAGTCAAATTTTGGCCGAGGTCCGCATCCAATGGCTTCATGCCACATGTCTCAAGAGCCCGTGGACCATGGAGGGATTTTTAAAATTTTGGCGAAGTGTTTTGGTTAGGTCAAAGGAAAATTATTGGCCCACAGGCCCACCGACCACTCGAATCGTGCCACTGTCGTGGGCGTCAAAGTTTCGGTCATGGGGAAAGATTGGGAATTTTTCCCAAAAGGTTAGCGCAAGGAGGAAGGTTCGCCCCAAAGACCCACATCCAATGGGAGCTTTCCACATGGCACCAAAGCTTTGGAACGTGGGGAAAAGTTGGAAATTTTCCCAAAGCAAAATGAAGGAAATTTCAAAAGGAAAAAATGCCCCCAACGCGAGCCAATGGAATCTCGCCATGTGTCCAGTGGCGGCAAAAAATATAGGACAGGCCCGCATGAAAAAATCTCCAGAAAATCCCACAACCAATGGGGTTTCACCACATGTTCAAGTAAAAAAATATGGCCAAAAGTGATGGAAGAGTTAAGGGGCAGAGGCCCGCGGCGAATCACCTCTTGCCACGTGTCCTCAGATCATCGGCCCGATGGAGATTTTTGGAAAAAATTTCCAATGGTCAAAATGATGGAAAATGAGGCATCAAGAGCCCATGGCCAATGGAATCATGCCATGTGGCACCTAGAATGGTGGAGCATGGGGATTTTTGGGAAATTTTCCCAAATGCAAAAAGTGGAAAATTTCAAATTTTTTGCCCGCAAATCCATTTTGGCCTGTTTTTCCCTAAAATTTCAAATGGCCATAACTTTCGATCCGTGAGCTTAATTTTTCACGTTCTTTATATCAACGGAAAGATGGTAAAATTATATATAAGATTCCAGGGTCAATTTTGTATTTTTATGGATTTTGGATAGAGAAAATTGAAAAACATCTTTGGCATGTGGTCATGAATGAAATGATGTTTCAACCACCATTTTTAATGAAGAATGGCTCACATTCTCTCCCAAAGATGGTGAAAATGTTAGGGATGGACTTGTAAGGATGCCCATGCTGTTTTACTAAATTTTTGGTTGGTGGTTGAAGCTCTCCCATGTTTTCCCATGTTTCTCTCTCCTGGGGTTATTTTTGGCATTGTAAAAGCCAGATTTGGCTCATTTTTTAGGGTTTTTTTGAACATTTTTCATGTATTACAAGCTACCTCTTTTACCTTGAAAGTGATTTTGTGGAAAATTCAGACCTCTTCCAAGACTGCAACCCTTTTTTACCTCTCAGATGTTGTAATGCAAGTGTTTTTGATGTTAAAAATGGCAATGCAGGCTCTGTGAATGAGTTTTAATCCTCTGTTTGTGTTGTTTGATTCATTTCTACCTTCCATTATAGTTTATCAGTTTGTGCATGAAGTTTTGTTGCATTTTTATTAATTGTGTCAATCTATAGAAGTAAAAATTCTCACCACTCCTTTGGTGCATCACCTTATTAGCACTAGTTTTAGTTTTTTTTTGCATTCTCTATATTTCTCCCCTTTTGAATTTAGAGTAGGATCTTGAATTCAAACCCTCTGTAACTTGCAAGTAATATACCTGATCAGAGGAGTTGAGGAACCAGCCTCTAATCTAGAGATTCTTTTCCCATTTTTACAAGTCCCACACTTGGGGAAAAGATTCAATGTTGTGCAATCACACTGGATGTCCATCTCCACCAAAAGTAAATCTGATCAACAACTATGGGTGCTAATGATTTGCACTAACAAGTACCTCTTGACCAACTCTTTTATAGGACATGGAGTAGCAGGTGGTGTTGATCACACAGATATTATAGAGGCACAGATAGGAAGAAGAAGTATGCAGATCAGCATATGATCAACCGTATCTTCAATGTGGGCATGAAGATGTTCCTTTATGTCGTGCCAAAAAAAAGAGCCGTATTCATTATGGAAAAGGTTCTAAGTTAGCTCCTAGATTCATGGGTAATTTTGAGATATTGGAGCATATCAGCCCTTTGGCCTATCGTCTAGCATTGCCACCACAACTTGTCTTGCATACATGATGTTTTTCATGTTTCACCTCGGAGATATATTGCAGATCCTTCTTTCATGTGTTAGATTGGACATCATTATCGGTGCATAGGATCAAGGGTAGGTGATGGTGGAACCCATTCACATCCTGATAGTAGGACCCCGGGCCTTCGAGGTAGAAAGGTTGATCGTGGTTTGGGTGTAGTGGGACAAATATGATGAGATTGCAGCTACATGGGAGGATTCTACTTCATTACAAGTCTGGTTTCCATATTTGTTCCAGTTGACTTCTAGGAGGAAGTCAAGTCTAAGGGAGGGGAATGTAGTGCCCACTTCCCTTTGACACCTTTTTTGATACTTATCTTGATATGGTTGATTACCTTATGGACATTATCATGTTTTGATTTAGTATGATGTTAGACTTGGTCATGGATTATTGTTGATCTTGATTTGGTGATGGTGCATGATGATTTCTCGGAGACACTCATATGTGGATGATGATATATTATTTGACATGGATGTTTTATGGATTTTTTTTCGTAGACATGTGATTTGGATATTATGAGTAGATATAGAAAATGGATATTATATGATGTTGATGTAGTTGTTTATATAAATTATATGTGATAATGTTAAATTGTCTTGATGTTGTTGTGATTCACATATTTAGATGATTTTGTGATTATATTTATATGCATTTTAGATGTTTTGATATGGCCATGAGGCCGAAGGAGGTATTTATGTTTTGCAGGTTAAAAATCACAACAAACATCGGGGGATTGGAGACCAACCATAATGAAATTCTAGGTGAATTCAACAAGATCACCTTGCAACTTGTTTTGTTGTGTTGTGTTTGTTTTTGTTAGGGATTACCATGGGGGATCACCTTTAAATGTGACCATCGGTTTTTTTCGTATTTTATTAATGTGGTTACTTTTATTATTGTTTGTATGTATTTTATTAGTAATGTGTTTCCTTTCTTTTATTTAATTAATATTGTGATAGATTAATGTGAGAAATCATATGGTTAAAATTTAAATAAATCAAATTGGGATATGGAAATTAATAATGGAAGTTGTTGGCTCTTTTTTAAATATGTAAGGGGATGTGTAAGTTTGTGTAAGTCATATTTTGGAGTATGAAACACTCCACCTCCTTGAAATTTGAATTTGTCCTTGGGGCTATTTTTGAGGCTTATGGGACAAGTAAAACTTGTCCATGCCTCTCAATTTAATTTACCAACCATACTTATGGTTGGAGGGGTGATTTTATACTTTTATAATGCATTTTATTAATCATGTTGCAAGTTTGGATTGCGACTCTTCTTACATGTGTTCAATGAAATATTTTACAAAGAGCTATGGATATGGGGAAAAACCCCAAAGCTTTGTGCAAAGTCCCTCAATGGATCATATGATAAGAAATGAGCAAGGAATCCTATTTGCATGTATTTAAAACTTGAAATAATCAAGAAATCTAAAAAATAGCATTAACCTCTATTCTTGAAAGCTTAACAAAATATGCCTACTAAAGACTTAAGCAATCAGTTTTGTTGTTTACTCCATGAGGGTGAATGAATCTCACTAAATGGCTACATGGCCAAGTTTAGCTATTTCATTACTAACCTAACATGGGTGCAAGATGAAGTTATTTTAATGGTGGATGACCCAAGATCAAATGCCTTATTAGCTTGGCTAATGAAAATGAGCTCTTAAGCTTTCTTAGGCTTGTTTTGGCTTTAGCTTATGTAAAGTTGTGTGTTTGAATGGGTAGGATTAGCCTTGTATTTATATTTTTTGGTTTGGAAGAATTTGGAATTTGGGTGCATGTGGGACTAAATCTCAAAAAATCACTTTTAGATTAGATTAGGATAAGCATGCTTTAGGCTAGTTAACTAGGGTTTAGGATAGTTAAACTTGATTAGCAAGTGATTAGAGACTCATTGAGAGTTGGGAGGGGTCCTGGATAATTAATTGTGACTGATAGATATCCTATGAATCCAATAGAAGTGGTCTAGAGAGAACTAGGAGGTTTTGAATGGTTTAAAGGGAATGTTTAGCTAATAAGAGAGATATTAGCCAAATAAGTTGATTATAGGAGGAATGCGAATGAGAAGGTGTCAGAAATGGGCATATGAGAATGGAGCGAAGAAGGGTTGATTAACAAAATGTTGTCAATCACTGTTGAATTAGAGGAAATGCTAGGTGTAAGCATATTTTAGGTGTCTACATTTTCCCCTCTTTGAGGTGACATAAGCGATGTCACTTCAAAGAAAGTAGACAAGAATAAACAAGTAGAAAATTTTGAAGGGATAGAATAAAAATGAGTAGAATGGAGGATGCCCCCTCGATTGTCGATGGGGTGATAGAAGAACTTGATTGATGATCGAAAAGATGACAGAAAGAGAACAAAAGAAAGAATAGTGTGAAGAAGAAGAAAGGGATATAGAAGAAAAAGGAGTATGAGGAAGGGGAATGAGCTAACATCCATCCAATGCCTTTTAAACAACTTTATTTTTCATCATATTGCTAGAGATCTTCATCATCTGGTCCTTATTAAAAAGAATGAACAAAAGTGTAGTATGACATGAAAAGCCATATACGAACAAATGTCCATTTCTAAAAACACTAACTCCATGCAACATACAAAATGCAATGCAATATGAGAAAGTAAAAGATTCCTAACTCCATGCAACATACAAAATGTAATGCAATATGAGAAAGTAAACAAGCTAACCTAATAGAGAAACAAGATGCAATGTTTTTGTTATCAAGCTTCAGTTCCAACCTATGAAAATTAATGACAAGGGTTAAAGATGGTGCCCCAAGAAAGGATACATGCAAGGGGAAAATGGAGGACACTTTAGTTCGATGAAAAAATAATGTGCACTATGAAACAAGTACTAGGTAACTCTCAGCTATGCCCTAGATTACAGATGAAGTAAGTAGCCTAGCTTTTGTTGATGGAGGTAGATCAAGATGATCCATCGGTTGCCATTTAAATGATGAGAATAAGCAAGAAGCAAAGAACGAAGTTTTGATTTTTCTAACATATTTGAATGTTTTTATTTTTATTAACATATTTGAATGTTTTTTTTTTTTTAACATATTTGAATGTTTTTTATTTTTCTAACATATTTGAATGTTTTTGATGATTTTGAAAGTTTTTGAAACTATGTATAGGAAGATGAGGAAGTGTGGATGCCCTAGTGATAGATGGGATGTACAAGGGCATAAGGCCACGTGCGTATGAGAAAGGTGAAGATGTAAAAATGCCCCAATGATTAGGTGGGAGTATTCAAAGGAAAACTCTTCACGTGTAGAAGTGAGACCCAAGGCCATTATGGATAGGTTCAACATGATGATGAACGTAAACCAATGAAGTGTTGGAAGAAGTAAGGATGCCCCTAGTGTAAGTTGGCCTAAAAGCACATGATAGAAAGGAAGGAGAAGATTGTTTTTGTGAAAGGGGACAAAGGTGTCCAAAACATGGCAAAAAAAGTAATCTTATACACATGGATGTTCTAAACGAAGTAGAAGAATGATGTGAATGATATGAATGTAGCTTAGAAGCCTCGTGATGAATAAGTGATTAGCCAAAGGCACAAATCATGAGACAAGATATGGACTAGAGTAAGAGTCTGAAAAAGGTCCAAAAAAGACACTTGGTAACATACTAATCTTGCTTACTCATAGAGATCCAGTGTGTGCATGTGGAATTTAATTACCTCTTGAAGTGAAGATTTAATAGACAACAAGTGAAGACACCCTAGCCAATGTGTAGGAATGATTGATTTTGAAAGGTGATTTTGTGAATGGATGGTGAAAGGATAGCTATACATTACTCGCTACCAGCCAGTGTCCCATAGCCCCGATGAGATGTATTTGATTCTAATCACAACATTGCTCTCTACTGCTAGTCAGCATCCATAGCCCCGATAGAGATTATTGGAAATACCCCAAGAGAGAGTAATATATCAATTTGCTTTTTCTTTTAGCTTTTAGCTTTTGATTTTTGATTGATTTTGATTCTTTTTCTTTCTAAAACTTATTTCAGCTCTCTTGTTTAATAAGGGGTTAAGAACCATAGATGGCTTGATGAGAGGATGTGGAAGTGATTGTGATGATGACATTGGCTAGTGTCAACAAATATGTCCAAAATTTCTTCGCAACAAGTTTATTAGATGTT
The DNA here is from genome assembly GCA_018340775.1 of Taxus wallichiana var. yunnanensis. Lineage (NCBI taxonomy): Eukaryota > Viridiplantae > Streptophyta > Pinopsida > Cupressales > Taxaceae > Taxus > Taxus wallichiana. The sequence continues at coordinate 990,436,187 of CM031240.1, forward strand.
GAATGTGATAGGATCTCTAAGAGGTCAATCGTTCTTTAATTTACTAAGGTGATAAAAGACCAGGGTCAAATAGATACCATAGAGATAAATGTCACAAAATGTGTGCGAATAGGCTAACCAAAATATCACCAAAGGGATGAAAATGGTAGGAAGACTTGTAGAGAATGATAAGAAAGGAAGAAAGAAACATCCATGTGTACGCAATACCTGATTGCAATGTTTGATCTTTGTACCTTTGATTTTTGTTGTGTTTTCTCAATGTTTTTTTGTATTTTTGAATTATTTTTTTTTTTTTAGATTTTTGATAGTTTTTGGAAAGTTGGGACTAACAAAGTCACTCATGTGTGATAAGATCCAACAACGATGTTTGCAACTTCCTTGATAAGGGAGACTAGGTGTGTTTGTTTATCAAGAGTTATATTATCCCCAATCTCAATGATCGTGGTGAGCTCGTACTCAACAAATGACTGATTTATCCTTGAAACATGGATTTTTATGCGGGAGCTTGAGTTCCCTATCCATAGGTTTATGCACTTTACGCCATACTTGATGGTTACGTTGATGTATGATTTTGAATCATGCTTGATTTACAACCTTAAGATTGTTTGATTTTTTGGGAGCTATAGAGCTCTTTGTAGTTTTGATCTGAGCTTGATTAAGAAACTCTGTTTGGGTTTCTTATAAGCTAAACGTGACTTGTTTGATCCCGAGAAGGAGAAGAAAGAGAACGTGGATGTTTAGAACTGATGTGAGAAATGACCGTGGGCTTGCCACAACCATTGATAGAAGAAATATGTGATGGATGAAAAGGATACGGTCCAAGAATTGAAGAGGATGGGCTACTGAGGAGGTGAGCCACTAATAGAAGATGAAGGGAGGGCTACTAGAATATGGCCCTAAGATGGAAGAAGTTGGGCTACGAGGACATGGCCCAAGAATAGAAGAATATGACAAAGGGCTGGCCCAAGGTGTGGCCCAAGGATGTGGCCCAAGATAGAAGAGAGAGAGGGACTACTCGTGAGGGCATCCCATAGATAGAAGAGGATGAAGGGGCTACTAGATGTGGCCCAAGAATAGAAGGTAATGGGCTACCAAGAGGTGACCCACAAGTAGAAAATGGAGGACTACTAGGTGGCCCAAGTATAGAAGAAGATGATGGGCTACTCAATGGTGACCCAAGGAAGATTTTGATTGAGGAATGATGATAGATAAGAATGATTTGGTAATGAGAAGATAGGCCATGGCTCAATGCTAGACCCTAACATCTCATCATGCTCAAAAGAAGGTGAAGATGGAATAGAAGAAGAATCAAGTTCCATGACCTTAGGCTTCTCCTCTATGTTCTGATAAAAGGAATCAACTTCTTTTCCCCAATACGCGAGCGTATCAAGTTCTAGAAAGAATCCTTGTTTATAATCCTCTAAAGGGATATCATCATGTAGTCTTGATTGTTTCTTCATTTTGAGAGAAATCAATTAGTAGAGGTTGTTGTTTTATGGCCATAGAAGGTTGAATAGAAGAAACAGTCCGATGAAGCTTAGGGAAGATTGATTGATAGAAGAAGATGACTGAAGAGAGGAAGTAGGATTGGTGGTAGGTTCCTCATGAATGGATGATTTGATTTGGACTATGTTGTTTTTCTAGAAGATGACGTAATGTAGGTTGGAAAGTAGGATCACATAGCCATTCATTAAGTTGTGACGTAGGAGTTTAATTAGATGATTGACTAGAGGGAATCTGAGTCGTGGAACTCTTTGACGGAGGAAGAGGTCATCGAGATGACTGATGAAGGAGGTCCTACAAAGAAGAAAGGGAGGACCGTGACTCAAGAACCAAATTAGATGTTTGATCAATGGAACTTGGAGTCACACGAGTCTTCAAAGGAGGAAGACATCATTGAGGTGATTTGGAATAAAGGTCCTATGAAGGAAGGGAGGACCATGATTCAAGATTTGATCTAGGGGTATCCAAACAATAGTTGGGATCCAAGTCTTTAAAAGAAGAGTGGGAGTCCGAATGGTAGTTTGGATCTGAATCAAGAAGAAGAGTGGGGGAACCTAAATAATAATTTGGATCAAAAGCATCCAAACCATACCACCGACTATGAGCTGAAGGTGGGGAACAGGTACCCGAATGGGCTCTCTAACACAAAGAACCAAACAAGGTTTAGTCATAATGGGAATCTTTTGATTTGAATTGCTAAACCTAGGTTCCGTATTGTTGTAAATGTGAGAAACCACATGATAGTCAGTCATTGTTGGCATCATTTTTAAGCACAAATGTCTAGACCTAGATAGTGTGATGGAACTCCTTCAAAGGGAAGGAAGTGACATGTCGATTTAGGTAGCATAATGGAAACCAACTAGACATTTTGTAAGTATGGAGATGTGTGTGTGATTTTCCAAGAAGGTCTAAGGAAAATAGACATTGTGATGATGCAATCTCGATGAGATCAAAAATGATTGTCCTAGAAAACAATTTTTCTAGATGAATAATCACAAGGAACAATCATGCAAGTGTGAAACACAAAGCCAATCAACAAGGAAATACACCCTATGCAAATGCGTGTGCAAAGTGAGTTCGATGCAAAGATGATCAACACAATGTCAATATTTACGTCAAGCTCAAAATGAACAAGGCGTAAATATTAACAAAGGGTAGATGTGACTCCCAATCAAAGGATACAATGACATGTTCAACAACCAACAAGGCCAAAATGTTAAAGGGTGAGGTTACAAATGTAAGCCACGTAACCACACCAATTGGACACATCTATCAAGCTTCACGAGAAGTGAGATATTAGTGTCAAAGTGGTATCAAATGACACAAACAAAGTAAGTGACACTCTTTCAAGATTTTGGACAATGTTTGAAGTAAAACCAAGTCAAGGTATACTAAGGATGTGTTAAAATGTGTGTAGCAGTAACACCACAATGTGGATACTTAGATCACATTTATGAAAAACATGACATAAGTATCTTAATTGTGTCGAGACAATGCAAACAAGGTAACACATCAAAGGGAGATCAAATGATGAATCAATCCTAACTATGATGATGATCTTGAAATCAAGATCAAGTGGCCATCAAAGATATAAGGATGCATCCACACACTTTAGACATTTAACAACTCAGCCGCAAACATGGATGAGCGTAAACAAAAAAAAGTGGTGAACACTATCTATGACAACACTCCCGAAAGATGCCTTCTATTGCCCCAAATGGGCAACAAGAATGCAAAGGTGTAGATCAAAAGATGGAAAATAAACTAAGCACCACTTGGGTAGAGCTTCACCTCATCCGAAGGTGAGAAAGAAGCTAAGCTAAGTGAAATGTCATCCAATTTCCATGATGAAAGGCACTTAGATCCAACTTAAGTGGATTCTTTTCCTTGTTCAAAAACAAGGTTTGAATCCAAACAAGTTATCACTTCATGATGGCCAAGACGTGATAAAGGACTAGTAAAGTGGGCTCCAAGACAAAATGGCTTCTCCTAATAAGTTCTCTCAACTAGGTGTTACAAAGTTTATCCATGAGCGAGGTGATTTACCCAAAAAGTCACAATGACTAGTTTGGGAGTATCTCAGCTTTTCCCCCTTCAAGCACAATGGGTAGAAATAAATGCATCCATCATGTACTTTTACTAGGGTCACGATAGAGAAAACTTGTAACTCTAACTCACAAGGAAAACTAGTCAAGTGGGTAAGCGAGCACTTCCTATTTCATCCACGAGGTTACACAATGGTGGACTACTTTAGGGTTCCTGAACCACCCCCATTATTGTAGCTTAAGGCATTATGCCAAAGGGGTTATGTTCCAGTTGAGCGGATAGGGACGTACCCTTTTCTAAAACCTACAATACAATGTTTTGAATATGGTGTGTTTTTTTATCTTGCTTAACTTAATGTGGTTTTAAGTAGCACACCATTTGGCAACCTGCAAGAACACATGTATTAGAAGTTTTGTGTTTTGTTTAGCTCCTCCTTTCTTTGACGACAATCATAGGTCCTATAGACAACAAGTTTTAGTAATTTTCCACATAGGTTGATGTTTAAGAAAGAGAGTTTTTCACTTTTCTTTTGATTCCTAAGATCACCAAAAGGTGTGAAGGAAGAGCATACACAATGTGAAAATTCCACTAAATCACATGAAAGTTTTATTTCAACCTTTATAAAACAAGTGTTTTTTGAACAATTTATATGAGTTTTGTATTGGTGTTTTTGATCTCCAAGATCACCTTGGAAGATGCGAGGAGAGAGCATACACACTTCTACAAAAACTACTTCTAAGTAAAAAAAAAAACACTTTTAATCTATGTAAAATGAAATGTTTAAGAAAAACAACCTATTTTTTCCAATTTATTAGTCCTAAAAACCTGCAGTGATGGATTAGAAAAAAGTTTTTACAAAAAATATAAATTTTTTGGAATTTTTAACACAAAAACACTGCAAGCGCCTATACTACACTAAGCGCTTTCTCAACCGATGGATACACACATTTACTTAAAAGTATGCCTAGTCAGTAAAAAAAATTAATAAAACCCAATGAAGTAAACACAGACACTCACAATATGACAGAGACATGCCTATATTGACATACGACGCTTAGTTATGACAATGTATGCACCTAAAATGAGCCCTAAATAGAGAACTCAAAATTTTACATATTCGTATGCTTTTACACCTCAAGCCATAGAGAGATGGCTACGCACCCAAATGATGGAGATGCACGTGTGCATCCTTGTATGGGTTATTTCTGATTTTTACATAAATCATACCATTTATGCCTATGTGAGAGACGAGATACGCACCATAAGATGACGGAGATGCATGTGCATTTGTAGAGGTTTAATTGCAAATGATGGGGACCTTCCAAAGGTGCGTAATGCCTATATGAACGGTATGTTGGGGTTTTAACGACGTGTACGCCCCTTTTGTTGGACACCTATGCGCACCCTATGAAAAACCTACAAAAAAACACGGATTTTCAAATTTTCAAGAGCAAATAGGTTAGTTGTTAGTCAAAGTGTCCTATTTCTATATCAAACCCACAAAATGTATGTAAATGAAGGTCATTTATCTAGGGTTAGAAATAAAAATGAGGAAATAACAAGTGATTTGAGAAAAACTTGAAAATGAACTTTGAAAAACCTAAAAGACCTCCATTAATGGAGGATGGACATAAGTGTCCCACCAGGCGTGCCAAATGTGTTCAATGAAAGATTTTGCAAAGAGCTATGGATATGGGGCAAAACCCAAAGCTTTGTAAAAGTCCCTCAATGGACCATATGATAAGAAATGAGCAAGGAATCCTATTTGCATGTATTTAAAACTTGAAATAAGAAAGAAATCTAACAAATAACATTAACCTCTATTCTTGAAAGCTTAATAAAATATGCCTACTAAAGACTTAAGCAATCAGTTTTGTTGTTTACTCCATGAGGGTGAATGAATCTCACTAAATGGCTACATGGCCAAGTTTAGCTATTTCATTACTAACCTAACATGGGTGCAAGATGAAGCTATTTTAATGGTGGATGACCCAAGATCAAATGCCTTATTAGCTTGGCTAATGCAAATGAGCTCTTAAGATTTCTTAGGCTTGTTTTGGCTTTAGCTTATGTAAAGTTGTGTGTTTGAATGGGTAGGCTTAGCCTTGTATTTATAGTTTTTGGTTTGGAAGAATTTGGAATTTGGGTGCATGTGGGACTAAAGCTCAAAAAGCACTTTAGATTAGATTAGGATAAACATGCTTTAGGCTTAGTTAAGCTTGGTTTAGGCTAGTTAACTAGGGTTTAGGCTAGTTAAACTTGATTAGCAAGTGATTAGAGACTCATTGAGAAGCTGGGAGAGGGTCCTTAGGATAACCAATTAAGTGATTATAGATAGCCTACGAAGGTGTCAGAATGGGCATTTGGAGGAAGAAGGGTCAATAGAAGTGGTCTAGATTAAATGGCATGAAAGTTGGTAAAGGATCTTAGCTCATAGGTGATTTTCCTTATAAGGATATGTTCTTCTCGATTATTAAAATCATGCTTGATAAGGATACACCTTTTCTACTCTTAAGATCCTTTACACTTACATGAAATTGGAATGACTTAAATCCATTTTTCAATGTAGGTGATTTTCCTTATAAGTAATCTAGTTATACTTGTAAATTTTTATCTATTTATTTAATTCATCCTCGGATCAATCTAGTCAGTTTTATCTGATAAGGAATGACCTAAATAAGCTAAATTTTCTCTCATGTAATGAATGGTAAAATCGACATTCCATGAGTTAAGGTACACGTTGGACTGAACTTTGTTGTTGTAAGTTCTTTTACTTCTATGTGAACGCACTTCCATTCAAAGAGGTTGTTTGGCAATATTGGTCTTTGAAGATCGATGAAAGTCATTACTAATAAAATAGGCATAACCTATACACGATAAGGGATACCCAAGACCCTATTGAGGATTGACTTACGGAATCCTAAGCTAGGTGAAAGTATTTCCTACCTAAGCTATGTTACTTGATACAATTCTATTTCTAACCTAAACTGGTACTAAAGAGTTAGAAGGGTTGCTAGGTATTAAAACTAGAACCTAACAGGTAAAAGGTTATTAGGAATGATCTAACCTAGTTTCTTAAAAAGCTATTGTATTTTTGATTACTTACCTATGTGGAGTTATCTAACCTAATGTTAAGGAATGTCATGGGGTTAGTGGTTAGTGTTATAATCCTAAAGGTATAAACTTTAATTCTACCTAAGATCTAACCTTAAGCCGCAAATCCATCCTAAGTTATTTAATATTAGGGAATTTAAGGGGTCGCAAGTATAGGGTGATGGTTCCTAAGGCAATTAATGTTGATTTATAAGGATGAAAGGACATGACTGGACTTAATAATAATTTTAATCTAGTAGGGGTTAGTTTAAATCGTTTCATGGAATTAGGATGATGCTTAGGTGGAAGTTGTTAGAGTAGGTATTTACCTTAGCTCATGTTCACCTAGGTACTCTATTTACCTTTATTATATTTATCCTCACCCACTTATGTGTGTGGATATTTATTTTATCTTATTTAGATATTAGGAGATATTATCTAGTTGTTAGGTTTAGTTCTTTCCTTGATCTATGGTATTGACTAGATCCTTGATGTCTAGTTCTCTCCTAAATCTATGGTCTTGACTAGTTCTTTGATGACTAGTTATTTCCTTGATTCATGGATTGATCTACGACCTTGATTGGTTCTTAGATTGTTATTCCTCGCCTATTTAAGCAAGGCCCATTCTCAATGTATTACATTGAGTTCCATAATAATATATGATATTGTTGCTCATTTGTTTGCAAAGGTTTATGTAAAGTTATTCTGGCGAATTGCTTTCATCTTATTAATCGTGATGTTTAATTACCATCTGTTTCTTGGGTATGATCTCTGGTTATCATTCCTTTCATGCTATCAGAGCTGGAGATTGTTGTTGACATCCATCTGTAAGTTTTATTTTGCAAATAAATTCATTGTATATTCATATATTTGGGATTTGGTCGTATTTTGTTGTTGTGTGCATTTTTATGCAAAACGGAGGCTTCCATTGATCCAAAGGTGGGAAAACCCTAAGATCGACTATTCTTGGAGGTAGTCATTTTTTTGAGTTTTTTGTATTGTTTCTAGGAAACACACCGATTGCCTTGGGATCCATGCCGAAAAAAAAATGAGGGATTTTTTTATTTGAGTCTGTTGGATTTCTCAGATCTCGCACAGGGTAATTTTCTATTGCAAGGCGTATCTATCTCATTTATGCGTAATGAAGGTTTTTAGATCTTTCCTTTTTTGGCAGGGGTCCACGGATGTTGTGCATGTTTTTTTGCTATTTCAAAATCCGCAGTTGCTATTTTTGGCAATAAAGGTCACTATCTACACAGTCCAGAAATAGTAATTTTTACCAGAAGAGGCAGTTGGATGTGACTTTCTCAAAAACACGCGACACACCCCAAAATAGTAAGTTGTGCAAACACCCATTAAAATCCTTAGCCCTTGGTCATATGGTATGGTCATATGAGGGCTTAAAGCTTGTGATTCCTACTAGTAGGTGCTTAGCTTTATCCCCTTTAATTTTATTTGTGTGGTGAAGGCAACAACAATTTATTTTGTTTTAGTGGCAACTAAAATAAATAACAGAGCAAAATATTAAAAAGCTTGTAACTTTTGATCGGTAACTCGGTTTTGAGTGTTTTTTTACAAAAGTGCTTGTTTTTTCATGCTCTTTCCATTGAAATATTTATTTTGAGACTTGCACTATAATTATAAAGTGCCAAATATGGAGGAGTGTTGTAATCAATTGTGGATGCAATTTCGGTTGAGCCCGACGTCCTAAATTTTTGGGAGTTATAGTTTGTACCTATCATGGATTCTGAGAATGATATGCTTTTCTCTGAAGTATGTGGACTTCAAGAGGATATTGTAAAATTTTTGGAAGAAAATAGATCGCTCAAGAAGTGAAATTCTCTTCTACAATCACTCATTCACGATAAGGATACAATAATACACTCCTGTAGAACAAACTTGCTAGCCTACAACATCACCATCATATTATGGACAACCATATCCATGCTCCTAGTCCACTTACAACTGTTGCTCTTGTACCCACTGACATTGATCTGCCAGTCTTTGAGCTGTTTTGCTCTTTGATGCTTCTAAACCTATGAGGCTTGTTACTGCATGCTCTTCCACATCTGTGCCTATTACAGTACCACATGTTGTGTATCCTACTTCTGCTCAGCTGTATGGATTTTTTGAGAAGCATACCACTTCATTCAGATTCTCGCATGCTCCGTTCTATGGGTCTCACTAGCGGAGTCATTGTAGACATTCACAGGTATTGTTTCCTCTATTCCACATGTTAAGTGGAATTCTCGTCATGACATTGGTTTTCGAGCAGATACTTCATTGGGATCACACATTGACAGAGCTCTTTTTTTTTGTTCACTCAACTCTTTTTGAGGATCATGAGCAACACATGAGTTCTGCACCTTCACTCAGGCTTGAGAAACCTGAGATTTCAGTTGTCAGACATGATCAACCTGACACACATTCTAATGTTCTTTTGCATGCACCCATTGTGCATTTTACACCAAGTCATATGTAGGCATCTTCTTCATCCATCCATGTTGATTTGGGGTGGATATCTGATCACTCGTGGCAGTGACATAGGCATTCATTGAGAGGACTCTACAGGCATGGCTCCTCCACCATTCGGCCTCTTGCTCCACTTTCTATACCTTCTGCATTGTGATGCTTCTTGTTTTGAGCATTTTTCTTTAGCAGGTGTAGTGTATCTCTCTTGTTTGTTGAGAGATTTTGTATATGTATTTTCGACACTTTTGGCATGTTGATAGTATCTCTTATGGGGGATCTATTCTGGTGCATTCCAGTGTTAGTTTTCGTGTTTGAGTAGTTGTTTTGACAACTCATATCTTTTGTAGCATACTCCACCCATTCAATGATAATGGGGGGTGTACTTCAACATTGAGTTCCATGTTTTATGTCCTTGCCTTTTACCTTGGCTTTTCTTGGATCTGACACTCTGGATTTATGTCCTTACCTTGTTGCTTTATTGTTCTTAGATCGTGAACACCTATTTCGCAATTTCATCAAATTATGTTTGGTGTTTTTTTAGCACTTTCGACATCACTTCTTGATAGTCTCCTTGATGGAGCTATATCATTGAGACCAAGGTCGAGTTCATTTGAGTTTTGTGATCGAGTAGTGGATTTAGACCATAGTGCACACCAAACTTCTTCAACATTGTACAAGTTTTTGAGCCGAGCTTCTTGGGATGCCTTGGAGTGGGTCTTTACTCTCTTTACTTTGTTGTTACTAGTTTTGGGTACCTTGCAGTGTCCCTTTTTTCCCAGTTATTGTACATGAGTACCTCATCAGGCCTAGTTTCTGGGACTCATACTATGGACATGCCACATCTATTTTGGCCCCTAGCTTCACTTGAGGGGGGGTGTTAGAGTAGGTATTTACCTTAGCTCATGTTCACCTAGGTACTTTATTTACCTTTATTGTATTTATCCTCACCCACTTATGTGTGTGGATATTTCTTTTATCTTATTTAGATATTAGGAGATATTATCTAGTTGTTAGGTATAGTTCTTTCCTTGATCTATGGTATTGACTAGATCCTTGATGTCTAGTTCTCTCCTAAATCTATGGTCTTGACTAGTTCTTTGATGACTAGTTATTTCCTTGATTTATGGCTTGATCTATGACCTTGACTAGTTCTTAGATTGTTATTCCTTGCCTATTTAAGCAAGGCCCATTCTCAATGTATTGCATTGAGTTCCATAATAATATATGATATTGTTTCTCATTTGTTTGCAAAGGTTTTATGTAAAGTTATTCTAGAAAATTTCTTTCATCTTATTGATCGTGGTGTTTGATTAGCATTTGTGTTCTTGGCTTGGTACGATCTGGTTATCGTTCCTTTAATACTATGATATCACCCAAAATGGAAACACCTTAAAATTTGGGAACTCACGAAACACAAATGAAGGAATGAGGTGTTAGATACTGGATCAATTAATTCAATTAATGAACTTTGTTTCACGTATTTTAACCACTTTAATGGCATGCTAAAGTAATTTTGACCTAGTTGTTACAAATTATAGTGAGTCAAGTACAATTTTCTTTCTACATGAGTTATTTTTCAAATAGGGATTTATATATAGAGATAATGGCTATTATAAGGTTTCAAATAATTTTTATTTTCAAGTGTATAAGAGCATCAGGACATAATCTATCTTAACCATGTTTGATCTTCAAAGTGGAAAAAGGTGGAGGATTAAGAGAGTGTTGTTTGGACCATGAGCTCTTCTTTCGAAACTTTATCAATGAGAATATCAGGCATGATAGGGATAATAATCAGTTAAAGTATCTCTTTTTTAGTCCTACATGGTTTCATTAAAACCTTTTCTTTTGAATGATTTTTCCTGCCCATACACTACTTTATGATTAATATGATAAATGTGATTGATGAGGTTTTGTAATACTTGCATTCCTTTGTGAATCCATGATAATATTTATGTTGAAAACTTATGTTGCACAAATGATCTATTTGTGTAAAAACAAAGATTGGTGACTCTATTTAGCTTTGGTTATGAGAAATTGTTGTACTACACTTCAAAAAAGTGTGGATAAATCAACTACGATGTTAAAAAGAACTTCTCCCAAATTTTGCAAGTGAGGTGGATTATTGTTTGAGAACTTATTTATCATTTTGATATGTTCTCACGGATGACTCATATGTTACTTATAATGATCATGGCTTGATTTACGACCTTTGACTAGTTCTTAGATTGTTATTCTTACTTTTAAACTTAGGTTCTCAACTATCATTGAGGTTCCATAATATTTATGATATTGTTGCTCATTTTTTGATTATTTATGTAAAGTTATTCTAGAAAATTGCTTTCACCTTATTTACATGTGATGTTTTATTAGCATCTTCCTTATTCTTGGCTTGATGATCTCAGTTATTTTCCTTTCAGCAGATTCACTAGAAATGGAAACACATATTATTTTTGTTTGAACTCACCGATAGTTGGCAGAAGTGGTAAGGAAGATTGGGTGGGAGATATGGAATTAATTCAATTAATGAAATTTGTTTCATGAGCCCGAACCACTTTGGTTGGCAGCAAGGATGCCAAATGGGATTTTATTTGGTTGTTTCATTTTGCATGCTCTCTGATTTTCTTTCTACATGCACTTTGGTTTTTCGAACCAGCAGTTTAAACTACATTACATGGCTATTATGGAGGTTTCAAATATATTTTTATTTCGTGGAGTGTATAAGAAGCATCAAAGGATCTAAGAAGTATTTAGTTGTTTGATCTTTCATGGAGAAGAGGAGAAGAAGTGAGTTTGGCTAGAGGTCTTCTTTGATTTTACAACGACACTATCAGGCATGATAGGCCCTAACTATTAAAATCTCTTGCTTTCCTCTAAGTGTTTTCATTAAAACAACTTTTCTCTAATGATTTTTGTGCATTTCATGCTTAATATGATAAATTGATTGATGGGTTTTGTAATACTTGCATTTTGGGTTTTGAATCCATGATACATGTGGTTCTGTTGAAAACTTATGTTGCACAAATGATCTATGCATGCAAAAAAAAGTTGGTGACTCTATTTAGCTTCTTTGGTTATTGGAAATTGTTGTCTGGTTCGACCAATTTTGTTGACAATGAAATACTAGCTGATTTTTAAAAAATAACTCTAAATTCTTAAAAGGAAATGAAAAATTGTTGTTGAGATTATTGTTTGAGAACTTGTTGTGTCTTGTGATCTCAAGATTGCTAAGCAACTCTAGTTATGATATTTCAAACAAGTTAAAAGAGCTTTAGTTGGAAACTTGTTTTGGTAGAGTGGTAACAAAGATTCTTGGGTCTGTGAAGCATGCGTTTTGATCCATAGTTTAATGGACTATGGACAGACCCGAATATGGTTTGGGTTTTAACTTCTTGACCCCATTATTGAAATTCGCATGCACTATGGATAAACCCATATATGGCTTTTTGTTTATGTATCTCACTTTGTGGAAGCTTTGACTGATATAAAATTTACATGCATAGGAAAAACTGTATATGGTTTAGTTTGTATTTCATCCTACGAAAACTTGATTGTTTTTGGAACAATATTGAATTTGGAACTTGTGTTTGTTATCTTGGATAGATTGTATTGTTGTTTGAAGCCACTTTAGGTAGGGTGCTTGTGAATTATTTCCTTATGACTATTTAACTATTATTGTAGGTTCATTATGAACCCAGCTTTCATGTTTTGTAGTCATTTGGTCTGAGCTTTGTCAAAGCATTTTACATCCCATTTGAGTTGGGAAATAGGTTTGAAAGGATCTTAACTTAAAATGGAAGCTAGTTGTTTGTAGAATGAACTATTTTATAAGAAGTTTCTTCTTACTCGATCTAGCTCTACGATGCTGGTGTATTTAGGGAATTATGATTGTGATATTGTGATACATCCTTGTGCAATCATTTTGTTACTTGGTGTTTGTAATTCAAAGGTAACCTGAACAATGTGTTGGTTCAGATATTATAATATTTTGATTATTTATAAACTATTGAGGGAAAATGTTGTTACCCAAACTTGGTTACAAGCATTTGAATGATCTTGATCCTTGTGGGAGCTTATGCTTTACATTGTGTTTAGATTTGTAATTCAAATATAGGACAGTACGTATTATTTATATGATGTTTTGATCTAGTCGTTTGTCTGGAAACCCAATCTATAGTTCTTGTAGTGATATACTATGTTGAGATAGTTCTATTTTACCTAAACTGTTGGAAATTTTGAGTGTTCAGCATCTACTCAGACTTCTTACCTCTTGTTGGGTCCAGTAAATGAATGTTAGGTCTTGAAATTTTAATTGTGATTCAAATCCATTACGGACTGTGTTTGAACTTCACTATTTTATCATTGAGTTTAAAAAGAGAATAGTAATGGAAAGGATTGATGGAACTTCACTGTTAGATGGTAAAGTGTTCTAAGAAGGAAAAATGCTAGTGTTCTCTCTTCAGGATATTCGGTCCAATAAAATATTGTTAAGTCTTTGACAAAATACACTGTGAAACTTACTGTCCTTGGACTGTGTATGAACTTCATTATTACAATGTTTCCAATGGAAGGTAGAATTCATGCATTATAATGTGAAGATTTAGAAGGGAAGATAATTTTTGTTTTCTCTTTCCTTGGAGTTGATCTTGTTCTCTTTCTTTGGAACTCTTGCATGAACTTAAACTATATGTATGAGAGAAGGAAAAACTGTTTTATTAAGTTGAAAGAAATGATTATAGTTTGGGATCATATTCTGGTAAGACACTTTCTATAATGCAGTTGGGTTAAGTTCATTGGTTGGAACCTCCTGATTTTTATTCTTATTGGAAAAGGAAATCAGTGTTTATTAGTCTTGTATACTTTTCATTTGACTGAAATGAAGTAGAATGAGATTGAAGTTAGGTTGGAAAAATAAATTGTAGCTTGTTGTTGACTATTAATCCATATTTCCTTTTTGATTTCCTTTATTTGGATCTGTTTTGATGAATACCTTAAATTGTTAAATTTTAAAGTAGAGTTACTTTAAAGGAATAGTTTAAATCATGATATACATTGTTTCAACCTTGTTGATGATTATGTACTTTGGCAAATGGAATGCTTTCTCTTCTTCTTTACTTGAAAGTTAGTTGAAGCATCCAAGAGGGAATATGTCAGTAAACACTTTTGTATCTTATAGTAAAGATATGTGTTGTATTATAGTTGGTAGGATTGGAAACAATGATATGTTATGTATTGTTGTTTGGTAAAGATAATTGATGGGATCAATTATACTTTAATTTATAGGACATGTATTATAGATTATATTCTGATCTTATTTTTGATTAACTTGTTTAGTATTGCTCTTTTTTTATTGATATTACTTATGCTTTGGGAGTATGAATTACTTGTTGTTCATTAAAGCAGGGTTGTTTTATTGGAACAATTAGTGGAATGCACTTTGTTTTAAGGCTTATTGCTTATCATGCCTTATGGCCTATTGAACCGACCCTTACTATCAATTTTGCAGATGGACTTCATAAGTGATAAAAGAAGGAAAAAACTTATATGATGCATTGGCTGATCTAAGTTGATTCTTGTGAAGAATTTTGATCTGTTCTTAAATTGTATTGAAAAAGAAAAGTTATTCTCTTTTGAATGAAGGTTGTTGTCATGCAGTATGTATGAAATGCATAAGTTGTAAATGTATAAGTTTTGAAAAGGAAATGTAGAATGAGAATTTACTTGCATGGATTATGTAAATTATCTTGTACTTTTGCAAAAGAAATGGAATCCTATTCTGTTGATGTTCTTCATGTTATTTATATGTTTCAATGAGTGTTCTTGGATAAGTAGGAAAAGGGAATTAGAGTATTATCCCTAAACGTGAAGCAACTAAATAAGTTGTAGATAATCAATGTTCTTATCTAAACAATTCATATTATTAAAGTAATGTGTGATGAACTTACAATGAACTCTATAGAATTTATAAAGGATATAAAGGGTGTGTAAGTCCTAATAACTTAACTATGAAGAGGAAGAATCTTCCTCTCTTATGAAAAAGTAAACAAGAAGGAAGATATGATATATACTCATTAGACTTCATTTAATAAAGTCTACTAAGTTACAACCTTAGTGGTTGTTACACTTTCTTGAATAGTTAAGTTACATATAATGGAACTTAAGAGGTTGTTGTCCTTTCTTCGTGGTAGTTGCTGGATAAGCCAAAGTTAACGAACATCAAAAGCAATATTAAGTTAAGGAAGTTCTGCAAGGGTTAATGGAACCTGATTTGGAAAAGAACTTAGGGAGAGTTGGATTAGAGTCTGGGCAGGGTTGCTGAAATCTACCTTTAGGAATCCAAATTAATTTAACTTTAATAATCTCCTAAGGGTATGTATATCTTGATGAGGCTATTCTATAGGATGCTGGCACATGCCGACTGTAGGGTTGTACCTTCGAGAAGATTAGGATCTTCTCGAGGATACAACATTGTAGTTGACATGTGGCAACACCCTTCTGCATTGATTGTCTAGATCTACACACTTTTGGACTTGAACTTAGTTTCTCTCTAGGACTGGGTAGTAGTGTAGTTACGATATGAAGTATCCCTCTAGGACTCAGGGTATCTTGGCACACGGGGTTGACCTAGGTTGACCTAGTATGCCAATCTATCCTAAGTCTTTGTGAGCTCCTTCCTATCATAACCTACGATGTTAACCAAAACTAGGGATAAACCTTGGGCAAGAGGACTGATGAAAGTCAGTAAAGGAAATTCTAGATAACAATAGAGTGGGGTGAAGGATGTATTCCAGATTGACAAGTATGCCATCAAGGAATAAGTAATACAAATCAGTATGTTAAAATCTTTGGCCAAAGTATCGCAAGCTGTTGATTGCGTTGTCCTATGTCACCTAGTCTAAGGATCGTGATGCAAATGAATATTGGTAACAAATATTCAGTTAGGTTCCTTAGAAAGATCACTCAATACGCATAATAGGACAAGAGAACCAAGTATACGTAGTATATAGAAAATTATTCAATACTTAATGTTAAACATGAATATATCGATAGTTTATCAAGTCACGAAATGAATAGATCAAGAGTTTTACCGAGTCATTACAAATGCTACATATGGTTATCTGTTATAAGAATGGTTGTTTTGGGATGTGTGTTCTAAATTACTTATTTATAACAGAGAACATTACTCAACAAAAATCTTGTTTCTAAAGTCTTAAAATGGGAATGTTACACCTTTGGGGTGTGGGATTTTTGGAGTGTGCAAGTAATTTGTCATATTTTCACCTACCTCTTTATTGTGCTTAGAGAATGAAATTTTGTCTTTTGTGTTGGAATTAAGGATGTGTGATGTGGCATCCTACATGGATCCACATCATCCTCTTCTCTTCCCCTTTTATTTAATTCAAAATCTTTGTTTGTTTTGGGTTGTTGAATCTTTTTGCATACTTCTTTGGGGGCACATTTTCTTGTGTTGGGAGCTCTTTCTTTTGGAAGGAGTTTGGAGAAACTTTGCATGCTTGGAGATTTCTGTTTTGGGACTATGTTTTGGCATTGAGATCTTGCTATTGGAAACAAAAGCTACCATGGAGAGGTAGGAGTTCAACTCTTCTTCTATGTTGTTATTTTTCTTGTTGTGTATGAATGAATGGTGCATGTTTTTATTTATTTGTTGGCTAGTTTGGTAGAATTCCATAGGAATGGTGTAGGAGAAGGCTATGGGGAATCCATGTGGGGGCATAAGGGAATGCCATTGGCATCAAAATTTTGTGGAGGGAGTTTGGGTTTGGGATCCACTATGGAAAATAAATATCTTGCATTTCTTACTTTGTGGGGGCATAAGGAAATTTGTGGGGGCATAAGGAGGGAATGTGGGGGCATAAGGAAATGTGTGGTGAAATTTTAATGGTGGTTTGTAATAGGTGGATGCTTGATTCCCATTGGGAGACATAAGTTACTTCCCCATAGTCCTTGCTCCTTTGGCTTGCATGATCAAGCTTGAGTTTTGTTTGAATGTTTGTAAATGTAGTTGAAATCGTTGTTTTTTTTTAACTATGTTTTATATTGAATTTTACATGTTAAAAGAATGTTGTGTGTTGTGGAATCCAGTTACTTCCATGGGTTGAAATCACACCTGTTATTGTATTATGGTTGGGGCTCAGGGGTCCAATGTTGAAGTATAGCTTCTCCTTTCATTGGATGTCTTGGTTGGGTATAGAGTGTTGCCTTTCCCCACTTTTATTGTGATCAATGTGGAAGAAAAAGAAAACTAGCATGTTGCTGTTCTAGAGCAGAAGAAGACCATTTTTCTAGCCCTTGTGAAACAAATTCATTTGTAATCCTTTCCCACTTGATGTGGATGAAATTGTAATATTTATATTTGTGAAGAAAAGATGTTGTAACTGATTGTGAAAGTTGTACATTCGAATGTGAAGGATAATTATATTCTGTTCTATTTATTGGAAAGGAATATAATTCTGTTATTGCATTCAAACCTTGTAAGATGTAAAGTTTTATAAGTGAAGTCAATAAAGAATTTGCAAGATCTTCTCCCATATGCATGGTTGGATTGAATTCAATGTTTCATTGTATGGTAAAAGAGAAAATTAAATCTCTGTTTAAAAAAAAAAAGAATACGTATGAAGGAATTATATTGCTTTGTCTCCTTGTGAAATATATTAAATTGGAAATCAGACTTTACAATTTAGCTTTGAAATGATTTTTTTATAAACAAATAAATGTATTAGATTAGATTAGAAATAAAATATCACACTTAAATGATAAAATTGATATACAGATTTTCCTAGAAATGAATCTCTGTTGTAAATTTAAAACTGGTAATTATTTAATTAAAATGTACATTTGAGCCTGCACATTATAATCAACTTGAAAATGATATAATTTAGCATGCTAAGACATAAATGAACTCAAATTGACAAAGAAAACTTAATAAAACAATTTAAACATTGCAAAATCGAACCCAATCCGTTTCAAATCTATTTTCACAAATTGTTGGACAAAACTTAAATTGGAATAAATTGAGCAAGTTTATCTTCCTAAACCATTCTAAACCCTTCATAGAATAATCCTCTATGTCTTTTTGGCATGTTGAGTGAAGAAGGAGATCAAATTGAACAAAAATTTATAAGTCAAAATTACAAGTTTTCTATTTAAAAGCCTGCAGATTGTTTTCATAAAATTAACCCCTTAAACTTTATTAAAATGTAAAATTTATGATTCATATGCAAATAGGGCATTGAGATCTTTCCATAAAGTCCTCGTTTGCCCAAAACTGAGAATTTTAGCTAAAGTTATGGCACTTTGAAGTTTTCCTGCCTCAGTGGGAAAATTTGGGAAAATTTTTCCTACAGCAGCTGCGGCTCTAAAATTTCCTATCGGGATATCCTTAGAAAAAAAATTGAAAAATTTTCAGGGAAAATTTTTAAAATTTCCTCCACCGGCTGTGTAACCAATCAGGGGCCGCCACATGTCCTCATGGGGCAGCGACGGAGGCATGAAATATTTTTAGCCCTTGAACCTTTTTAGGTTTTGGGAAAATTTTATCTTTTCCTCACTGCAGGTCCGCGGCCAATCATAGGATGCCACATGGCAGCATGGCGGTTAAAGCAGAGGGGGTAGAACCCATACGACCTTTTGTTTTTTTGAAATTTTTGTTTGGGAAAATTTATTAGAAACCTCCACAGCCCCGCACTCCTGCCCTTACCTCGGTGTCATCTCCCTCGTGGATACGTGGACCCGCATGCACCTTTCATCCCTTTTCTCTCCCCTTGGGTGAATTTTCCACCCAAACCCCACCACCCCGCCCTTCCCTCACTTTCCCTACCGCATGGCTAGCAGAGTGACATATGTCCATCGGAGGACCCATGGAGGTGCGGGATAGATTTTGAATTTGCACCTACATGGGGAAAAATTTCCAACACCGCCCCAGCAACCCACCGACCCGGCAAATGGGCTTCCTTCCCTCAACACGTGTCCCCTTGGGGAAAATTTGACCCCTAAAATCCGCCAGACCATAAATAGAGTTTTACAAGGAGTTAGGAGGACTTCTTTATATCATTGGAAAGGTGAGAAAATTTCCTATCCAATGGGAATGATTTAGGGAAATTTTGAATGCATTAAGTGTGAGAAAAATCAAGTTGAAACTCGAGCTCATGTTAGAGAGTGGGTATTGTGATATTTTACCCCCGAACCTAACTCAAACTTCTACCCATAAAATTTAGACCTTGTGACCTTTGATAATTGTTAATAAATGTAAAGTATGTTCTAGTAAGATTAGACTTGCTCCGAACCCGATAGGGTCAATTGTTGTCTTACAACCTAGTTGTGGACGCTTAATAAAAAAAAAAAAAATTATTCCATAATTTTCTGACTAACCCTAGGTTGTTTTAACAGCATCACACAATAAAATAAAGATTTCACCACCGAATGGGGAAGTTTTTCCTATATGTTCATGTCTTTTGGATGAAGAACAAACCTGGTGTGTTTTCATGCACTATGGTTCAGGAATTTCAGACTTCATCTTGAAAATATATGGATTAGTGAGAGAACATTGTAATAATCTGCGGTTGATGTTTGAGATGCTAACAAAGAGAGTATATCTCTCAACATTAAGAAATGTGTTTTTGATATTCCTTTTGGAACCCTATTGGGACATATCATATGTAAGGAAGGCTTGTTGGTGGATCCTCCCAAAGTTGTCGTTATTGTGGGATTGGGGAACCTACCAGCCAGAGCGCTCCATGGATTCCTTGGGCATATGTGGTATTTATGGAAATTTATTAAGGGATATGCCAAGATCATCTCACCATTGGAAAATTTACTAAAGTAAAAAAGTACATTTCATTGGGGAGAGCACAATAGATAACATTTGACACATTAAAGAATAGGCTTATCACCACACCCATATTACTTTCCCTCTTGGAATAAACCATTCCATGCACATGTTGATGCTTCGTAGGATGGAGATTGAGCAATATTAACACAACACGGAGAGGTAGTTGTTGACCACCCTTTGTGATTTTCCGCAGAAGCTAACCCCAATCGAACCAATTATAATACCAAAAAGTGCAAGGCATTATCAATTATCTACACGCTTGCACAAATTCGGGTAGTATTTGCTAGTGACACCTTTTATATTTTACATGGACCACATGGCCTTAAAGTACTTGGTCTAAAATCCCATATTATAAGGGTGCATATACAGTGGGTCCTATTATTTCAAGAGTTTGAGTTTAAGGTTTTTGTAAAATCAGGTAAGGGTAATTTGGGGCCTAACCATTTATAAGGGACTAACTCAAGAGAGGATGTGCACAACATTAAGGATACAATGCTAGATGTAAAATTGTTTAGATTGCAGCATGCACCCTCTGACTTAGAAGATATTTTTTTGTTTCTCAAAATGGGTGTGGCGTCAAAAGGAATGAAGAATTTGGAAAGGAAGCAAATCATCCATACACACCGTGACCTATATGTTAATTAGTGGAGACTTATACAAGCTAGGTCATGATGAGGTTTTGCATCGGTGCATGTTAGAGCATGAATGTGTTGTAATCATGGAGGAAGCACATGGTGGAATTATAGGAGGACACTATGCAAGGAATGTAACCACATGCAAGATCCTTCTAGTAGGATTTTGGTGGGAAATAATTTACAAAGATTATATCAAGTATTACAAGGCCTACCTATGACTACTTTGCCATTACATTGGTAAACCAAGGAAAATAAATTAAATGCCATTAAGACTGATTATCGGTGCAAAGACATTTGAGAAATGGGAAATTTACTTCATAGGCCCCATTTCTCTAGCCACGTGAAGGAAAAGTTCACACTATATCGTTACATGCACATATTACCTTACAAGGTGGGAAAAGAGGTGCCTACAAGGGATTTTATATCAAAAAATAGCTAGGTTATTGTGGGAAATTATAATTAGTAGGTATGGATTCCCGTTGAGCTTAATAAGTGATAGGGGTAGTCATTTCTTAAATGAGACAATTAGAATCTTATTAGTATAATTCATGGTGGCCCATCAAAAGACTACCCTTATCACCACTAATGGAACCACCGAGGAATTTAACAAGATACTAAGTCACATGTTGAACAAGATTTTTGATGTGGGAAGAAAGGATTGGGATGACAAAGTATCTATTATGTTATGGTCATATCGGACCACATATAAGAGATTGAACAATGCCACACCTTTTCAATTGGTGTTTGTTGTGGAATCTATGTTACATGTTGAATTAATTTTACCATCACTTTGTGTATAATGCGTGTGTTGTAAATATCTTCCCCCCGGGTAGATATAGACAAGCAGAAGAATATGAAAATCAAAGAAGCTTTAAAACCCCAGACATTTATTGCATTGCCTAACCGATCAAAGGCACACAACAAGAGGTGTCAACATGAAAATGGATGTGCCCATGGTGCAGGTAAGAAGATGTCGACACGCCAAAAGTCGCGCCCATGGCGCAGTCGAGGCGCACAACAAGAGGTGTCGACATGAAAATGGATGCGCCCATGGTGTAGGTAAGAAGATGTCGACACGCCAAAAGTACACCTATGGCGTAGGTCGAGGTGTAAAGCAAGAGGATTTGACATGAAAATGGATGTGCCCATGGCATAGGTAAGAAGATGTCGACATGCCAAAAAAGTGACGCCCTTGGCGCAGTCGAGGTGCACAAGGTAGAGGTGTCGACGTGAAAATGGATGCGCCCATGGTGTAGGTAAGAAGATGTTGACACACCAAAAGGTTCATGCCCATGGCATAGGTCAGAGGCGCATAGAAAGAGGTGTCAACATGAAAATGGATGCACCCATGGTGTAGGTAAGAAGATGTCGACATGCCAAAAGTCGCACCCATGGCGCAGACGAGGCGCACAGCAAGAGGTGT
Organism: Taxus wallichiana var. yunnanensis; assembly: GCA_018340775.1. Taxonomy (NCBI): domain Eukaryota; kingdom Viridiplantae; phylum Streptophyta; class Pinopsida; order Cupressales; family Taxaceae; genus Taxus; species Taxus wallichiana. The sequence continues at coordinate 990,458,205 of CM031240.1, forward strand.
CGACATGAAAATGGATGCGCCCTGGCACAGGTAAGTGGCACACATAAAGAGATGTCAACATGAAAATAGATGTGCCTATGGTGCACATAAGAGGATGCTGACATAAGGATGGATGCGCCAAGGTGCACCTTCAGGAGGTGCAACATTTTGAGCCGACAGAGAAGTAGACCTCGACCCGCATATTCGACGGCCATAACTTTTCATAGGAGCTCGATTCACGCAAGGTTAGACTTTTCAAAAAGCTTACGAGGTCCTCTATCCAACTACAATTGGATATCTTTAATTGGGTGAGAACAAATTCTTAAAAATTCAAAATATAGTTCGCCACTTTTTGGGTTTGCTAGGGTTCTCACCTACCACCATAATGAGATGAATTAAATGCAACCTAGAGGTGGTTGGGGTAGATTTGGAATTCCTCTCTCTTTTCTCTCTCATTCTTCCTATAAATTGTAAGGAGGGGATTCTTTCTAAAGGTTGGAAATTCTTGTTTTCCCTCCCTTCTTCTCTTTGGCAGGTGAATTTGTGGAGTTCAAACCTCCCATCTAAAACTGTAATGCAACTTTGCCTCTTGGCATTTTGTAGTGTATTGTATCAATCTTTGGAGAAAATAATGCATGTCTTGTGGATGATTCTCAACCCTCTCTATGTTCATTTGCATCCTCCTGATCTTTCACTACAAATTTGGTTATCTGTGCATGATCTTGCATTACATTTTAATGGTTTGTGTTTATTGGCAAGACAAGTGTTCTTCATTCCTCGGTGCATCACCTTTGTTAGTTTAGGTTTATTTTATGCATCTTCTTACCCTATCTCCTTGGCAAAGTTAGATTAGGTTTTTGAGTAAACCCTCTGCATTTTTATGTGTGCATCTAAACAGAGGAATAGGAACTGGCCTTCATCCGGAGAGCTTTCCATTCACAAGGTCCCACACTTGGGAAAAGCTCCATGTTATGCAATCGCACTAAGAGTCTCAACCCATCGAGTTGTAGACATTCAGGGGTGCTGTGATTTGCCATCAATAGTTTTGGCATGCCCAGGTGGGACCAAGAGGTCATTCCACAAGATTTGAAGGAATTTTCAAGAAATTTGGACTAAAAATTACAGGTTTTACAATTTCAGATTTTTCACCTTCCAAGCTGAACTTTGAAATCGATTTTCAAGGGCTTAACTTGCTCAAAAAAGTCAAAATTTCACCAACTTGATAGATCGGGGATCAATCTTCAAAAGGGTATTCTTACGCCTTGAGATTTTTCCTTTCAAAATTTCATGGTTTTTAGTATTTCAAGTTTTCCTAGTGTATTGAGCATGTCCCAAGTTCCGGCACGTGTTCACACAATGACCTAAGTTTTACCTATAGTTTTGGGAGTTCTACACAAAATACCCGATGCTTGGATCGAAGCCTAAACATGGGATTGAGACACAAATTAAATCTAAATATTTCTCCTTAGGTGTGTGAATTTGGGAATCCGTCTAGCCTTTAGGCGATGGCGGCGCCTTTCTAACAATCCATGGAAAATACAGGGACCAATCTCTTGGATTGACATGGCTTTTGATGCAGAATTCAAGACCCCCTTCAAAGATCTTGAGATAGAGTTTTTCCACTGTGCAAAATCAGTCAGAGAGTCTCTTCATTAAGAGGAGTAAAGGTGGCTCATCTCCCCTAAAAATCTCAACAATGACAATGAATCATTTAAAAATGACGGATCTTCTTTCAAGAGCATGGATAGATCCAACTCACTTTCGGCTCTCCTAGAAAAGCGGTCACACATTCCTCTGCGGTGGAATAAGTCCACTTCTTATGCTTCAGTGGTCTCCAAACAAAAGGAGAGTACTAGAAATGAGCTCTTGAAACCCTCTCAGGAGGTCCCAATGCTGAAAATCAGGGAGGATCTACTTAAAAAAATTCTTAAGGAAGAGGAAAATCTCTCTCAGCTGGGTCTCATATGCAGATTTCATAAATTTTGGCCTAAGCTTTCTTAGCTTCATTGAATGGATAGCCAGAGAATGGAGAGAAAAAATACAAGGTAAGATTGAGCTTTATCCCTATGCTAAAGCTTACTTCATTGAGCAGCTTTGAAAACCCAGATTTCAAAGGTCTTGATAGGGATTTAATCTTTAGCTAAGCATTGGGTTTGGGGGCTTTTCATGGGCTGATGTCCAAACCATGGTATCCGTCCTTCGACCAATTAAAGGAGTCTTTGATACCTACCCGATTTGGGTTCATTTACTAGGACTTCCATTACAACTTTGGAACAGATCTTGTCTCATTGCTATAGGCGATACTCTTGGATCATGTGTGGCAAGTTGATGGTATGACCTCCATTCAAACACATACTACGTTTTCTCCAAGCATCCTAGTCATATTGATACCTCCTTTGGCCCTATACCCACTTAGAAATCAATCTTCAAATTGAAAAGGCTCTACTTCATCCCCTAGTGCTTCAAAGGATTGAGTATGAGAGACTTGCCTTGGAAATGTAGGCTATCATTGCTTCAACAAGCCAAAGTGGTCATGTTACAAATGATTGTGAACATTCCAAATGAAAGACCAAAACTACTTGGTGGATAGGATTCACTTCTTGAACATCTCAAATCAACTCGATTTAGCCTCCCGCCAATAAAAATGCCCCCTTTCATGTTGACTCACCCGTGTGGCTGATTCACAAAAGCCAACATAGCGAAACTACCTACGTAATTATGCTCCGATTGTTGATTCAAAGTGTTTAAGGAAGTTTCGCCCCCTTCCTATGGGTCACATACACATCAAGTCCATTACAGATGCTTCACGTTTGCTTTGCATTAGATGCAAGAAATCTTGAATGGATAGTGGTAGATCGAAAGAAGAAGGGAAATGTCAAATCTAAAACCCCACCACTCTTGAAAAGGTTTGATTCTGTGGCATGTTAGTGGTATTATTGTTACATCTAGGAAAATGGCCAACCGCAAGATCAAAGAAGCAATATTGTGTTTGCATATTGGCTTAAGTTGTTGTTTTTTAGTCACTTTTTTTAAGCAGCTAAGAAAATGTTTTCTTGGTTCTTGGCTGTTTTCTTTTGTTGGGCTTTACGGTTTAAATTTTGCTTTTAAGCACTGTTGTAAAAGGGTATAGTCCCTTTCAAAAAACTATTTACCAATAATTAAAAAAATTGCTCAAAACAAGTCAAAATTTCACCAATTGATAGATGAGGGGGTAATCTTCAAAAGGGTATTCTTAGATTTTTGAGATTTTGACTTTCAAAATTTCATGGTTTTTAGTATTTCGGGTTTTCCCAGGTATTGAGCATGTCCCAAGTTCTGACACGGTGTATTTCAGGTTTTGTAAGTTGCCTTGCATGACCTGAGTTTTCCTTCACCGTACCTTTTGGGGATTAAAACTACACAACAAAGACTTCCAAATAACCGAATTGAAGAACTGTATCTTTCGGGTCCTTCAAAGTTTTAAATTATTTTTTAATATTGTCAGGTTTGGTGTGTAACTTGGTAGAATCTAGCCTTTTGAGGCTCACTTTCTAACACATCCGCGACTCAAGGGATAGAATTCAGTGGTATAGTAGCACAGGTTTCCCAAGTACATGAGAAGAATTCGAACCAGGTCTGATACTCGAGAAGAGGGGCTATTTGTCCACTTGCAACTATCACCAGGAAGAGGAAGGAGAGGAAGAAGACCACAAAGATCACCATCTCCACCTAACAGGACTTTATCAACCCCTCCACCTAGTAGACCTTTCATCCAATCAACAAGGGTTCTCAGGCCAATCAGAATGGCACATCACCACCACCTTCCCTTTGTCAATTTCACTCAAGCAGCAACTTGCCCCCTCAATGCACAAAATCCAGTTCCAATTGCAGCATTGAAGAACATTCCATTTTTCACTGGAGAAAATCATACCACTCCTAGTGATCATGTCAAAGACATTGCTAACATTTGTGCAATCCATGAGATAAATGAAATGGATGTTGCTGTCAAATTGCTGGCATCTTCATTCAAAGGGAAGGCATTGTAATGGTTTAGGAGCCTTGGAGCTGGTTCTATCCAAAATTGGAATCAGTTATGCATAGTTCTCCATGAGTAGTTTGGGGAAAAGGGAGACAATTTATCTCTACTAGAACAATTGACAACTATCAAGAGAGCTCCAATGAGTAGTGACACTTCAACTTCAGATTTCAAAGGTCTTGGGATAGGATTCTAGTGGCCGTTAGGCCAACAATTGAAGGTGCTTTTCTATATTATCTTAAAGCTTTGAATTCTGATATTTCTATGTTAATTCAATCTATGGGAGGCACAACCTTACTGCCACTTATTATAGCATTGCCATTAGGGCTGAAAACTATCTTATTCAAGCCGGTAAGATGGCTCCTAGGCCCCCATGCCCTTGTAGATCCAAACTTAGAAAATCCAAGCACTAGTCAAGCACCCACTTTGGCTCCTATTCCCACTCCTAGAAATCAAAGTTCAAATGAAACTTCTACTTCATCCTCTAGTGCTTCAAATGAACTCCAAGAGGTTATGAAACAATTGCATAACCTTGGAAATGAGCTGGTGACTATCAAAAGACAACAAGCTCAAAGTGCTTTGACCATATCATGCCCTCAAGCGCACTCAAGCTAGGCACCATACCAGCCCAATAGGCCACCCAATCCAAATCACAAATCAAAGCCAAGTAAGGCCTCCCACCAATAGACCATTTCAACCCTATAACCCCAATGTTGCATCTACGCTTCTAAAGCATTAGTGCATCATGCAAAACAACATAGCTCAAGAGTATGATTGGTGTTTCCCATGCAATGAACCTCACAACCAATCTATGTGCTTTAATGGTGCTTTAAACCAAGCCTTGATGGTGACAACTACTAGCGTAGAGGGTGAAGTGAGTCAAGAAACAAATCAGCAACAAGGGACATCTCAGCAAAACACAGCTCCAAATGATACCGCACTTGAGAATTGGAAAGTTTTGATTTTTGTGGCATGAATCAAACAATTTCTCAGAGTGTAACAGCTAACACAAGATCAAAGAAGAGGAATATTGGTGAAGGGAAGTCATTGGCTCCAAGTGATCTACAACCTTCCATCACTCCACAAGGTGTTGGTAAGAAAAATACAGCTCCAAACATGCAAGGACAGCCCAAACCACCTTCTAAACCAACTCAAATGCCAGCTTGTTGCTGCCCATGCACAAGAAAGGAATGCATAGACTAAAGGACAACAAAGAGATCTTTCATCCCCATTTAGCATCATTGATCAAATGAAGAAGACAAATGTGAATATATCAATGTGGGAATCTTTATCCATCCCAGCCAAAGAGATCTTCTACAAGCTACCATGAAGAATTGGTCAACTTCGAACCAACAAGTCCATATGCAAGAGAATGTCCTCACAAATGTCTGCTCAACCTGAAGGGAATCATGGAGGACAACAAGGTAAAGTTTTGAAGCCCCCTCCATTCTATGTTTCATTAATCATTGGGGATAAACTAGTACACAATTGCATGATTGATTCTGGGGCAAGTAGTTCTGTCATGCCCAAGCAAATAGCTGATCACTGGTCTCCAATATGAAGTCATATCAAAGGGGGTAGTGCAATTGGATGGGACAGCAGTGGCAATGGTGGGAGTGATTAAAAGTTTGAATCTTACCTTGCATGCATGCCCCAACGTTACCGTTTTGCAAGATGTGTCAGTGATAGATTTGCCACCACTCTTTGCCCTATGCTTATCAAGGGATTTCACAAATAGAATTGGAGGCTACTTATCTGCTGATTGGTCACACATGTTGTTCAAACAAGATATGGTACTAAGGTCACAATCAGATCCGAACCAATTGCAAACTTTCATATTGAGCCTCATACTCCAAGCCAAATCAATGCCAACTGTTCAAAGATTTGATCAAGAAGATTATCCAAGCACAGATGAAGCTGACACCAAAGTTGGAAGCATCCCAGATTTGACTCTTGATGAATGGGCAAGCAAGGTACATGCTTTTGATCCCTACCAAGAAGTAGAAGAATCTGAGCTAGGAGTCTATTGCATACATGAAGAAAACCAGCCTATTCCTAGCATCACCAAACTAGACCATAAGGATGACAATGAGGTATGGCAATTATTTTTCGATGGATCAAGGAGTAGGCAAGGTGCAGGAGGAGGAGCTATGCTTGTTTCACCTCAAGGCATCAAATATTATTCAGCTTTCCATTTCCAGTTTTCCTGTTCAAACAACACAGCTGAATATGAGGCCTTGATTCATGGACTTCATTGGGCCAGGAAAAAGGGCATAAAGAACTTGCAGTGTGTGGGGATAGTGAGCTAATCATCAATCAAGTCAGGGACAACATGCTACAAAGAATGACTACTGAAGAACTACAAGAACAGGGTATGGGACCTCATTGAGGATTTCAAGCTTTCAACATCGTGTCCATACCTAGGAAGAAAAATGAAGCCGCGGATAGGCTCACAGTAGTTGGAGCAACGTTTGATGTGGTTGACAACATCAAAAGGGAAAAACACAACCACATATCCATGTGATTGTGAGGCCGCAGCCTCCGATAATAACACAAGTCTGGCAGGTGTTTGAGAATGATCAACAGATCATCAATTTCTTACAAGAAGAGGCTGAATTCTCAGCTAGGAATCAAGATAGATTAGAGCAGCAATATGGGGATCAAGTAGTGCAGCTGCAGACAAACAAGCTTCCCAAGGGTTTAGTAACATTGGAGTCTATCTTCAACCCTAACGACCAATTCCGTAAGGAAAAGGCTAACATACAGGTCAAGAGAGAAGATTCAGAGCCAATTCCGGTTGGGAAGGCAAAACACTTCAAATTGGCAAAGTGGCCACTGAGCAGGAGAAATCAGATTTCATACAACTTTGCCAAGAATTTCTAGATGTCTTCACTTGGAGCTATGAAGACTTAAGAGGTTTCAATCCAAAGTTGGCACAACATACCATAGAATTGGATCCAGATGCTAAGCCCATCAGCGTAAGGCAGAGACCACCAACCCTCACATCGAGCCTCTAATGAAGAAAGAGTTAAACAAGCTAATAGAGGCAAGCATTATATTCCCGATCAAGCACTCAAGTTGGGTTGCAAACTTGGTTCCGGTCAGAAGAAGAGTGAGAGAAATCAGGTTGTGTGTGGACTTCCGAGACCTCAACAGGCATCTCTCAAAGACCATTACCCACTTCCTTCAATGGAACAAATATTGCAAGTAGTATCCGGTTCGAGAGATTCTCTCTCCTAGATGGCTACTCAGGGTATAATCAGGTAATGGTGAAAGAAGATGACCAGTTCAAGATGGCTTTCACCACCAAATGGGGCACCTATGCCTACAAGAAGATGCCATTTGGGCTATCAAATGTTGGAGCCACTTTCCAAAGGGAAATGGATATGGCATTCAAGGGGTTGATCAATAAAATAGTTCTGATATATCTTGATGACATCACTGTATTCTCCAAAAATGCAGTGGATCACCTCTTTCATTTGAGGCAAGTATTTCAGAGGTGTAGAAGATTTGGGGTATCATTGAATCCCAAAAAATGCATATTCTTGGCTCACGAGGGAAAACTTCTAGGCCATATTGTTTCAAAGGAGGGATTGACGATTGACCCAGAAAGAGTTGAAGCAATTCGAGCATTACCATTGCCAAGTCATAAGAAGGCTCTTCAAAGCTTCTTAGGAAGGATCAATTTTGTCCATAGGTTTGTTCCAAACTTTGCAGCTCTCGTAAAGCCAATAACGCTGATGTTGAAAAAGAGCATGACATTTAAGTGGACATCTGAAGGCAAGGCAAGTTTTGAGGCAATAAAAGAGGCTATATCTCAAGCTCCACTCTCGTCAATCCAGACTTCTCCAAGGACTTCATGCTATATGCCTTCGGTGGTGGAGACACAATTTCTGCAATCTTGGTACAACAAAACAAAGAAGGATTAGAACAACCAATTGCTTTCTTCAGTCAAGGCTTGGAGGAATACAAAACTAGGTACTCTTTCATTGAAAAGCATGTCCTTGCAGTGATCAGGAGCTTAAAGAAATTCAAGCACCTAGTCTCAAACAACAAGATCCAATTGTTGGTCTCTCATGCGGGAGTCAAGGACTTCCTTCTAAACAAGGATTTGAATGAGAAACGTGCAGGATGGATAACCCGTGTCATGGAATATGACATCGAGATTAAGGTCACTAAGCTAGTACGTGGAAAAGGACTATGTGAACAACTAGCTTTGAGTCGGAAAGTTGAAGCAGGTGATGAAAAAGAGACTGCCTTGGTACTACAGGATGGTCAAGAACAAGAAAATGATGATGTGCCCACTCCTTGTTGGACTCAGAATATGATACACTTCCTACAAGTAGGCCTATGCCCTCCAAATGAGCAAAGCAAAAGGAGATACTTCAGATTACAAGCCATTCCATATGTGCTTGTTGATGGTGTTTTGTTTAAGAAAGACATCAATGGAGTTCTATTGAGGTGCATTGGGACAAGTCAAATTGAGAGGGTGTTACAAGATTTTCATGATGGAGATTCTGGAGGACATTTTTCCCCACGATAACAACTCTCAAGATAATGAAGGCAGGGTATTATTGGCCCACAATGTTCAGCGACTACTATACATGGATAAGAAAGTGTAAGAAATGTGCACTCTTCACAGCAAAGAAAGACTAGCAGCACTTCCATTGCACCCAATTTTGGTTGACCAACCATTTATGCAATGGGGATTGGACTTCATCGGGGTCATCAACCCAAACTCAAGCCAAGGCCACAAGTGGATTCTCATGGCAATGGACTATTTCACCAAGTGGACCAAGCAGTAGCGCTCAAAGAAGCAAATGAGTCTAACATACTAGACTTTTATGAAGGAATAGTGACTGTGTTCGGCATGCCGCCACTATCATATCATATAAATGCATTGGCATTCATAGGTTCCAAGATTATAGAATGGGATGTCAAGAATGGAATCTATTTGAGCACCTCTTCAAATTATTACCCGCAGGGTAATGGACAGCAGAGTCCACGAACAAGAATTTGCTAAGAATCATCAGAAGGACTCTGGATGAAAACCAAAGGACATGGCATACCAAGCTAAAATCAGCATTATGGGCTGACAGATAACGCCAAAGAGGTCTACAGTAATTCTCCCTACAAGTTGGTCTATGGGAAAGAGGCAGTATTGCCTATATCATTAGAATTGCCAGCATTGGAGCTCATGAAGCAGTTGGAGTTGTCTGAGTTCGAACCAATGGAGGCCAGGTATGCAGAGTTGATGGAATTGGAAGAAATAAGAGAACATGTAGTTCTGATGATTGAAAAGGATCAAGCCTTAGTAAAAAGATGGTTTGATAAGAAGGCAAGAGCAAGGACCTTCCAGGAAGGGGACCTAGTTCTGAAATGGGATGCAGATCGGGCAAAACCAGGAAGGCATTCCAAGTTTGATGCCATTTGGAGTGGCCCCTACATGGTCACGGGATGTAAAAGTAGTAATGCCTTCCAATTGTCTACATTGGATGGAGAAGAACTCCCGATTCCGGTTAACGAATCTATCTTAAACATTGCTACTAAAAGGAAAAGGTTTACCCTTGTAAATATTAGCCTAGATTTCAATTCCTCTAAGTGCGTATGCACATTGTCTTGTTATAGTTAGGTTTCAATTTCCCTAAGTGCTTTGGCATAGGTTTTGTTTCTCTCAGGTTGAATTTCTACAGTTCAAAGTGCTTTGCTCTCGAGAAGGAGTTGCGATATCAGGCTCGGGATCAGATATCAAGTTGGTTTCAAGTTATTGCTTATGACTCCATGCCCAATGGATTGCTAAAAGGCCACTGATCTTCTACCTAGCAGGTAGGTGATCCGCTGAGTCACCAAATTGTTGTAAATATCTTCCCCTGGGTAGATATAGATAAGTAGAAGAATATGGAAATCAAAGAAACTCAAACCCGATATTTATTGCATTTCCAACCTGGTCGCAGTAAAGGCACAAGGTGCATGAAAGAGGTGTCGACATGAAAATGGATGCACCCATGGCACAGGTAAGAAGATGTCGACAACGACATGAAAAAAAGTGCGCCATGGCGTAAGTAAAGGGCGCATGTGCAAAGAGGTGTCGACATGAAAAATGGATGCACCATGGCATGTAAGAAGACAAGATGTGTCGACATGCCAAAAAATCACGCCCATGGCACAGGTAAGAGGTGCACAACAGGTGTCGAGGTGTCGACATGAAAATGGATGCGCCATGGCGCAGTAAGGGCACAGTAAAGACAAAAAGAGGTGTCGACATGAAAATGGATGCCTGCACAGTAAAGGCGCACAAGCGACATGAAAATGAAGGCGCATGGCGACACATGAGTGTCGACACAAAAATCATGCACCATGGTGCACAAGTAGGCACATGACAAGAGGTGTCGACATGAAAATGGATGTACCCATGGTGCATAAGAAGGTCGACATGAAAAGTGTCGCTATGCATGAAAAGCTGGCATGAAAAGGCGCAGACACAGAGGTGTCACATGAAAAATGGATGCACATGCCTAAATGCACAGGTAAGTGGTGCACATAAAGAGATGTCGACATGAAAATGGATGTGCCTATGGCACATGCATGTAAGAGTATGTCGACATAAGGATGGATGCGCCAAGGCGCACCTTCAGGAGGCGCAACATTTTGAGCGCTGACAGGAAGCAAACCCTGACCCAGATATTCAGATGGCCATAACTTTTCACAGGGAGCTCGATTCACGCAAGGTTGGACTTTTCGAAAGCTTACGAGGTCCTCTATCCAACTATGATTGATATCTTTAATTGGGTGAGAAAAAATTCTTAAAAATGCAAAATACAGTTCGCCACTTTTTGGGTTTGCTAGGGTTCTCACCTACCACCATAATGAGATGAATTAAATGCAACCTAGAGGTGGTTGGGGTAGATTTGGAATTCCTCTCTCTTCTCTCTCTCATTCTTCCTATAAATTGTAAGGAGGGGCTTCTTTCTAAAGGTTGACATTCTTGTTTTGCCCTCCTTCTTCTTCTCTTCGGCAGTGAATTTGTGGAGTTCAAACCTCCCATCTAAAACTGTAGAATGCAACTTTGCCTCTTGCATTTTGTAGTGTATCAGTATCAATCTTTGGAGAAAATAATGCATGTCTATGGATGATTCTCAACCCTCTCTATGTTCATTTGCATCCTCCTGATCTTTCACTACAAATCTGGTTATCTGTGCATGATCTTGCATTACATTTTAATGGTTTGTGTTTATTGGCAAGACAGTGTTCTTCATTCCTGCATCACCTTTGTTAGTTTAGGTTTATTTTTATGCATCTTCTTACCCCGTCTCCTCGGGAAAGTTAGATTAGGTTTTTGAGTAAACCCTCTACATTTTTATGTGTGCATCTAAACAGAGGAATAGAACCGGCCTTCATCCGAGAGCTTTTCCGATTCACTTTCCACACTTGGGAAAAGCTCACAAGGTCCCACACTTGGGACAAAGCTCCATGTTACCCAAAGCACGCAAAGGTACTAGGTCCCTCTTTAGCATTGTTGTAGTAGGATGTTAGCACGATGAAGAACGACACATATAGATTCATAACTTAATCCATCATTCTATAATGTATGCTACCCTCAGATCTATGAAAGAACAAGTTTAAACAATAATCATTATTGAATCAATAACATGCACTACTCAATTACACATAGAATTACACTTAGATACAACCAATATCCTCCATCTTTATTAAATACAAAAGCTCCTTATAGTATTATAAATCTATACCAATGCACTTATGGATCTAATACAATGATTTAGTCATATGCATATATTTTCACATTATACACACATTCATCTCATACTATCCAAAATCATCCCTCTACTATGTACCTAATAATCATATATATATAGGTGGGGACTTGCCCTTCATAAGCTTGTCTATTACAGAAATAGGCCACATGCTACCGATAGCCACATGCCATTTACAAGCATAACAACACACATGCAAGTGTGCTATCTATAGTCCTCTTGTAGTTAATCAAGTTTCAATTCTATCCTCATCTTGTCTCCATGGAAAACACTTTGATCCTCTCCTCTAAAGATAGACAATGCATGGCACACACATGTCTGCATCATTGGTGTGTTTCGTACACCATCTTATAAAAATAGGTCTTCATGCTCGATTCACTAAGTCCCGAAATCTGAACTTACCTTCCGTGCATGGGTCCTTCCCGTCCTTCTATGCCTTTGATCCTAGCCTTCTATCATGCATGGACTCCTTGTGTGATATTTTCCTAGTATTCTTTGATCAAAATTACCCCACACTAATCTCATTATCATCCCGATAATGGGTATCTCCAAAAATTGAAGTAAAGAATAGAAGAATGGAAAGAATAAGAATGAAAGAATTATGATGAATAAAGACTTTCTATGAAGTTATGAGGTATCCTCCTCTCGTATCAATCTGTAGTATTAGCTCTAGATACTCCTCTTTTATTTTTTCCTCCAACACTTGCCATTCAAAGTGATTGTCTACTCTACTTTCTCCGGGATGTCCACAATAATGGATTCCAACTCATCCCTCGTAATCTCCCCTTTTCATTTTGTAGAACCAACACAACACTTGGACATTGATGTCATTCTTCCTTCTAAAAGGTCCATATTTTCACAATTAACTTTCCAAGCTCTTCCAAATTTAGTCTTGTACAACTATTGTGTTGCTGCTGTGGCCTCATGCTTTTGTTTAACCATTGAAAATCTTTCTACGTGGCCCAATGTCTCATCTTTCATCACTTTTTGGACCTCATTGTTCTCTTCTAGGGTCCTGATGTTGATAAGCACCTCTGGAGCTGTGCATATGTTTAAAGCCTAGTCCAATTTCTTCAATACTTCTTGTAATGCCTACAACAACCCTTCATAAGATGCAATATTTTGCATCACTAATGCTTTCTCCCATTTGGCATCTTGTTATGATCTTTTTGGTGCTTGCATACACAAAGTTTCATCTTCAAGTACCAAGTCCACTAACTTTCCCACATAGTGTATCACTGAAGGAAATGTCTGTGGTACCTTGGCCTCCAAGTGTGGCCTTGCTTTGATGACATTGTCCCCAATCTCCTCTATGATGTTGATAAACACCTCATTCTTCTTCTACATGAAGTCCCTCTCCTGTGTTATGTGTGCTATCTCTACATCCTTTGTCTTCAACTCCTTACATGGTGCTCTGATCATGGTATCTTTGTCCATGTTTCTTCTAGCCACCTCAACAGAAAATTTCACCAATGCATTGCTAACCTACTCATCTGACATGACAGTAGGCTTTACTGTCATGTGTCTAGCTTGAGGTGCCTTCTTCAGTCATCTTGAAATGCATGAATCTTCACACACATCAAAGTTAGGCTCATCCATGTGGGTGTGCATTGACCATGATAGTTGCTTTTGAGTGTGCACAGTTGCCATATCCTCATCCATTAACTCCCAACCAAATAAATCCTTCTGTGCTATTGTGCTCTGAAGTGGGTGCAATTTTTTTCCTACATCCTCTACATACCCTATATGGGCTATGGAATGATCTCCACATGTTCTTCTAGACCTTTGCTTCTTAGGAACTTTAGCTTCCAAATTGGGGACTTATGTCTCTATGTCCCGAACATTCTCTATAGCTATTTCCTTTGGTATTTTCTCATCCTCTTATTTTTCTTTTGATGACTCACCCTATTATTCTATGTTCTCTAGAAATGTTGGAGATTTAGGCATGATTTCCTCTAAATCTTCCACCTCCTCATTTTACTTTAGTTTCCTCCTTCTCTACATAGTTACCTCCTTTTGGGGAGAGAGTCTAGGTGATTTGCACATAGTGGTTGGAGTAGTACCTTGGGTCATTGTTCTCATAAATACCCTTTTAAACCTATTCTCCCCTTGGAATGCATTAAGGTTCTCATCATCACCCTCTCATGGTGGAAGTGGTGTAATGGTGTGCTAAGATTCACCCTTATTTGTAGGATGTCTCCTACCCCTATGCTCAAAACCACCACTATCTTCGTGCTCCTCCTCCTCATCCTCCACTTCAATTGGATCTGTGGGCTTAGGCATTGGGATGTTCTCCATTGTATGCTTTCCCTTTAGTGGTGCTAGAAGTGTGAACTCACCTTCCACATATTTTTATTCTCCATCTTTGGGTTTAACGGAGATACACCAATGTTTCCCCACATCTGCTTACATCCAAGCTTATTGGCTTGATATTCAACACCTATAAAATGATCCTCTCTGTATAAGCACTTCTACCAAGATACACATACTTCTTCCTCAACATATGGTAATCGCAGTCTACCTTATCTACATTGAAGACCAGTTGGTGCGTGTCTATAAATCTATGAATAGATGCTTGAAATACCTTGTAGTGAATGCATAAGGAAATTTGCACCAAGGGCTCTAGACTCCATATTTCATTGGGAAGTGTGTGATGTAGATTTGTTGATATACAATAAACTAAACTTGTTTCCCTACCACTACTGGTAGGTCCTTAAGGATGCACCACTCTTCCCCAAATGTCACTCAGAGCCTGTCATACCACTTCTCCTCCCTTTACTTTATGTCATTTGTCATGGCCCCTTATATAGGTACTTGTTGAATCTTTCAGCTGGGGACTTGTTCTCCATGGGGTATTCCCATACCTTCTCCTTTGGTCTGTCTGGTACTCCAATCTCCATGAAGACCAGTGATAGTAGAACAACCCCAAAGATGATCTTTCCCCTTGTTCTTGCTTCTTCGACTATTTGATCTACAATATAGCCTGCAATGTTGTAGATTGTCCCTTTTGATATCTTACGTGCCACATGTAACCACACAATATTTACCTGTGACCACCACTCTTGATCATTCAACTTCGTAACAAGGTGTGCTTTGCAACTTATACAACTAGAAAATTCTTCAATTTATCTATGTACATTCCACGTGGACCCTTCAGGTACCCCAAATCTTGTCTAGTCTTTAAAATCATGGCTTTATCTATGAGGTCACCTTTTATATCTTCTCATGTGGCCTTCAAACTTGTAACTGATGAGACAAGCACTTATGAGATTCTAACTCTGCATCCTGCAAAGTAGAAGAAGTCTTCATGCACCCTACTCATGAGCCACTAATATAAGGGCTCATACTTCCTGAAATATGGAAGCTCATATAACTGGTAGACCCCAATTCTCTTCAAGAGATTCTCACCTGCATCATCATACATTGGCATATCATCCACTGTATTTGTTTGTTCTAGCAGTGAGCAAGGAATCAAGCTCCTTCTTGTTCTCCAAAGTCCTGTGATTGTATTCACTTACTTTGCTCTTTCTGATGGGTGAATCCCATTCTTGGCCAAAGATGACTCCTTCTGGATATTACATCTCCGAAAATGGCTTTCGAGTGCCATCTCTTCCTCCTCAATGACCACCTTCTTCTTTCCTTTTACTACTATCTGCAGATGCCTTCTTTGGTGCCATTTTTACCTTGAAAATGTCTCCTCTTCAACTCTTACTACTTTACAATAATGCCCTAGGTGGAAACTTCATAACCTAACCCTTTTCTATCTCCTGCTTCACTCAAACCATTCACCATCGAGGAAGCAAGCTTCTTGTTGCACAAATTTGGTTGTCACACTTGGGCTCACACCTTTCACACCTTAACTCAATCACTCAGATCTTCACACTTGGCTCTCGCTTCAAATACTCTTACTCACAATGGTAAAAATGAATCTGTATCCCATCGTTATATATATTTTTCCAAATTTTGATGCATTTATTTCTCCTTCACCTACCAAATATCCCCTCATTCATTGAATAAATCCATTCATTCTATATGGTACATCTTCGCGCCTAGCTATAACCTTCTAGCATGCCTTCCTACCCTCTGGTCACAAACTTCTCTTCAGTGCATGCTCTTGTGCCCAAGTATCTCATCACTGTACCTTCTCTTGGTAGCTATCATGGCCTCCGCTTACCTCACATTATACTGTTCTTTCATCCATCTCCATCCTTGGTCACTTTTGAGAAGCAATCTTATTTTGACTTAAAGCACACCCATAACAACTTATTCCTTTCACCTTTCAATTCCCATAGTCTTTTTCTTGGATAACTACAACCACCCCACACTAAAATTATGTGCATTCCTCTATGCATAGACATTCTTCATGCCATAATTAGATTCATGCATGCAAGTGCACTTATTACATAAAAACAAGTAAATTGACAAAGCATAGCGACAATGAAGGAAATACATTAAGGAAATACGAGAATGGAAAACCTAATCTAAATGGAAACACTACCTTATTACAAACACCAAGAAGACTTATTTATAGTAGGACTTCAACCTACTCCTATTAAAGTAATTGGGTAGCCGTGTTCCATCAAGTGCTTCTAACTCGGAAAACACTTGATTCAAGGATAGAAGTGATAACATACGGCCCGAAATAGTGTACTTTGAGCTTTCCCGGATGGTGTAAGAACTTTGAATTATAAAGAAGTACCATTTTTCCAATCTCAAACTTCTTATCCCTTATGTTTTTGTTATGCCATGCCTTCTGCCCGACCTTTTCACCTTCTAACTCCATCGTGCTATGGCTCATTGCTCATCCAATTGAATCATATTTTCAACACGTTCTTCTCAATCTTGTTCATCAACTAGACCTCCAGCATGTGCAATGTAAAAATAAGGTAACATAAATTCTATAGGAGAACAACTTACAAACACCAACCGAAATGGTGTTGCTTTGTTCAATCTTTTGTAAGTTGTTCTATACACCCAAAGAACAACCGACACTTTGTCATCCCAATCCTTTCTTCCAACATCACAATTTTTTTCAAATTCTAGCCCAAAATCTTATTGAAATCCTTATCGGTTCCGTTTTCCCGAGGATGATAGGGTATAGTTTTATGGCGTGTAACCATAAACTCATCTAATAGGATTTTGATCACCTCATTCAAAAAGTGTGTACCTCGATCACTTGTCAAACTTAAAGGACATCCATATCATGTAAAAACATTCTCCCATAGAAACCTAGCTATTGCCTTAGCTACTATACTGATCCTTGGTAGGTGCTATTTCTACCCACCGTGTGAGATAATGCATGTAAGTAATGATATATTGCAATCCGGGTCTTGTGTGTGGTGATGAAATAGGTCCTACAATGTCAATGGCCCATTTCTTAAATAGTTTGGCACTAGTAATCGATCTCAAAGGAATCTCATCTCTTTGCCCTAGTTTTCCTTAGAGCTAACAATGATCACATGCCTTACAATATTCTTTACAGGTCTTTATACAACATCTCCCACCATAATCCAGCAAATAGGATCTTCGGCGGTCACATCACTCCGCATAATGGCATTTTACAATACCACCATGAGCTTCTTCCACAATATCTTTACGCTCATGCTCTAATACACAATGGTGTAATACTTCATCTCTGCCTAGCTTGTAAAAGTCACCACCGATTAATGTAAATGGTGCCACGCGTATAGTAAGATGTTTCTTTTCTAATTTTTCATTTCTTCCTATACCTGTAGAAAGACAATAGTGTATTCTAGTTCTATGGGCACATGTTGTAATTTATATAACTCGTGCATCCAAAATTGTTTCTTTAATTTTCTATCCATCCTCTCTTGAATTGATTCTAGATAAATGGTTTGGTCCAGAATTACTTTTCCCTAGCTTCACCACAACTGTGAAGTCAAACTCTTGAAATAGGAGCACCCATCTACATATGTGCCCCTATAAGATGGGCTTGTTTACCAAGTAATTCAATGCCATGTGATCTATATAAAAAAAATGGTGTTGCTAATAAGTATTGTCAAAACTTGTGCAATGCATAGATCATTGACAAAGCTTCGCGCTCTATAGTTGTATAATTCCATTCAACAGGAGTCAACTTCCTACTAGAAAAATAGATTAGATGATCTATAATACCTTCACCAGGTTGAGCTAACACAATGCCAATGGCCATGCCAAAAGTATCCACATGCACATGAAATGGTTTATCCCATGAGGGAAAGTGTAGAATGGGTGTGGTAGTAAGTTTCTCTTTTAATATATCAAACGTGTGTTGCTACGGTTCTCCCCAATAAAATATACCTTTCCCCTTCAGTAATTCTTCCAAGGGTGCAGCAATTTTGGCATACCCTTTTATGAATTTTCTATAATATCTTGTATGACCTAAAAATTTGCACACCTCACTTTGACTGGTAGGCACTTCCAGGCCTAAAATGACTGTAACCTTGGCTAGATCAACTAGAAAACCTTCCTTGTAGATTATATGTCCTAACAATATCCCAAATGGTGTAGCAAATATGCACTTCTTGATGTTCAAAGAGATACTCAATTTTCTACATCATTCAAACATTAAGCGCAGATTGTCATAATGATCTTTCATAAGCCCATTTACTATCCAATCATCTAGGTAGACCTATAGGAAGTTATGAATAAAATATTTGAATGCCTAAATAACTATGCGTGAGAATACAATAGGCACATTTTTCAATCCAAAGGGCAACACAATATAGGTAAAACTACCCCATTCAGTAGTAAATGCTATCTTTTCTTGATTCTCCGAGCAATCCTAACCCGACGATACCTAGAAAATATGTCTATGAAGGAATATGTTTCACACCTGCAAATCCTTGAGTATTTCCTTAGTGAATGACATAGGAATGGATCTCGTGATGCAAGCAACATTCAGCTCCCTATATTCCACACATATCCTAACATGTCTATCCTTCTTGATATTGATCACCATTGGACTAACCCATTTTGAATCATCAAGGGGCTTGATAATTCCAAATTTCAACATTTTATCAATTTCTTCTTTTACCTTTTTGTGGAAATTAGATTCATTCTCAGTAGGTCTCTTTCTAACCGGCCATCCACCATCATTAAGTTTTATTTTCATTTCCTAAGTGATTCATGCACACCTTTAAGTTCATGATATACTCAAGGGAATAAGTCTTGATAGTCCCCGAGTAACTTGATGGTCTTCACTACCTCTCGAGTCCGACCAATAGTCTCCAATTATGACCTCCTTAGGATCAGCCTCTGAACCTATATTCACCTTCTTTGTCTTCATGGGTTCATGGTAAGTACACGTATCCTTGTCTATACTATCCAAGACCTCACGCACCCCTTGTGAATGTTCAATATCCAAGTTCTCTACTTCTTTTCATCCACGATGTAAACCATCTTTCCTTTCTCCTTCTCAAGGCAAGTGCATTTAAGTAGTATGGAGTCCATTTCTTCTTCCTTTTCAAAACATTCCTGAACTCTACCTCACCGAATAGTTCCCGAATATGCTCTTATGCTTTCACACTATCTCCCATAGTTAAGTGCTTGAAAAATTTGAGTTCCTCTTCTATAGGAGGTTTATTCTTGAGAAGTAGTCAAAGTTCGGATCATTCCTGTAGTCAAACCTTTCCAGTTTCCGGTCTCTTTATGTAGTTTTGCATATACATACCAGGCATGTGTGCATCCTTATAACATAGAATACAATTGATGTACCCACATGAAGATGGTAATGCTTCTGTCTGGTGTATAGAGTCTCTCACATTGCTGAATGTGACATTGAATAGGTTGATAACCATGATAAGTGAAAATCTGCGTAGATGCATTGTTCCTTACAAACCTAGTAGACAAATTAACTCCAATATCTTCCCATTTTATAAGATTATCTCTATGGACTACCCACAAGGGCGTTGTTGTCCCACGTAGTATATATACTAACATATCCCTTCTCTTAACTTGATCTGTCCACTTTGTGTTTCCATGGCCTTCAAAAATGTAGGAAGATCTTCCTCGCCTTATATACCAAGGTACTGTGTTACCTATCCATCGAACCAAATGAATTCCATTCTTGTGGAAAAACACACTTTTCACCTCACGTCCCTACTAATTCATATGTACCAGGGAGCCCAATTATCACAAGAAATACTCATAGTATCACTAATAGAATGGGAATCCTCCCACTTTAGGATGCCTTCTTTTGATGGCTCATTGACCTCTGGGTCCTGAATAGCACGTACATAGACTTTGTTTAAGTCCTTCTCACTTAGAGGCTCAACATAGGGCGTAGACTTCCCATCCGTCAAAGTCATCAAAACCCTTTCCTCCTTGTTTTCAAAGTTGATATACCCCTTATTGAATCTCAAATCAACATTATTCACATAACACCAAGGGCATCCAAGTAGGGTTGGAAAATTACCCTTCGCAAGTGCTAATACCTTAAAATTCTTAGTGAACTTGGCCCCTTGTATCAAAACTTCTATGGGAGTGGCCTTAGTCCAGTTTGCCATAAAAAAACACATTAGATGATGGTTATAATAAAGACCTATCCATTTATACCCATACATCTAATGTAAGCACATTTACTTCCGCACTTGTATCAATCAATATGTTGCTCAATAGCCACCCATCCAAAACAAATTTCAGAGTAATTTTTTTGTCATAGTCAATGCTATCAGGGGGAAGATTTGCATGCAAAATCTATCATCTGGTCTCAAGACTTACGTGTGGAGTGTTCCCTTTTAACCAAATTTCTAATAGTGGAATATTGTTCTCTTGGTGCAACATTTTGTACACCTCCTATAGATCATCGATATTAGTTTGGACCGTCTCCAATGATTTCTTATGCTCTTTTAGGTACTATATCTCACCCAGAAGATTCCTAGTACTTCCATGGTATCTTGGTAAAATTCCTTCGATGAGTAGGATCTAGGTATCTCACATGCAAAACCTCCTCCTTGGTGATCATAGGCTTCGTGTAATGCCTCTCTTATGCACGCAACTTTAGCGTGTGTAGTAATCTTCACTTGTCGAATGCCTTAGGTCCTTCTCATTATCGTGGGCATCCACCGATGTTCTATCATGCTAGATTTTAACCATCTCGATGCCTTTGTTTTCTTGCTTATGCTACTTACTCAGATGTTCATATAAGTCCGGGCACTCTTCATAGCTATGGTTCTTTCCACTGAAAGAACAAGTAATATTCTAAAGACATTCATGCCTATAGTGGTTAGGAGATCCTCACGTATAACATATTCCACAAGGGAACTCACCTCTTCCTCCACCATGGCCTCATCCTCCATATCCACCACAATATCCACGTCCCCTTCCACGACCTCCTTCAAAATGCCCCTCATTCCTGTCATAGCACATTTGATTATGATCCCAATCTTGGTGCTCATTCCTACCCTTAGAATTATCTGTTATACTTATTTTCATACTCCAATGTCTATAGCATCTTGGATATGACCAATCAACCGATAATCCTCAGTATCATGGGTCATGGACCTATAAATTTTGTAAAATCAAGATACATTCTTCCTTATCATGCACTATAACAAAGGAAAATGACTAGCATCATGATTCAAATGACAAATCTCACAATCCAACATTAATGAGTGTATAGATCTGCGAGGGCAACTATCCTTAGTGTGACCTTCCACTTCACAATCGGTACATGAAATTCTTGAGCATGTCTCATGCGATAAATTTGCTTGATATTTTCTAACTAATTTTCCATAAATGTAATCATGTGCCTCTAGGAATGGAATAACACCGTGTCAATCCTCCCAACCCTCAACATGTAAAGCTACTTCCAGTTCTTTGCATGGATTAGTGTATGTCTTATGTGATAATTCCCTTCTAAAAGGTGTAATCAATCCTCCAACAAACCATTGTGCATGCTGGCTAGCGTGAATATCATAAGATAGCTTAGATAGAAGTGTCTTAAAATGAGCATCATACTCACGTACACTCTCAGTAGTGCCTTGCTTGATATCCTTGAGTGCACTTATACTCTTCTGCTCAAACTCAAGGATATGGAACTCTTTTAAGAAAGCATCCCTTAGTGCTGCATAATCCACACAAGTTTGATCAGGGTCAAACTTCCTATACCAGATTATGTGCACACCCTTGTAATGTAGTGGAAAATTGACTTTCCTTTCACTCAGTAGCCATGATCCCTTTAGCGTGCCACAATATTTCACACATATGCACATGTTTGGTAACATCCTCTATACCTCTATATTTTGGGAGATGAAGAGACATCTCCATATAGATATTTTGTGGTTACTGTGGACCTTCACCATATGATCCGAACCTCCTATGTTCCATTTACCTCCAAAATCACCGGCATCCACTAGAACTAGAACCACCTATACCTCCTTATCCTCCACCTGTAGCTAGAGTAGGACATGTAGATGTACTTCCATGTGCTCCAAAATTAGTACTATACTAAACCCCTATAGTATGTGAGGTAGCTCCACTTCCAGAGGTGAATCCAACATTCTATGTGCTCACATTCTGTGTGGATGATGTGCCTAAGAATGCTCCTCCATATAACATTGAAGTTGTCTATCCTACCATTGATGTACTTGATCCCTAACTTACTCATGCTCTCCTACTTCCCAAGTTAGCTTGCTGGTTACTTATCATACTAGATACTAAAAACCAAGCGCAAAGGCTAGGTCACCAGGTGGATTAAGATGCACACCTACGGTCCAAGTAGTCTCTTTTGGCACACTTCTGTGTGAGGCTGAGAAGGGATATCTATCATACTTTCCAATATGGGGGAGCTCCTAATGCTCTGGCTCTGTCTTCTATGTGAGCTGTAAATCCTTCACGAGTCATCTCTCTCCTCAATGCCATACTTTCTGCAATAGAAAACTACTTCTCTATCTCCCTCTTGTATGCCTCATTATACTTAATCCACCTTTCCTCTCTTTTCTTTTCTGCCGCTAGGTCTATCATATTAATACCAAACCTGTTCCTACCCTTTGCGCGTGGTGAAGTTTAGTTAGCCATCGGTTTACTTTCCAGTTCAAAGTTACCATTAAGATCTTGATCGCTAGTGGAATACCTTGAAAATATGTTCCTCTTGGATACCTCAAAAATTGGAATTCAGCTACCTCTGGGAAAGAGTACGTCAAAATTGAGTATTCCAGAATATAATTGTTTAGAACACCATGAAACCACATATCCACCACGTGAGTCTAGATCAAATTAGCATCATAAAGGGCCTAAAATTTTTCATGTGTCTAGACAAGTGTGTGATACCTCTAATTCTACTGAGATGCATAGGTAGTAAGCCACTCATATAGTTCTATTGGAAAGATAGTAAAAAAGCTCTCATATAAGTTGTCATACATATTTTGTTCTACCTAAGTGCATGCATTAAACTCAAATCCATTGTTGAACCACCATGTGTATTCTCCCTCTAGATTGTGTATCCATTCCTCAATACTCACTAGAGTTAACCGGTACACGTCTTCATTGCGAACCATCCTAAAATAACTAAAAAAGAGGTCCCAACAATGAAACCAATGATGTAACCTAGAATTTACTAGATAACACCCTAGTCACACTAGCACATCACTCAGCCTTGACTGAGCGCTCACTCAAAGCACACAAAGGTACCAGGTCCCTCTTTAGGGTTACTTATAGTAGGATGTTAGCACGATGAAGGAAGACACATATATATTCATAACTTAATCCATAATTCTATAATGCATGCTACCCTCAGATATATGAAAGAACAAGCTTAAATAGTAATCATGATTGAATCAATAACATGCACTACTCAATTACACATAGAATGACACTTAGATTCAGCCAATATCTTCCATCTTTATTAAATACAGAAGCTCCTTATAGTATTATCAATCTATACCAATGCACATATGGATCTGATACAGTGATTCAGTCATATGCATATATTCTCTATTACACATACATTCATCTCATACTATCTAAAATCATCCCTCTACTATGTGCCTAATCATCATATATATATAGGGTGGAGACTTTCCCTTCACCACTTATCTATTCTAGAAATAGGCCACATGCTATCGATAACCACATGTCACTTACAAGCATACACACACATGCAAGTGTGTTATCTATAGCCCTCTTGCAGTTAACTAAAGTGTCAATTCTATTCTTAGTTCATCTCCATGCAAAACTTTGATCTGATCCTCCAAAGATGACAATGCATGGCTTGCACGTCTCTACATCATTGGTGTGTTTCACATGCCATTTTCTAAAAATAGGTCTTCATGCTTAGAATCGGATAAATCCTGAAAGCTAAACTTACCTTCTACATGTGGGTCCTTCCTATCCTTCCGTGCCTTTGATCCCGGCCTTCTATCTTGCAAAGAATCCTTGTGTGACCTTTGACCAATATTATTTGATCAAAAATTAGAAGATCGCACATAAAAGAGGTGAACATAAGGAAAAGATGGTGTCAAAATGATTTATAGAAACCAAGTACAATAATGAAAAGGGTAGGAACAACATGAGGTAGGTGATATCAAGAACCAAGATTAGGACACAGAGGAAGAATGCCTTCAAAGTGTTGTATGTGCGGGAATAAGGATCTATGGTTAGTAAGGTTTTTTATGCACACTCAAGGTTGCTAAAGTTTTTCACGGAGGATTGAGTGTAGAGGAAAAGTGCTAAAGGTTGGCATTGGAAAAAGCCTCTTTTATTGTGAAAGTACATTGTTAGGTGGCATGAAATTTATTACGGAGAAAAGAAAAAATTATAAATATAAGATTGGGGGTGCGTTATTTCCTACCTTGTGTTTTAAGTTATCAAAGAGCTCTCACAAACTAGGGCATCCTTACGAAGAAGGTTTGAGAAGAGTTGTGAAGATTTGCATGTATAACTAGTTTGATTAGTGAACCAAAGTGGAAAGGAGTACATGGGTGTAAGTAGAGAAGGTTGTGTGGAAGAATCCTGTGGGTGTTACGTTGTCTTCCTGGACAAGGGGTTTTCCCGAGGTTAAGGGTTGCATATCTTGGGCACAAGGTTTGAAGGAATTTTCATAGAGTGGAGCTACGAAGTTGAGAAGAGATAGGACCAGGAGAGAGGAAGATGTTTTAGGACCCGAAAAGGAATGACACCAAGGAAAGTAGAAAATTTTTCACCAAAGAAGGGAAAGGGAAAGGGAAAACAAGCCATTTCTACCAATTTCAATGAAGAATGGTACACAGAAATGTAGTACCTAGACGATGTATTACTTGGTAAGGAATGGGTATCTCATGTCAGAAAGATGGCCGTAAGTGATTACAACCATCGAACAAGCACCACAGAGAATGAGATGACCCTAGAATTAGTTCACCCTACAAAGAAGAGGACACCAGATGGAATTCCTATCTATGATGATGAAGTGCAGGTGAAAATGGAGAAGGATGGGCTGTTGCAACTCTATGAGTTGCCCTATTTTGAAAAGCCTAAGTGACTATATACCAATGGTTGATGTCACGCGTGTCTAAAGACCACTTATTTTTCGCATGTCGGAAGATGCACATAACCCCTAGCAAATTTCTAAGTTCACTAACCTTATCTATGAAGGAGAATCATTAGACAATGATTTGGAAGACAAGGAATCCATAAAGAAGACGTTGAGGCTTATGACTACAAGAACGGTTCGTCTACTTCGACATTTCCACAATTAATGACCCCGAGAGATGAGGATGGCCAAGCACTTAGTCACAAATATGAATGGGAAAGAGACACATATACAGATCAACAAGGCTGGTTGAATGTATAACATAAGATCTCAAAGGGGACCATCTATAACCTCTCAGCTTTTATTGCAGAGGAGATCATAAAAGCGTGCATGAAAGAGATAAGATCATGTTTGGTAATGTCCTCCTCACCATTGTATATTCAAATGTTGGAGTGCTTGATGGACTCGTATAAGTTTGTTTGGGAATACCTAGATGATAACCCATCCCCGCCAAGAGGTTTGAATAGTATACTTATGACACCATGACGACCGCTTATAAGGTGCACTTGGAAAAGTGGTATAAGAGGATGCTCAATGAATTTGGGGATGAATGGAGAATACCTAAACAATTACTTTCACTAGTAAAAGGAGAGGCTAAGTTTTCCATATACCAACATTTTTGTATTAGAATATTTACTTTGGTGGATGGCACCAAGAGTCTTTTGTGTAAGTTTCCTTTCTCCTTCATGGCCCCATACTTCCAGTTGGGTTAATCAATTCAAAGAGGTGAAGAAACTCAAGTTTGATCTAATTGTAGTAGATCAAGATCTCCACGATTTGTGCGGGGAAGTTAGTATACCCCAAGAATCAAGCCTATGTGGAGAAGTATGTCTCCCATGACGTGCACATGTTGAGACCAGTAACCTTTCCTGTTGGAGGGAGGACAACAACGAGGGTATATTTGTGCCTAAGGCATAAGTATGAAAAAGGCACTTATATTGAAGATGATGTATCCATTCTTAAAGACCCTTGTTGTTGCAAATCAACAGCACCCCTAGATGCAAATCAAGGTTCTAAGTTGATGTTTAGGGCATCCAGTGTGATTACACAACATTGAAACCTCTCTCTAAGTGTGGGACTTGCAAGATGAGAGAGGAATCTCCAGATTAGAGGCTGGTTCCTCAAAATCCTCTGATTAGATCTATTATTTACACAACTACAGAGGTTCGATCCTAATTTATCCTAATTTGCAAGGAGACATGGATAAGAAATGCAAAAATTAAAACTAAACTGATAAGGGTGATACACCAAAGGAGTGGTGAGCACTTCTTGCTCATGCAAATTGACACAAATCAAAAATTGCAACATAAAACATCATGCACAGGTTGATAAGTTGTAAACAAGGGTTTGAAATGAAGCAAACAACACATACAAAGGACTGAAAGCATTCACAGAGCCTGCATTGTGATTTTCAACATCAAAATCCTTGTATTCCAACACCAAAGAGGCAGAAAAACCTGTTACAATCCTTGGAAGGTCTGATACTTGCCAAAATCACTTGTTGAAAGTGAAAATAGAAGCTTGCTGTGTAAAAAGGTGTTCCCCTTTGAAAAATGAGCCAAATCTAGCTTTACAGTGCATCTGTCGAACCCAGGAGAGAGAAAATGTGACAAAACATGGGAGCCATTCCTCATTGACCAAAATGCATTAAAAATAGCATGGGTGACCTAATGCACCCATCCCCGACATTTTTGACCATGCTTTGGAGAAGAATGTGACCCATTTTGCATTAAAATTGGTTGTTGAAATGTCGGTTACTGGCCCATGGGTGCGTACTTAGAAGTGTTTTTGATTTTCTCCTCCAAACCGAACCAAAATTCAAAATTGACCATGGAATCATGTAGAGAATTTTACCAGATTTCCATTTATATAAAGAACATGAAAATCCAAGCTCGGATCGAAAGTTATGGCCGTTTGAAGATTTAGGGAAAAACAGCCCAAAAGATATCGACGGAAAAAAATTCAAATTTTACCTCTTTTTCAAAAATCCCGCGCTCCGCCACCTCCTAGGACATGTGGCACTTCCTATTGGCTATGGGCTTCCAAGGGAAAATTTCCCACAAAAACTCCGCCAAGCCATAACTTGAAAAATATGAGGAGTTAGGAGGAAAACTTTACCTTTCTCGGAAAGCCGAGAGAGATCTCTATCCAATGGTGCCATTTCTAGAAAGATTTGAGTGCCTAAAAATCAAAAATGGAGACCGAGGCACAAGAGAGGCAAAAACACAAGGAGTTAGCCATCCAAAATGAGCGGGGCACATTTTGGATAACAATCCCATTGTGAGGAAAAAGGCTATGCCAAGGATAAGAGAATGGGGAGGAACTGAGAAAAAGGAACCGATTGCAAGTAGATAGTACAGGCAGTCGGGGCATAGGAGTCGGGCATGGGCACATGTACTTACATCCACTAGAAGAGGTCTCCTATTAGAAAAGATTCACCCTAGAAGGAAGATTTTCTAGTAAAGGAAGAGTCACCCGAGAAAGAAGAAAGAGAGAAGTCCCCTAAGTTGGAGTCACTAGTAAGGAAGAAGTAAAGGGTGACAAAAGGGTTGGACTCAGGAGAAATAGAAAGCATGGATGCCAATAAGGGTGATGAAGATGATGAAGGGTGTGGTGAGGCTCAAGATCATCTTGTGTATAATGTACATGAGTCAGAGGAAGAAGGAAATGAAAGGAAGGATGATAATGAGGAAGGCACTCATGAAAAAGGGGGAGTGAGGAAGTAAACATGAAAGATCGAGGGCTTGGACACCG
Source organism: Taxus wallichiana var. yunnanensis (assembly GCA_018340775.1). Lineage (NCBI taxonomy): Eukaryota > Viridiplantae > Streptophyta > Pinopsida > Cupressales > Taxaceae > Taxus > Taxus wallichiana. The sequence continues at coordinate 990,486,232 of CM031240.1, forward strand.
AATAAAGAGAAAATGGATAACACTATAAAGAGGGAGGTGGCAGGTATTATCTAACAATTAGTGGAGCACAAAGTAGAGTGAAACATAGAAGAAGTCTTTGAAGGAAGCCAAGGAGAGTGAAAGTGTAGGAAAGGAGTATGGGAGCATGGGTGGAGACCCCAGCTTAGCATTAATATTCCCTATGAAAGTGCACACAAGTTGAAAGGGCACAGTAGTGGCAAAGGAACATGAGATGACTTATATTAATGATCCAAGCAAGGTAATGTACACATGCTTCCAAAGTACCATGCCCACCAACCAGCTCCTCTCTTGATCTTCTTTTGATAAAAGGGTGTGTACCCCGCACAAGGAAAATTCTATCATGGGAGTTTGAATCCCACATTTATGAACCTAAGTTCAAGGTAAATTGAGATGCTTTGATGAAGATACCAGATGTGAAGGGAGTAAACCCTATTGTGAATGCCCAACAACTTTAAAATGAGCAAGTTTACAACATGCTCAACAAAGTATGGATGGAGGGGGAAGTAAGAATCTTTGGCAAAAATGATAGAATAAGGGTCTTAGAGGAAGCGCTTGAGAAAATGAATGAGGAGATCATTGAGTGGGACAAAGAGATAAAGAAGAAGGAATTTATCGGTGCATAGTTGATGCATGAAATGAGGGATGAAAAGGTGAAGGTGTGTAAATTCCACAAGAAGATAAAGGCCATTTCAGATGCCATTATCTTGAAACACTTAGATTTGGCCTCGTTTGAGCACAAATTCAAGTCAACCATGCACTTCTTAGAAGACTTGACCTACATCCTCACCATGGAAAGGTGGATGTTTAACAAATGAAATATTTCTCTAAAGTGAAGACACATAAAGGATGTGCACGTGGGAGCAAGGCACATTTGAATGCGTGGAGGAATAGCAAAACAAGTGCACACTAGAACACTTTGAATTCAGAACTTAGCCATTTTGTGGGTCTAGGATATTTTTGGAGTTAGTGTGTTGGGAACACAAAGACATGAAGACTTGCAGTCCACGTAATGGTATTTTGGGAACAAGCATCAACTAAGTGCCATGCATAGTTTAGGCTAATAATAGGATTTCTACTCAGAGTTAACTATAGGAAGTCTATTGTTAGAACACTTGCATGGTTTTACATCCTTTTGTAAAGGCACATGGATATTATTTAGCATGTGGCCTATTTTGAGAAAGTGCATGGGTGGTGAAGGGAAAGTCCCCACCCCTATATATATGTATTTATTTACACGGTTAAGTAAGTGTCAATTATTGTAGAGTTATGTTGCTAGTTTTTTCGTGTGCATGACTCTTGGAGATACCTTTATAATGTATGAAGCTTATATGTTTTACAATATTTAATACAATGGATCATATTGGTTGGATAATGGTTTTGAACATGATTGAAACTAGTTCTTGTATGGTAAATCTTGTTATAGTCATTGTTTAGTTCATCTTATATAAATTCTAAGATCTAGATCTAGTTTATGCATTGTGGATTGTTTATTGTTGGTTATGAATCTAAATATACATATGCAATATCATGTTAACATTATATAAAATTAACTATAAAAATGGACCTAGTGCCTTTGCATGCTTCGGGTGAGCACTCGGTTCGAAGTGAGTGATACGCCAACACGCTTAGGGTCATTTATAGTGAATTTTAGGTTGCACCATTAGTTACTGTTGCTAAGACCTATTTCTCGCTTGTTTTTTCAGGATGTTGCATGATGAAGACATATTGGTTGACCTTAGCAAGTGTTGAGGAGTGGATAGTAGATTTGGAAGAAGAATACACTCAAAGATTCAACACTAGATCTGAGTTTGATGCACACACGTGGGTTGAGCAGAATCTGTATGACTACTTATATGAGATCTTCTTTACTATCTTTCCCATAGAACTATACCGGTGGCTAGTTGCCTATGTGTTTAAAAGGAATTAGAGATTTTTTACACTTGTCTACATGTCGGAAGAATTTCATGCTCTCTATGATGTTGATCTAATTTGGACACACGCTTGTGGATATTTGGTTATGTGGTGTTTTGAATAGCTATATTTTGGAGTACTCCATTTACACTTACTCTTGTTCATAGGTAGCCGAGTTTCAATTTTTTACGTTATCCCAGGGGATCATATCTACATGGAATTCCACTGGTGATCAAGATATTAATGCAAACCCTAAATTTGGAAGAGAATTTGATGGCTAGCTAAACCCCACCATACGTGGGGGCAGGAGCAGGTGTGGTGAAAGATGGCAGACCTAGTGGCAGAAAGGAAAAGAGAATAAAGGTGGATTAAGTTCAATGAGGTGCGTGAGATGGATTTAGAGAAGAAATGTGAGGTTATAAAATGGATGGCGTTGTGGAGAGAGATGGATCATGAAGGATTTGGAGCTCACGTAGAGGACGTGGAGCCAGCTTCTGGAACTACCCCATTTGGGAAAGCATGATAGAGAATCCTCATCAATTCTTATGAGAGTGTGATAGTAGAGACAACATGGGCTATGGGTGTGCATCTAAACCTACCTGGTGACCTAGCCTTTGCGCTTGGTTTTCTAGTTTCTAGAATAACCAATAGTCAACAAGATTGTTTGGGAAGTAGAGTAGCAAGAGGTAAAGTTGACTTATCAATAGGTTCAAGAGTAAAACAAATAACAAGTACATTTATGGCTAGGAAGATGTCTTCCTTGTTATTTGGAGGTCTAGTTGGAGGTACCTTTTCAAGTGCGTCGTCGGCATAGAACATAAGCACAAAAACTTTGGACTCACATATGGGGTTAGTGCAACTTCGTAGATCATGTGGGAGTTCAAGTTACCACCACTATTAGGAAACAAGGCGGGCAACCTCTAATTTAAGTCCTATTATAGGAGGGGGATCAAGAGGCACGGTGGGTTCAGGATCTAGCAAATTTGGTGTATCTAGAGGCAGAGGTAACACAGGAGGTTCTGGATCGGTGGCCATGGTTCTCACTAGCCCTAAAATATATTTATATGGAGATGTCACTTTATCTCCAAGAGTATAGGGGAATAGAAGATGATGTTGAGCATGCCCATATGTGTGAGATACTATGGTGTATGAAAGGAATTATAAATTCGTGAGCACAAGGCTAGTCAATTTATAACTACATTATAGGGACACGTGCACACTGGTACAAGAAGTTTGACCTTGATTATACTTGTGTGGATTATACAACATTACAAGATGCTTTCATTAAAAAAATTATATCCCCGATTTCAAGTAGAAAATTATAAGCGCGCTCAAGGATATCAAGCAAGGCACTATTGAGAGTGTCCAGGAATATGATGCTCATTTCAAAATACTTCTTATAACATTCCCATTTTAAGACTTTAGAAATAAGGGTTTTTTTACATAATGTTCTCTATTCTAAATTAACATAATTTAGAACACACATTCCAAAGCCAATCAATCTCATAACAGAAAACCATATGCAACTATAAATGACTCAGTGAAACACCGATCTCTCATTTCATGACTCGGTATCATACCAATCTCTCATGTTAACTTTATAATGTGTATACTACATATACTTGGTTCTGTTACCATTTTAGAGGTATCAAGTTTTCTATTTAAGAGGCCTATCTAAATATCTGTTACCGATATTCATCTGAAATCCTACTTCTTAAACTAAGTGACATAGGACAACGCAACTAGAAGCTTGCAATACTTTGGCCAAAGATTTTAAATATATTGTTCATGTTTATATTCTTAGACGACATAATCATCAAATAGAAAATGTCCTTCACCCTACTTGATCTATTATCTAGAATGGTCTTCAATGACTTCTGTTAGTCCACTTGTTCAAGGTTTAACCCTAGCCAAGGTTAGCAACATGGCATAGTATAGAGGTCTCTTACGGTGACTAAGGGTACTTAGACATACTCAATCGACTTATGTTAATTGGGTGTGTCTATTTATCCAAAGTCAACATGAGTTGACTGACACTAGGTCATGCCCTATCTCTACCTAGGGGAAAACTTTGACCGGGTCATAATTTATGTTAGTCTAGTTGAATAAACTCAAAAGGGTGTTGAAACATGTCAACTACAACATAGTATCCTCATGAAGACCCTAGTCATCACAAAGGTACTTTACTGCAGTTGGTGTGTGTCAACATCCACTTGAGTTTTCCTCATCTAGACAAACATACCTTAGATAGAAAGTTATATCTTATTAGTTTCCTCATTAATAGATTAATTACAACAACCCTACTAAACAACTAGGTTCCTTAATCATTAAGATTCAAATTTAAGATTGCAATAAATGAATTTATGTAGATAAATATGCTTTCTATCTAATTCATATGCCATGATTTAAACTATTAACATCCTGATTCATGTTTTACATAAAAGGCCCAACACACATGGAGGTGTCATTTAATTACTCACTTAATTCAGCCCTAGCTTATATAAGATCTGAGTAGGTCCTTTTTCCATATTAGACTTCATTGAAATGAAGTCTAATTCCCTTTTTAATTATCTTTTCCTACATTCCTATTTAGTAAGGAAGTCTACAAAAGAAAGGACACTTTCACTACCTATAGATAGCAATCAAGATTCATATAAAAAGGTCTTAAATTAAGACTATGATTCATTTCAAGGGATTTGTCTTTCCTTTCCCTTATTGAGGATTAATGTTAATTTATAATCCCTTGCACTTTTTAACTTATATCCAAAGTCTAATTCTCAACAATCCTTTGATTAATTTATAGGCTCATGGCTGCTCCTGCGTCTCGCGGCATGCTTTCGCGATCGCTTCCATGCGATTGCTCCGCGGCTGCTCCGCAACTGCTCCGAGATTGCTCCGCGACTGTTCCGCGGCTACCATGGTTTCTACGCGGGCTTCATCTAAAAAAAGGGTTCGAGGAGGCACGAGCATTGCCAGAGGTTCGCCCCTCTCAGTTCGAAATGAGGTCCCTATTAATGGCGGCGAGAAACCAGTGGTATCTGTGGGAGGCGGATGCAAAAATGTAGAGGAAAATAAAGCACCAATCTCATGGATTGGTATGGCTTGCAATACTAACCAAGACCCCCATATCAAAACAGGGGTGTTCACTCATGGGACAGGTAAAGATGGTTCAGTCAAAGATTCATTATCTCCTTTAAAACTCAATACTGGTAACTGCAGGTTGCAAGAGACTAAGAGTGGATCTGGTGATGGAGGAAGAGGTACAGGGGTAAGCCAGAACCAGGACAAACTAAACAGCAACAATAGGTCCGGATCTTATGCTTCAGCGGTCTCCAAACAGAAGGAGAATGTCAGAAATGAGCTCTTAAAACCCTCCCAGGAGGTCCCGACGCTGAAAATCGAAGAGGATTTACTTCTAAAGGTTCTTAAGGAGGAGGAAAATCTCTCCCAACTGGGGCTCATATGCAGATTTCACAAATTTTGGCCTAAGCTTTCTCAGCTTCATGACTGGATAGCCCAGAGATGGAGAGAAAAAATACAAGGTAAGATTGAGCTTTATCCTTGTGCTAAAGCTTACTTCATTGTTGTCTTTGAAACCCCTGAAGATAGGGATTTAATTTTTAGTCAACATTGGGTTTGGGGGGAACATGGGCTTATGTCCAAACCATGGTATCCATCTTTCGACCCATTAAAGGAGTCTTTTGATACCTACCCGATTTGGGTTCGTCTACCAGGACTCCCATTGCAGCTTTGGAACAGATCTTGTCTCATTGCTATAGGGGATACTTTAGGCTCATGTGTAGCAGTTGATGATAAGACCTCCATTCAAACCCATACTACTTATGCTCGAATCCTGGTTGATCTCGATACCTCCAAATGTTTACCAGCAGAAATCAATCTTCAGATTGGAGCCGGAGCTGCAGGTGCAGAGGATAGACTATGAGAGACTTGCCTTCAGATGTAGGCGTTGCTTCCAAACTGGTCATGTTACAGATGACTGTGAACACTCCAAACGTAAGACCAAAACAGCCTGGTGGAGGGATTCTCTACCTGAACATCTTACAATCGACTCAAATCCGGCTAAGGATTCGAGTGCCCCCCTGCAAGCTAACTCACCCATCATGGTTGATTCACAGACCAATACAGAGAAGCCTCCAGATTATTCTTTACAGGCTGCTGATTCAGTGATTAAAGATATTCCGACCTCCCATTTGGGTCACTCCCCCATCAAACCTATTGCAGTTTTTCCGACTGTAGTGGATGTGGGAAATCAGGAATGGACAGTGGTGGATCGGAAAAAGAAGGGTAATGCCAAATCTAAATCCCCCACCATATCGGACAAGATTTGATTCTTGTCTTTTTGGGCGCTATCATTGCTACATTTTGGCTTATGGCCTGCTACGCAGTTGCTAGGCAGCTGTGTTGTTGTTTTGTTGCTGTTTTGTTGCAGCTGGTTTGCTTTTGTTGGTTCCTTCCTTGTCAGTTTTTGTTGGGCTCTTTTGTGATGATCGTCTGGTTGTTTTCTCCGTTAGTGGTCGGCCGGAGTACATTGTTATCATTTTTGTGGCCGGACCACTGCGTGTTTGCTGTTTGATCACATTATCCAAAGCAGTGTTTATTTGCTGTGTTGTGTTGGTGTTGATTGTTTCTTTAGCAGATGCGTTCGCACTTGGTCCTTATTGTTATATCGGGATGTTGATCCTTTTTTCGAGCTTTATTTTCCTATTAAACCACGAGCCTTGGCTTGCATAAGGGTATAGTCCCTTTCAAAAAACTATTTGCCAATAATAAAAAAATAAAAATTTATAGCCTAATGAACTAGGTTGAAAATTAGTGCAAGAATGTCAACTTTACAAGTTTCCTCTTCACTTAGAGAAGGTAGTACAACATTATTTTAGATCTATGTTTATTCTATTCCAAACCATAAGGTATGTTACTATCTAGAAAGAAAAAGTATTACTTAACATTTCCATTCAATTCATACCAACAAGAATTACATCAAGTGTAAACAAATATCACATTTATTCAGCATGGAGGATTCATACATTTACAAGTTCAAACACTTCAGACAATGCTAAATATCAAACAACAACATTCAATCACTTTCAGATACAAATTCTTTTCCATCAAGTACATTTCAGTAATGAACCATTTTTCATCATACAAAGATCTAGTCTCTTGATAAACAAATGTAACTTCCTAAAATATTTCTCCTTTCATCACTTACGAAGTCCATCTGCAAAATTTCTAGCACAGGTCAATTCATTGAACTAAGCATGATAAGCACTAAACATTAAAATGATGTGCTTTTAACTAACTGTTTCATAAAAAGAACTCATTGTTATGAAACAGTCCTGAAGAAATTCAGAAAGACATACCAAAAGGAGTTACAATAATCCATAAAAGAGAGAAAGAGAGATTTACAACAAATCAAAATTAAAGATAGGTCATAAGATATATCAACTTCAACCTTCCATGCTATTGAATTTATATCAATAGAATTCAGATAAGAAACATTTCATCATAATTCACTACTACTTTCTTGCATTTTTTTATGATTACTCATTCAGTTAAAACCTTTTAACAAAAAAGTAACTATCCTAACTATCTTTTAGGCATAGTTCAACAAAAGAGATCAATTACAACATTACTACCATCTCAATATTTCTTTAACCTAAATTCATCCTAAAATCTAAGCTACCAATAAATGAACTTAAATATCATAAGAAATAAGTTAGGATAACCCAAATCATCATAACATTTAAATGTCTAGGTTTAGAGTATCCTAATACCCAAACTCAGAACTAGGATCCAAATCAAGTTAACAACCAAACAAGATAAATCAGACCACTTAAATATGTAGGATTACTTCCAACAAGAAAAAGAGTTACACTCCATTCTAAAAAGATGCACCATTGCATTCACTACCTTAAGTAATTAGAATAGTTAAGTTTATACTCTAGACAAACACATTAAACCATACCCGATACTTCCAACCAAACTTAACATTTCAACCAATTAAATTCAACTTCAGCTATATTGTCCTAACAACTTTCTGCAAACATTCTTACTAGGCAGTCAAGAAGTTTCATAATGAAATAGACCAAAGAAGTACAACATCTTCACCAAGTTGAAGTTGAAAGAAAATTTAAATGAAGGAGAGGAAGAGAGATCACTACCCCCCACCTTTGTATGATCAAAAGAGAACCATAATAATCAACAACATATACTGACACGGTCATACATATAATGTATCAACCAAAATCCCAAACAAATATCAAATCAGGGTTCGAGTTGAATGATAAAAACCTAGGAGAATGGAAATAATGAAGAGAAACACAATCCATTACCTCCCATCATTCAAGGAGATGGTACAAATAGCCATGATTACCACAAGATAACAATTAAACCATCTCCCAAAAGATACAGAGATGTAAATAAGAATTTAACAGAAGGGTAAGTCTAAACCAACCTCCCAACTCAGACCCAAATAGGTAAAGAAGTGAACAATATGATTAAACCAAACATGAGTAATTGATTCCCCTTTTCATGAAGAACATTGCCTAAGATCTGAAGATTCGAAACCGGGTTTAATGGCCCAAGATCAAAGAACAGGATAACATAGGACATCGAAACAATGTCGATAGAACTATCAAAAAGTTTAAGTCGACAACAATAACACACAATGCCATAATTTCATAGGTTACCCATATTACCCAATAGAGTAGAAAACTGAATAACATTTCCCTTACGGGATTCCAAAATCAGGCTTCGAGAAAACAACTGAGAAATTTCAAAGAAAAGCCAAAGTATACATTAGCAGACTTGAAATAATATAACCGAAAGACTTAAACAAGTCCATGAAACTTTATATCTCTTTCCAAGAAAAACCCTACAACTATATTTCCTAAATAATCCCAGAGTCAGAAGTCTACAACCAAAGTAATACAACAAAACCCAGATTCACAAATATAGACAGTGATAGAAAAACAGTCACGCTCATCTATTTTTTTAACATTCCTTCAACACTCAAAGGAATACAATTAATCAGAGTCACATAAATTTTATCTGAATAATCATGAGGATTCAATACATAGTCTAGCATTTCAAACAATTTAAAAACTGCAATTTCCCAATAGAGAGGAAACAAGATCATTCTAGAGAAAGATCTAAAGATCAAAGAAAACCAAGTTACCTACAGATTGAAATAGTTCAAACAATATCTCACACATTTTTCGACTTGGTCTCAATCCCATTCAAAGGATTACATGTAACGTCCTCATTTTAGTACTTTAGAACAAGTAATTTTTTTTTTTTTGATAAATGCTTCCTAGTTCTAAATACATAATTTAGAACTCACAAATCAAAACAACCATTCTTATAACAGATAACCATATGCAGCTGTAATGACTCGGAGTACCTCCGATCTTTTCATTCCATGACTCGGTAATCTACCGATCTATTCATGAGTATCAAGAGTTGGCGTTTTTATTTTAACACATCACTCTTACGGTTCTCTTCCCTAATCTGGGATTCAGAATGCTCTGTCCAAGGAACCTATCTAAATAATTGTTACCATTATTCATTGGCATCTCATCCCTTAGACTAGGTGACATAGGACAACGCAATCAGCAGCTTGCGATACTTTGGCCAAAGATTTGAAACATATGCTTATGTCTCGTATTCCTTGACGACATACTCGTCAATCTGGAATACGTCCATCACCCCATTCCTTTGTTATGTAGAATGTCTTATACTGACTTCTGTCAGTCTCTCCTGCCCCAAGTTATTCACTCAGGAATGGATTAGTAAAATGACAACGTTATAAGGATGCTCCCGGGGACTAGGGATATGCTGACATACTGGGTCAACCCTAGTTAACCCAGTGTGTCAAGATACCCCGAGTCTCCTGGGGCAGCCTTATAACATGACCACGTTCCTAATCAGTCCCAGAGTAAAACTTGTTCGAGTTTAAGGTGTAAATCTTAACGATCAATGCGAAGGGTGTCACCATAAGTCACCTGCATTGTTGTATCTTTGAGAAGATCCTAATCTTCTCGAAGGTACAACCCTACAATCGACTTGTGCCATCAACCTTCAAATCCACCTCGATAAGATCTACTAATTTTAAGGTGTTACTTACGTTGAGTTAAAATTATACTATCAGACGCTCCCTTAAGGGTAGTCTTTCCCAATCCTTGGGTTCCTCACCTTAGAATTACCTTTCTTAATAAAACCCATTACACAAGAGAAGTTTAATAAGATTGAGGTCCTATCAAGGAGTTCATAGAAAAACATAAATCTAAATCAATGAAATTGGACAATAACCCATAATCTTCACATGAGATTGCTAACCATACCCTTTTTAGGTTTATATCAGTTCTCATAACTGAAATTATATCTTACTTATTAGCATCGAGATATAGTGATTAAGAGTCCAATTAAATGTTGTCTTGACTTAGATCAAGACTAGGAAGTAATAATTTATTCAGCTCGTTTAGCTTCCTGCTCAGGTTTATTTTAACCTTAGCTTCCCGAAAGATAGTGATCTAAATTCCAATTTAGCTTTAGATAGAACATAATAGAACTACTAAACAATCTTAAGTATTCAGTCACATAACCTTGCAAGCTTACTTAGATAATCACAAAAGTCTCCAGTTATACAATAATAACAATGCTCTTAAGATCATTCGAACCGAAGAAGATCAAACCATCAAGATACGAATACAAACACATAAGTAACAAATACCTCTTTTCATTCCTTTCAAGGCTAATCAAATACATTTATTTCATTCAGCATATTTGATACAATACTCAATAGCCAAAGAACATCTTTCTTCAAGTAGTACATTTAGATAATCAAATTGAAGTTCATCGTAAAACCAAATTAAACAATCTGAACATCATATCAGATCTGCGTGCCTTTACCACTTACGGCAGCCATCTGCAAAAATTGTCAACACGGGTCAGTTTGGTGAACTGAGCATGATAAGCACTAACTCTTAAAACAAATGCAATCCACCAATTTCTCTCATTGAACAACCTGTTTAAATGAAATCATTTCACCAAACATGTAGACATATTTCAGACTATGCTCTTTTGTAATTCAAACATGACTATAAACGCGTAACTCATATTATAGTTACTAAATAGTCCTAGATACTTTTCAGATATTTCTTCATAAATATAAGTGACCAAGAAGAACAAATGTATCCAAAACAACTATCCATCTGAATCCCAAGGACAACAAACATCCGACAGACCATTACATTCAACATAATAAAATGAATATCATAACAATTCATGAATCCATCAGTATGTTAAAACAATTCCAACAGTTAAATATAAATATATCAACATATACATTACAGTAGAAGAGAAAGAAACTGAGACATTCAGATTTCCCTTCCAATCATGCTCATGACTGTACCGTCCTCTCAAGAGTAATGCATTCACATTATACGCATGCGACTAAGCCAGTCGAGACCACAGGAAGAACTACAGTTCATAAAAATTCAAGTATAAAAATTACCTGTAGCTTACTGAGCAATACAATAGCCCTCATGGCAAGGCAGTAATAAATAATCCAACAAATAGACTTAACATAGCTTTCCATATTATTCAACAAATGAGAAAATATCCAACGCCATCACTTGTCAAGGCACAGCTAATAACTCTTTATCTCAGTCAAGCACAAGACTAGATAATCACAATAACAGAAGACGTAACCATGCACAAACACAACAACAATCCCACTGAGTTGAAACACTCAAAGAACATACAAATTCAATCTAATCCCTACTAAAACACAGCAAGGACTTAAATCAAAAGCCGAAATCAAAAGAATAACCTCTTTATCACAGTCAAACAAGAGGCTAGATAACATTAAAACAAATGATGTTTCCTTATGCATATATAGTGACATTCATACTGAATCTAACACAAACATGCACAGCTTCATTTAATTGAAACAAATCCTTATGATAATACAACCATGACTTATATTAGAAGTCGTTTTCAAGAAAAATAATCACAACAAGGTCTTCACAGAAGCTGAAATTCCATATCAGTATTTTCCTCAAAGTTTCATCCTAAGCCAAGCTACTACGGAATACAACAGGGTCTCAAACCGAGTAAAATTTGTAAAGAAAACCCTTCCTTTAATTTCCACAGAAGCGAACAGAAAGGAACACAAGAATGTTAAGAAGGAGTCTGAATGATATGCATGCACAGCGAGGGTTTAAATCGAGAATCGAGCCAACTCGCAACATATCGAGATCTCCAACAATATCACATACAACTAATGCTCATAAACAAGGCTTAGATTGAAGTTGATTTCATGTGACAACAATTCAAGAATCCCAATAGTATTCCTAGCAAAACTTCTACAGAAGTTGTAATTCAAGATACATATCAAGGACTCCAACTGAATCAATATCTTAAGTAATCTCAACTAAACATCAGCATTCAAAACTAAGCTTAAGCAGAAGCGAAACATACGAAACATAAAAAGAACTCCAACTGAGTCTGTACCAACGATATTCACTGCTAAGCAACAGTATTCATAACAAAGCAACAGAAGTCGTAATACCAGTTACTTTTCAAGGACTCCAACTGAGTCTAACTAATAAGTATTCACATTCATGACTTCTACAGAAGTCCAAAATATACGAAACATTCCAAGGACTCCACAGAGTCATTTTCGTATATATATTCCTTGCAAACTTTCAACGGATTATATCCCAAAAATTGCAACACAGGGAGGACTTCTACAAAGTCGCATTCAAATAGTATAAACACAGCAAGTTATCCAACCAGAAGTAACTTAAAGTATTATAGCAAGATCCAACAAGATTCAGCAACCATAAAAGTACAGCCGGTTTCAAACGAAGTGAAACCACAAGGAAGATTAAATACAGAAACTATTCCTTCAAGGTCTTCTAAAGATCCGAGATTCCTAATTTCACAGGAAAAGAAGAACCAAAACAATGCTTCCAACCAACTGAATTGAAATCACCTGAACAAAGTTGTTCTAATGAAATCATTTGAAGGAAAGCAGATTTTTAAAAGTTAGGGCCTAACATGCCTGGTAATGCCACTTAAAAATCTGAAGAAGACCTCTGAAAGAGCTCGAGCCTTCTCCTCTTCTTCCACGTTAGTTTCAACAACAATAATTTGTTATTTCCATGCTTTATAAACTTTCCTCGACAGAGAAAAGAGCTAGTTATTCTCATAGTTTCCATGCAACACCAAGTAGACTGGTTCGAAGAACCAGTGATCAAACAGAGGAAAACCGGAGCACATGGAAAACCAAACAAACAACCAGTTTTCCATTTTGCATGTCTTCCCGAGCAATCCGAGCTTGGAAACCGAGTTCTTTAATTGCATTAACTCTAAAATTCCCGCTCAATCTCCATTGCCACCGACCGCCATAGTTGGCGATGGACAAATGCAAACCAAAGACCATTTCCAAATTTGGCGACTCTGCCACGTCGGCCTCGATGGCCGTTTGAAACCTCAACTAAATCCTTGTCCTTCATGCTTATCCCCTTCATTTAATGCCATAGAAACTACCGCCCATGGCTCGCACCCCTTCATAGGTCCCCTTCCCCACTAACATTAGTTAGGTTAGAAACATAGGTTAGATCATAAGGTGATACTTAGTCTAACTTCCTTAGTGCTAGGTTGCTAACCTTAGGAACATTTAGCTTATAGCTTAGGGCTAGGTTAGATTAACACTAATCCAACCCATAGGTTATTAACCTTAATAAATCCAGTTTTAGGTCTAACAATTAGAATCGTTCAAAGATAAGAACAAAAATATACATTCATGAAAAGGATTCATTCCAGCACTGATAATAAGCTAGTAGTATAAATGTATCTGAATTTATTACCTGGCTCAAGATCAAGACCTTCCTGATATTACGATATCGGGAACCAATTCATTTAACAAGATCAGCCTGAGTTAACTCCTGAATTACTCATTCCACACATTCGGACCTTGCAACCTTCGTAAGGTCTATAATTTTTGTTCATCCAGAATAAACTTAAAACATCTCTTGGATCAATGCCACTGATCCAAGGCTGAGTCATATAGACGGGTAAATCCACAATTTATTCCAAAATCAGATTAAACTCAGGTGCAAAAATGAAAGAAATAAAAGAGTCCAAGCATATCCTGGCTCAGTCAAAGATCTTCAAATGCAAAGAAGATACAATCTATATCAAGCATGACTTCACAATCAAAGGAACACATCCTTTTACAGAAGAAATCATATATCAACACTTGAATGCCCAGGAGGAAGTAACAATAGTTCAGGGTGTTACATGCTTCCCTCCTAAAAGATTCATCGTCCCGATGATTACATATTTGATTTACCTTCAGGTCAACCAATTTATTAGTTCACAATACAATGTGACTATTTCCAACTTGAATAGTTTCAGAAATCAATGTCACGATACATTTTATTCAGCCTGAATAATGTTTGCCTCAATCTGGCTTTCATATGATCATGAAAAAGATAAGTTCATAAAAAAATGTTTTGTCAACAGATTTCATCCTGTTGAAAAAGAAAAGGAAAAGCAATTTTCATCTCTTCCAGATTTTCCCAAGTTGCACTTTCTTCGTTAAACTGGTCCCACTGGACCTTACATTGCTGTATTTCATGATTTTTCAAATGCAATTGGTGAGTTTCTAGCACTCGTGTAGGTTTAACCACGATTATTCTTGGGTCTTGGACCTACAAGGAATTCCAATTTAAAACATGTGACAGATCTAAAACGTATTTCTTAAGCAAAGAAATATGGAAAACATCATGCATGCAAGATAAAGCAGGTGGTAATGCTAATCGATAAGCTACAGATTGATTATCTCGACAATTTCGAAAGGTCCCACAAAACGAGGTGACAACTTGGCAGCCTTGCCAAAAGTTATAGAACTCTTTCTGGGTTTAACATGAAGAAAAACCTTCTCACCCAGCTCAAACCTTCGATCAACCCGCTTAAGGTCAGCATAGCTCTTCTACCTATCTGTTGCTTCCTTTAATCATTCGCGAATCAAAACTTAACTTGTTGCCCATTTCATTGAGGATCTCTTGTCCAATTACCACTCTATCCTCAACACTATCCCAGCTAACAGGGGTTCTGCACTTCCTTCCATAAAGTTCTTCAAATGGTGCCATTTTAAGAGATGAGTGATAAGTGTTGTTGTATGTGAATTCAACTAATGGAAGATACTCTTCCCATTTATACTGTTGATCCATGCAATACATTTGCAACATGTCTTCCAACACTTGATTTACTCTCTCAGTTTGTCCATCCGTTTCCTGGATGATATGCAGAACTGAAGTTTAGTTTTGTTCCAAGAGCTGTATTAAGCGTTTTCCAAAATCTTGACGTCATTCTAGGATCTCTGTCAGATATAATCAATTCTGGTACACCATGCAATCTGAAAATTTCGTGTACGAATCTTTTGGCTAGCACTGGTGAATCATCCTTTAGATTTCCAGCGATGAAATGAGCTACCTTAGTTAGTTTATCTACAACTACCAGGATAACATCATGTTTGTTCCTGGACATAGGTAACCCTTGTACAAAATCCATGCTTATTACTTGCCATTTGTACTGCGGTATGCTATGAGGATATAACAGTCCAGCAGGGTGCATGTGTTCTGCCTTAACCCGCTGACATTCTAGACAATGAGTCACAAAATCAATGACATCCTTTTTCATACCTTTCCAAAAGTATTGTTGTTTCAGATCAGCAAGCATTTTTGTGATACCCAGGTGTCCAGAGAAAGGTGAATTATGAAATTCAACTAACAACTTCTTTCTCAAATCATTCAGCATAGGTACGTATACCCTGTTTTCATAACGTAAGATTCCTTCATTATCAAAATGAAAGCCCTTATACCTTTCATCATTAGGTTCTGCAGCAAGCGCTGCTTTTACTTGCTGAAAGTATGTATCAGATTCTGAGGCACTCTTTACCTCATCCTTAAACTGAGTTCTTAATGTTATAAGAGTAGAAATGTGCTTCCTACGACTTAGAGCATCTGCTACTCTATTCTCTTTCCCTTTGATGTAGCTAATATCAAAATCATATTGTGATAAAAATTCTAACCACCTTCTCTGTCTGGCATTTAGATTAGGCTGAGTGAAAATATATTTCAGTCCTAAGTGATCAGTTTTCAACTCAAAAGGTTTCCCAAGTAAATAGTGTCTCCAGACTTGAAGCACATGAACAATGGCAGCAAGCTCCAAATCATGAGGAGCATAATTCATCTCATGTAACTTAAGTTTTCTACTTTCATATGCTATGACTTGATCATTTTGTAACAAAACACCTCCAAGGCCTTCCCCAGAAGCATCCGTTACAACAGTAAAGCTCCCATTAGGGTCTGGTACAGCTAATATAGGTGTGAAGTCAACTGGCTTTTCAGACTTTTGAAAGCCACTTCGCACTTATCATTCCAAATAAATTTCTTATCCTTCTTCTGCAATGAAGTTATCGGTGTAGCCACTTTAGAAAAATCCTTAACAAATTTTCTATAGTAACCAACAAGACCCATGAAGCTTCTTACTTCATGCACATTCTTTGGTGCAGGCCACTCAGTTATTGCCACTATTTTTGAAGGATCTACAACAATTCCTTCCTTGCTAATGACATGACCCAAATAGTGAACTTTTGAATCAAAGAAAGAACATTTGGATAACTTACCATACAACTTTCTTTTTCTCAAAATTCCCAAAACTATCTTCAAATGCTCATTGTGCTCCTCAACACTTTTAGAATAAATGAGAATATCGTCCAAGAATACAAGTACAAACTTGTCCAAATATTCTTGAAAGATATTATTCATTAAGTTCATAAAAGTTGCGGGTGCATTAGTTAATCCAAAAGGTAGAACCGTGAATTCATAATGTCCGTACCTTGTTCGGAAAGTTGTTTTATGAATATCTTCTTCTCTAATCCTTAACTGATGATAACCAGATCAAAGATCTATCTTAGAATAAACCGCTGCCCCACACATCTGATCAAATAGATCGTCGATCCTTGGAAGTGGGTATCTGTTCTTGATTGTTGCTTTATTCAACATCCGATAATCAATACACAACCTAAGTGTTCCATCCTTCTTTTTCACAAATATTACTGGCACTCCCCAAGGTGAAACACTTGGTCTAATCAAACCTTTAGACAAAATTTCTTGCAATTGTGCCTTAAGCTTGACTAAATCTATAGTAGTCATCCGATAAGGTGCTTTGGAAATAGGTTCCGTTCCTGGTTTGATTTCGATGGTGAAGTCAAATTCCCTCTTGGGTGGTAACCTGGTAATTCCTCCGAAAAACATCCTTGAAACTTTGTAACAGAGGAAATTGTTTCATGGAATCACCATCTTCTTCTGAAAATTTAGATATCTTTACTGCATAAAGGGTACATCCTTTGTTTTTAGCCTTTTTAAGCTTGCATAGCTGACAGTTTTCTAACTGAAATTTCCCATTTCACACCTTGAATCTCTGCTGATTTCAGCCGATCATCTAAACATTTTATATTCTTTTCATAACAGTCTACTTTTGCTTTATGGTCAGCTAACCAATTGACACCAATGACAATGTCGTAAGACCCCAAAGGTGTAACATAGAGGTCAACTTCCATGGAAAAGTTAGGTAAGTCAAGGACTGCCCCAAAAAGACACATACTCACTGTATGAACAAAGTTATTACCATACTATACAGTCCAAGATTTATCCATTTTTCCAACTTTTCTTTTAAGTTTAGAAGCAAGTTTACTAGAAATGAAACATTCAGTAGCTCCTGTATCAAAAAGAATAGTGACAGGTATGCCAAATAACTTACCCGGAACTTCTATAGGTGTCACTTGCTTTTCAGCTTGCTTGTCTACTACTGCAGCATGTATCTTATGCTACTGATTACGATCATCCTTCTTCAAAGGGCACTGATTTGCGTAGTGGTCTTTGCCACAATTGTAGCAGCCTCCTACAGGTCCCTTTTTAGGCTCAAAATTGCCTCCAGCCTTGTAATTATCATGTTGTCCTCCATAGGGCTTCTGCCCATTGTTATAATTTTTGGCAAAATTATCCCTTACATTTCCAGCAGGCTTATTTGCTACTGCTTTCTTACTATTATCCCCTGGAAACTTACTTCTATTTCCAAACTTTTTCCATGGTCCCTTTTTGGGTGCAAGTGAAGTTGAAGAAGGGTTTGCAATCTTCTTCCGCACTTCCTCTTTATGAGCAGAAATAGCCTTTAATTTCTGTTCTTGTCGTATGGCCTTTTCAACAACTCCTTCCATAGTGGTTGGACTATGAACATCGACCTCTCCTCCTATCACGGGATTCAGTCCCATGATGAATTTCGTATTCTGAACTTCTCGTCAGTTTGATACTACGGTACATACTTGAGGAGTTTTGTAAACCGCTCCCAGTATTCAGTTACCGTTAGCTTCCCTTGAGCTAAGTTCTGGAATTCTGTCATTTTCTGATCATAGAAAAGTTGTGGCAGCCAACGTTGCCTAAAATAGCCTTTAAATTGATCCCAAGTAACATTGGTCTCATCAATATTTAGCTCAGCTTTACGGCTATCCCACCATGAAGATGCTTCGTGGGAAAGCTGATAGGCTCCCCAAATAGCTTTGGTTTCCTCTGAGAAGTTTCTTATTGCAAAGTACTTCTCCATTTCACTGAGCCAGTTCTCAGCTCCATCTCCTAATGTGGTGCCATCATATTTAGGTGGGCTTATCCTTTTTATATCATTAGTGAGTTCTCACGCAACCCGGCCTTTTTGTTTTCTCGGTTGACAGTGCATTTCCAGCATTAATATCAACACCCATATTGGGGTTGTCCTCAGGAGGTTGTTGATTGTTATTACCAGCTTCATCATCCTCCTCATTTCCCATCACCTGCTGTTCAAGTATAGCTAAACGATCTCTTGTGTCCAACAGGGCAGCAAGGATCTCATCAAGTTTTTGGGTTGTTGCCGCCCCTCCTTCAGGTGGAGCATTATTCGCAACGTTCCCCCTTGTTCTAACCATTTTCTGTTACAAGAAAATTCAGGTTTTTATCAGATTATGGACACAATAGGTCCAAGAGCTGCAACCTTCAGCTCTGATACCAAGATGTAACGTCCTCATTTTAGTACTTTAGAACAAGTAATTTTTTTTTTTGATAAATGCTTCCTAGTTCTAAATACATAATTTAGAACTCACAAATCAAAACAACCATTCTTATAACAGATAACCATATGCAGCTATAATGACTCAGAGTACCTCCGATCTATTCATTCCATGACTCGGTAATCTACCAATCTATTCATGAGTATCAAGAGTTGGCATTTTTATTTTAACACATCACTCTTACAGTTCTCTTCCCTAATCTAGGATTCAGAATGCTCTGTCCAAGGAACCTATCTGAATAATTGTTACCATTATTCATCGGCATCTCGTCCCTTAGACTAGGTGACATAGGACAACGCAATCAGTAGCTTGCGATACTTTGGCCAAAGATTTGAAACATATGCTTATGTCTCGTATTCCTTGACGACATACTCGTCAATCTAGAATACGTCCATCACCCCATTCCTTTGTTATGTAGAATGTCTTATACTGACTTCTGTCAGTCTCTCCTGCCCCAAGTTATTCACTCAGAACGGATTAGTAAAATGACAACGTTATAAGGATGCTCCTGGGGAGTAGGGATATGCTGACATACTGGGTCAACCCTAGTTAAACCAAAGGTGTCAAGAGACACCGAGTCTCCTAGGGCAGCCTTATAACATGACCACGTTCCTAATCAGTCCCAGAGTAAAACTTGTTCGAGTTTAAGGTGTAAATCTTAACGATCAATGCGAAGGGTGTCGCCATAAGTCACCTGCATTGTTGTATCTTTGAGAAGATCCTAATCTTCTCGAAGGTACAACCCTGCAATCGACTTGTGCCATCAACCTTCAAATCCACCTTGATAAGATCTACTAATTTTAAGGTGTTACTTACGTTGAGTTAAAATTATACTATCAGACGCTCCCTTAAGGGTAGTCTTTCCCAGTCCTTGGGTTCCTCACCTTAGAATTACCTTTCTTAATAAAACCCATTACACAAGAGAAGTTTAATAAGATTGAGGTCCTATCAAGGAGTTCATAGAAAAACATAAATCTAAATCAACGAAATTGGACAATAACCCATAATCTTCACATGAGATTGCTAACCATACCCTTTTTAGGTTTATATCAGTTCTCATAACTGAAATTATATCTTACTTATTAGCATCGAGATATAGTGATTAAGAGTCCAATTAAACATTGTCTTGACTTAGATCAAGACTAGGAAGTAATAATTTATTCAGCTCATTTAGCTTCCTGCTCAGGTTTATTTTAACCTTAGCTTCCCGAAAGACAGTGATCTAAATTCCAATTTAGCTTTAGATAGAACATAATAGAACTACTAAACAATCTTAAGTATTCAGTCACATAACCTTGCAAGCTTACTTAGATAATCACAAAAGTCTCCAGTTATACAATAATAACAATGCTCTTAAGATCATTCGAACCGAAGAAGATCAAACCATCAAGATACGAATACAAACACATAAGTAACAAATACCTCTTTTCATTCCTTTCAAGGCTAATCAAATACATTTATTTCATTCAGCATATTTGATACAATACTCAACAGCCAAAGAACATCTTTCTTCAAGTAGTACATTTAGATAATCAAATTGAAGTTCATCGTAAAACCAAATTAAACAATCTGAACATCATATCAGATCTGCGTGCCTTTACCACTTACGGCAGCCATCTGCAAAAATTGTCAACACGGGTCAGTTCCGTTAACCGAGCATGATAAGCACTAACTCTTAAAACAAATGCAATCCACCAATTGCTCTCATTGAACAACCTGTTTAAATGAAATCATTTCACCAAACATGTAGACATATTTCAGACTATGCTCTTTTGTAATTCAAACATGACTATAAACACGTAACTCATATTATAGTTACTAAATAGTCCTAGATACTTTTCAGATATTTCTTCATAAATATAAGTGACCAAGAAGAACAAATGTATCCAAAACAACTATCCATCTGAATCCCAAGGATAGCAAACATCCGATAGACCATTACATTCAACATAATAAAATGAATATCATAACAATTCATGAATCCATCAGTATGTTAAAACAATTCCAACAGTTAAATATAAATATATCAACATATACATTACAACAGAAGAGAAAGAAACTGAGACATTCAGATTTCCCTTCCAATCATGCTCATGACTGTACCGTCCTCTCAAGAGTAATGCATTCACATTATATGCATGCGACTAAGCCAGTCGAGACCACAGGAAGAACTACAGTTCGTCAAAAATTCAAGTATAAAAATTACCTGTAGCTTACTGAGCAATACAATAGCCCTCATGGCAAGGCAGTAATAAATAATCCAACAAATAGACTTAACATAGCTTTCCATATTATTCAACAAACGAGAAAATATCCAACGCCATCGCTTGTCAAGGCACAGCTATTAACTCTTTATCTCAGTCAAGCACAAGACTAGATAATCACAATAACAGAAGACGTAACCATGCACAATCACAACATCAATCCCACTGAGTCGAAACACTCAGCAACATACAGCTCAATCTAATCCCTACTAACACAGCAAGGACTTAAATCCAAAGCTGAAATCAAAAGAACAACCTCTTTATCACAGTCAAACAAGAGGCTAGATAACATTAAAACAAATGATGTTTCCTTATGCATATATAGTGACATTCATACTGAATCTAACACAAACATGCACAACTTCATTTAACTGAAATCCTTATGATAATACAGCCATGACTTATATTAGAAGTTGTTTTCAAGAAAAATAATCACAAAAGGTCTTCACAGAAGCTTCGAAATACCATATCAGTATTTTCCTCAAAGTTTCATCCTAAGCCAAGCTACTATGGAATACAACAGGGTCTCAAACCGAGTAAAATTTGTAAAGAAAACCCTTCCTTTAAATTTCCACAGAAGCGAATAGAAAGGAACACAAGAATGTTAAGAAGGAGTCTGAACGATATGCATGCACAATGAGGGTTTAAATCAAGAATCGAGCCAACTCGCAACATATCGAGATCTCCAACAGTATCACATACAACTAATGCTCATAAACAAGGTATAGATTGAAGTTGATTTCATGCGACAACAATTCAAGAATCCCAATAGTATTCCCAACAAAACTTCTACAAAAGTCGTAATTCAAGATACATATCAAGGACTCCAACTGAATCAATATCTTAAGTAATCTCAACTAAACATCAACATTCGAAACTAAGCTTAAGCAGAAGACAAAACATATGAAACATAAAAAGAACTCCAACTGAGTCTGTACCACAATATTCACTGCTAAGCAATAGTATTCATAACAAAGCAACAGAAGTCGTAATACCAGTTACTTTTCAAGGACTCCAACTGAGTCTAATCTAATAAGTATTCACATTCATGACTTCTACAGAAGTCCAAAATATACGAAACATTCCAAGGACTCCACAGAGTCATTTTTGTATATATATTCCTTGCAAACTTTCAATGGATTATATCCCAAAAATTGCAACTCGGGAGGACTTCTACAAAGTCACATTCAAATAGTATAAACACAACAAGTTATCCAACCAGAAGTAACTTAAAGTATTATAGCAAGATCCAACAAGATTCAACAACCATAAAAGTACAGCCGGTTTCAAACGAAGTGAAACCACAAGGAAGATTAAATACAGAAACTATTCCTTCAAGGTCTTCTAAAGATCCGAGATTCCTAATTTCACAGGAAAAGAAGAACCAAAACAATGCTTCCAACCAACTGAATTGAAATCACCTGAACAGAGTTGTTCTAATGAAATCATTTGAAGGAAAGCAGGATTTTTAAAAGTTAGGGCCTAACATGCCTGGTAATGCCGCTTAAAATCCGAAGAAGACCTCTGAAAGAGCTCGAGCCTTCTCCTCTTCTTCCACGTTAGTTTCAACAACAATAATTTGTTATTTCCATGCTTTATAAACTTTCCTCGACAGAGAAAAGAGCTAGTTATTCTCATAGTTGCCATATGCAACACCAAGTAGACCGGTTCAAGAACCAAGATCAAACAGAGGGAAAACTGGAGCGCATGGAAAACCAAACAAACAACCAGTTTTCCATTTTGCATGTCTTCCCGAGCAATCCGAGCTCGGAAATTGAGTTCTTTAATTGCATTAACTCCAAAATTCCCGCTCAATCTCCATTGCCACCGACCGCCATAGTTGGCGATGGACAAATGCAAACCAAAGACCATTTCCAAATTTGGTGACTCTGCCATGTCGGCCTCATGGCCATTTGAAACCTCAGCTAAATCCTTGTCCTTCATGCTTATCCCCTTCATTTAATGCCATAGAAACTACCGCCCATGGCTTGCACCCCTTCATAGGTCCCCTTCCTCCACTAACATTAGTTAGGTTAGAAACATAGGTTAGATCATAAGGTGATACTTAGTCTAACTTCCTTAGTGCTAGGTTACTAACCTTAGGAACATTTAGCTTATAGCTTAGGGCTAGGTTAGATTAACACTAATCCAACCCATAGGTTATTAACCTTAATAAATCCAGTTTAGGTCTAACAATTAGAATCGTTCAGTATAAGAACCAACAAATATACATTCACGAAAAGGATTCATTCTAGCACTGATAATAAGCTATTAGTATAAATGTATCTGAATTTATTACCTGGCTCAAGATCAAGACCTTCCTGATATTACGATATCAGGAACCAATTCATTTAACAAGATCAGCCTGAGTTAACTCCTGAATTGCTCATTCCACACATTCGGACCTTGCAACCTTCGTAAGGTCTATAATTTTTGTTCATCTAGAATAAACTTAAAACATCTCTTGGATCAATGCCACTGATCCAAGGCTGAGTCATATAGATGGGTAAATCCACAATTTATTCCGAAATTAGATTAAACTCAGGTGCAAAAATGAAAGAAATAAAAGAGTCCAAGCATATCCTAGCTCAGTCAAAGATCTTCAAATGCAAAGAAGATACAATCTATATCAAGCATGACTTCACAATCAAAGGAACACATCCTTTTTACAGAAGAAATCATATATCAACACTTGAATGCCCAGGAGGAAGTAACAATAGTTCAGGGTGTTACATTACAACATAACCCAGCTACCAAACCAAGAAAAATGAAAACCCAGATCACACCTTTCCTCATTCAAACTGAATCGAAAGCATTATCTAATAAATAAAAAAACCTCAAGTAGAGAAATCATCTCAATAGAACACAAAAACCAGTCTATTCCAAAGAGCAGAGTTATTTTTATGAATCACTTAAAAAATCAAGAATCTTAATGGGTAGAGCCTATCATGCCTGATAGCACTTTTCCTTCACCGATTTGTAGAAGTTTCCAAGCAGAGCCTCAATCTTATTTTCAAAATGCAAAAACCACCCAAAAATTCCACAATCTCCTCCTTATAGTCTCATAGTGTCAACCCCTTCTTTTTTCCATGCAAGGGATAAAAAATCATGCATTGACACATTGCATGCAAAAATTGAACTGGAGGTTCGAAAACAAAAACAACCTCATGCAGAGCTCCAAAACCAAATGAATCGACAAAACCAACCCTCTTTCTTTTTCCCTAGGTGGTTTCACCAAGTTCCAAAAATTAAATGCAGAGTAGGATTGTCAGTCCTTTCCTCCTTCCTGCCACCGCCATCTCCAAATTTGGAGTGACTTAATTAAAAAAACATGCATCCTAAAAATTTGGTGAGAAATTCCAACTCAACATCATAAATTTTTAACTGCCTTTGCCAAATTTGGTGAAGAAAGAGATAAGGCTTAATAAATTTCCTTAATTTCCTTGAACTCGCTACCTCCCACTTGCCTCTTTCCCCATGTCATTTCATTGGCCCCCTTAGGTTAGCCATTCCCTTAGTTAGGTTAGACACTAAGTTAGGAAATCAACATATGTCCATAGTCTTTCTTAATTATTTTTCATCCAAATTAACATAAGAACATATTAACTTAGGTTAGGTTTAACCCTTAGGATAGAGTCACTAGTTTTAAAACATAGTTATATTAGGTCCAAAGTCCCTAATGACAACTCATCATAAAATAATAGAAAAGAAGAACCATATTGTTCTTTGGATTAAATACGAAGTAGAGATCCATGAAGAGGGTCATTCATAACCTTCACACACTCCAGATCCAAAACTCTTCCATCTGTCCAAATTGGACATCATGATAACAAGACATGAAAATTAGAAGCATACCTTGGATCAATGGAATTGATCCAAGGTAATGTTGTTTGATTCCTCTTAAATTATGAAAATTGAAACTCAAATTCATAATCTCGAGTAGTGAATTTATCCTACATAAAAGAGATGGATTGCTTCATTTTTAATTAAGAAAAAAACATGACAGAATGTACCTATTCCCAACAGATAACTTCTTATCTTCTACAAACATGATTTCCTAAGTCATAAGAGTACACCGTCTTAAGACAAAATCACATGTCAATGTTTGATCCTTCTATAGAAAAATTCATCATAGGTACCAGTCATGTTAGAGGTGTTACACTTATGTCTAAACTTTCTTATGATATCCATGTAATTCAAGATGCACAATGGTTCATCGGGGTCTAATCACACCTTTTAGGAGGGTGCTCTCCTGTAAGAAATATTTGGATCCACACAAAGTGCTTGAAGAAACTTTGGATGCTTTGAGTAAGTTGGGAGCATATACAATGGAGTGAGCCCATTCTTGAAGATCATATTGCAGCATTGTCAAAACAATTAGAGAAACTATCAGCCAATACAACACATGAGACATGCACTGGAATTTGGTGCATAGATTGTGAAGTAGAAGGGCATACTAAGGATAGTTGTCCTCACATATCGGTGCACTCCTTGTTGCTGGATTGTGAGATATGTCATTTAGACCATGATGCAAGCCACTACCTATTATTGTAATGTTTGATAAGGAAGAACGTGTCCTGCTAATGTAAAATTTCCCAGTCCACAACTCAAAATCTTTGAAGATTGTAGGTTGATTGATCAGATCCATGATGCCATTGATATTGGTGTATGACATACTAGAGTTGTGAATAAATCTAAGGATAAAATTGAGCAACATGATCATGATCACACTCAAGGGAACTATGATCATAATGAAGGGAACTTTTAGGGAGGCCGTGGTAGAGGTTGAGGATACCATGGTGGAGTCTCGAGGCCGAGATCGCGGTGGTGGACAAAGTGAGTTCCCTCATGGAACATGTTATACATGTAGAGCCCTTGACCATTATAGGCGTGAGTGCCCTCAAAAATTACTTGTTCTTTTTGGAAATAATCACAACTATGAAGATTTCTCAGAATTATATGAACATCTAAGAAAGAAGAAAAAATAGGAGAACAAGGGTGCAAGAATGGTTAGAATATAACATGCCATGTTAATCTAATGGATGTCAAATTTAGCACCAGATCCTGAGGTGGTACCTGTGAAGATTACTACACGCGCTTAGGCTTTGTATGCAAAAGAAATGTTGCAAAAAAAATCCCTGCCATTACTAAGGAGGAGGTTTTTCATGCAAATTTTTCAGACCCTACACATCAGAAGGAGGTTTACTAAGAAACCATGGAGGTACTCAGAAATCTACAGGGTGAAATACAATGTTTAATGGAACAATCACAAAAGTTGGAATAGAAGAAGGCTAGTGAGACTTTCCAGTCAGATGTTGATGATCTAAAGGAAGTATGCAAGATGTTACATCAGGAGAAAATTATTTCGTTACTAGGGAGTTGGCTGAAAGGAAACACTCCACGCACTAGTATTAAGAACGAAAAACAATTTTTACATGATAATCTCCCTCCTCATAGTTTGGATTATGACAAGGAGATCACTTTGAATGTTGTTGTGGATGGATGGATTTTGAGAAATATTTTGATTGACACAAGCGCGAAGTGATTGTGCTTACTTTAAATGCATGTGTTCAGATGGGCATACCTCCATTACAACTATCTTCCAATGTAATATATATGGAAAATTTGACTAAGGCCACGCCAATTGGAGTATTGAAGGATGCATCCATTACTATATAGGGGCCAAGTTCATTGGATATTTTGAGATTTTGGCACTCATAAATGTGGATAGCTTCCCAACTCTTCTTAGGTGCCCTTGGTTTTATGTAAATAATGTTGATCTATGGTTCAATAAGGGATATATCAGTTTTGAGAACAAGGAAGAATGAGTTATTATCCCTTTGACAGATGGGAAATACACACCTTATGTTGATCCCTTAAGTGAAGAAGATATGAACATAATTTATGTATGCACCATTCAAGATCCGAAGTGCTTGAGCCATCTAAGGAAGGAATTCTCCAAAGGATGATGCATAATCCATCAGTGATACTACAAGTATTTCCTATGAAAATTAGGCACATGACACCTATGATATGGTTGAGCATGAGGTAAGAAGAAAAACTACGTGTGTAAGAAGACCGCTGTTGTATTAGGTGGTTAGTAAACAACCCGCTACTCCTAGTACACTCAAGCTAAAGAAACCTTGAGGTATTCCTATGAGCCATAGAAGTAAAGTGGAAGGATTAGGTGGAAATAAGGAAAATGTTAGTTTATACCCTACGTGGGATAATAACACGTTGGTGGATGGTTCATAGGGATAATCTCATAGAATGGAGAGAGGTGAGAATTTCCCTATCAACAAGGTTTCTCATAAGTAATGCACCTACTCAAATTTGTGAATATCATGGTAATAATCTTGTTCAGCACCACGTTCAATATTTTGAGAGAATCCATACCGAGGGGAAGGAATCTTTACCACCTTCATTATGGGTGCACAAACTTTATTTCACCTTGTGAGGATACTCGTGTGCATGGTGTGTTTATGCAAAGTTGAATATAGAGACTAGAAATTGGAAAGATTTGACTACCGGTATGATCCATAATTTTGAATACTTATCCACTAAAACCCTAGTGAAAGACACATTACCGGTTATGAAGTGCTTGACTATGGGAGATATTGCAAAGGCTAAAGAAATCATTCAAGAGTTATTTGGTGAGTCAGAACTAGAAGCGCATTTCGATGAAGTAGATGAGACAGATGTAAAATTGCTTGAGCGTGCTTGCCTAGAGAAGGAGAAAGGAAAGATGTTCTACATGGTGGATGACAAAGAAGTGGAAAATTTGGACATAGATCATTCAGAGGATACATGTGAGGTCTTAGAAAGTGTGGATGAGAAGGTGCATGCCTACCATGAACCTATGAAGATAAAGAAAGTGAACATTGGAATTGATGTTGAACCTAAAGAAACCATAATTAGAGATTATTGGTCTAACTTGAAAGTGGCTAAGATAATTGAGTTTCTCTATGATTTCCAAGACTTGTTTCCTAGAGGCTATCATGATTCGAAAGGAGTGCATGAATATTTGGGCGAGGTGAAAATAAAGTTAAAGGAAGGTACATGCCCGAGTTAGGAAGAGACCTTATAGGATGAACCTTGTAAAATTTAAAGAATAAATTGAAAAGATGTTCAACTCTAGCATCATTGAGCCCATAAAGGAATTAGAGTGGGTTAGCCCCATGGTAATCAACATAAAGAAAGATGGAATAATCAAGATTTGTGTGAAGTATAGGAGCTAAATGCTACATGTGTGATTGATCCTTTCCCTACACCATTCACTAAGGAAATATTGGAAGGCATTGTAGGGCGTGAAATTTACTCTTTTACAGATGGATTTTCTGGGTATCATTAAGTAAGAATTGCTAAAGAAGATCAAGAGAAGAAAAATTTCACCACTGAATGGGGAAGTTTTGCATACATGGTGATGCCCTTTAGATTGAAGAATGTGCCTGCAATATTTTCTCATATTGTTGTTCAAGCATTCTAGGATTTTATTCACAAATTCTTACAGGTTTACTTGGATGAATGGACCATGTATGGGATTTTCAAGGATCATTGTGAAAATTTGAGGTTAATGTTTTAGAGGTGCAGACAGTTAATCATCTCTTTAAATATCAAGAAGTGCATATTTGCTACACCTTTTGAAAATTTTCTAGGGCATATCATCTACAAGGAAGGATTTGTTAGTAGATCTAGCCAAGGAAAATTCATTTTAGGCTTGGAGGAACCCACTTGTCGAGTTAGGTGTATGGATTATTGGGAGATAAATGGTGTTGGTGCTAATTCTCAGTTTGTAAAATGTGCCCTAATGTTCCATGTCCAAATCTACTCAGAAATGATTTATTTCTCGATTTGGTGATCTACAATTTGGCCCCTCTAGTTGAATACTTTCAAAATGCCCATAATGTTATTATTTTTCCCTATTCTGAAACAATATTCTAAGTTTCCCCTTTTTGTGCCCTAGTTTCTTCAAATTTTTTGGGTTGTGTCATCTTTCTTTTGTCAAGTCATGAAAAACTCAAAATTGATCAAATCCCAATTATGTGTAAGTGTTTCCCCAATCCCAAGCTTGAAAATAATGTCAAAAAATGATTCAGTTGGTTTAAAATCAAGAAATCTACCTTCCTTGTTGAAAATTTTGAATTCTAGGGCATCCTCTGAATTTTTGACGTTTTGACGGTCATACGGGCGTCATTTTCCCGTCAAATTCAACATCACAATGTATTGGCAATGTGGCGGGTTCCTATTGGCCGGGGGTGGTCGGAAATGTTTTCTAACTTGTCATTTTTGAAATTTTGGCTAAAGGGAAAATTTTGGTCTGTGGCTCCACTTCTTACAAAGGGTGCCTACGTGGCACATTCTAAATGGTCGAGGATTGGCGGGTTATCCTTGAAAAATTTGGCTTTCATTTTGCAAAAAAATTCAAGTCAATTCTTGGCCCAAAAGCCCACAACGAATGGGAAGAGGACACGTGGCTTGGGGGACATGCGGGTGGTGGAAAGAGTTGGTGAATTTTTGTGTTTTTTGACTCAAAGTGTCAAGGGAAATTTTTGACCCAAAGGCCCTCATCCAATAGCAGGTGGACATGTGTCTAGGAAAAGTCAGCATGGGAGGGTGGAGGTTTTGATGAATTTGAAGTTTTTTAGCTTCAAAAATTTAATGTCAAATTTTGGGTCGTAGCTCCGGGACCAATAAGAAAAGGACACGTGTCCCAAAAGGTAGAAATGGGGAAGCATGGGCCCGGGGAGAATTTTGAAATTTTACAAATTTGGTAGGGAGGTCTGAAGGAAGAATTGGAGGCTTGGACCCGTAGCAAATGGGAGAGTGCCATGTGGTGAGGAAGAGAGCAGGTGTTCGGGCCCATGGAGAATTTTGAGCAAAATTTCTTTTTTCAAAAAAGGAGCAAAATGGATAGAATTGGCCCACAATTTCAAAGGGGCCCACATATGGACACGTGGTAGGCCTAGGAGGCAAGCAGGGAAATTTTGTAAAATTTTCCAAAATTTAAAAAGGTCGCAAAACATGTTTTGAAGAGATGGAAGCCCGATCCAATCGTGTTTCGACACATGTCCCACCTTATCTCGAGTCAAAAAGGCATTTTTGAAGTTATTCATGGATCTCATTTGCCACGTGGAGGGATGGTATGTAAAATCATCCAAAATTGACGCAAGCGTGCATTCTTCCTTCTTACCGCCATTAGAGCTCTAGGAAGCTTGGAATCATCATTTCTTCATCAAATTGCATCAAATTTTATATGATTTTGGGTTGTCTTGGCCTTCTGAGAACATTGGCGACATTTTTATGACCTAATTCATCGATCTATGGTGTTTTTGATGAAATTTTTACTCAGGCCCATTAAAAATGTGAAAAGTGAAAATCAAAAGTTACAGAGGTAAAATGATGAAGGTAAAAAGGTGAAAAATGATTGATGAAATATGCTTACATGCTTGAATGATAAAAATGACCCTAGGGTGGATAATGATCCAAATTTATGTAATGATTTAAATTTTTGGCACACCTAGCATTCATTGAATGTTTTTGTATTTGTTGTCCCTTTCTGTAAATCATGAGGAGTTTTTGTAACAAATTTGATCCCATAAGCATATTCTTTTCTTGGGAAGCAAGACTCCAAGCTAGCATAGAGTATATATCATATTTTTGGAGAATTTGAAAGGAGGAGAGAATTTAGAATTTCACAGAAAACTGGAAGAAGCCCATTTCTCTGAGGAAACCACCTGAGAGCCATTTTCAATTCTATTTTGCATCAGATTTTATCATGTTGAGTTGGTTTCAAGTTGTAAATCCATCAACAAGCTCTGAGATTGTTCTCATGACATTCCCCTGTTGATATATTTGATCATTTTCTAGATTATCTGGTTTATTCTCTTAGCAAAGTTTGCATATACTTATGTTTCAGAATGTTTTCAATTTGTGTTTCTTTCTCATGTTGTAATCTTGTGTTTAGGATCTCTTTGATCATTCATGGTCTCATTTCTTGTTGATGGTTTGATGAAATGTAATATTATATCTAGAAGATCCTTCATCTAATAGAATATAAACGGATTTAAAATCATTTTACTAGTCCTTGAATCTTGAGATTATTTATAAACCTTTGGGGGTACCTTAGGTCATGATCAAATAGGGATTTCTAGATATTTTTTGGTATATTTTCTTCAAGATTTTGTAGCAGGTTGTCAAAGATTGTGTGGAAGAGTGCAGATCTAGGCCTCCATTTGTGCACATATCCTGGTTGAAGGGGTATTGTAAACCTTTTGAAGCATTCCTACTGTTTAAGTGTTACAAATTTCTTGCAAAGGTCCTCAAAGAGTTTGGTAATTTCTGGTTGGTCTTGTCTAATATCTCCCAACAAAATTTCATTCAAAATAACTAACCCTACCCTATACCACCCCTACATTACATTATGTGTTAGCAAGAGAATACAATCCATTTACAAAAATACACAAAGAAAATTAGGATAATACTATGTCTCTAGCAGCCTCAGCCTTGTTTTGAAAACATTTCCATCATTTAGTAGTGACAACTCTTTTGAGTTTGAATAATGGAGAATTGATCATGTTTTCCCAAGGCCACTTCTATACAATATGCAAGGTACAAGGATATCTCCACCCCCTTCACCAAACAAAGGTTGCAATATAGGTTCTCTTGTCTTGGTTGATAGGCATAACCTAAAATAGTGAGGATCAATCAAAATTCTTCCGAGTGCTACCATTCCTTCAAATATTGAGTGCTAACAAGTCGATAGATGTCTCCCCCACTACAAATGACATACAAATCATTTATCTACCTCGAGTGTCTTGTGCAAATCTATGATGTTGCTTGACTTGTGAAGGAGATTAAGTTTGGGTACCAACACATGGTATTACAAAACAATTATCAAAGGATATGATAAAATTATCACACCCCTAAAGGCATTATTAAATGGTAAAGGCAAGTTGTATTCCAGAGAATCGCAACAATGTGTATTCAACGCTCAAGGAAAGGCTTACTTGTGGCACATATTCTACATTTTCCTTCTTGGAATATACCTTCTCACGTATATGTGGATGCCTATGGAATTATCATTGGTGTAGTTCTAGCTCATCCTAAAGAAGGTATTATAGATCATCCTATTTTCTTTGCTAGTAGAAAGTTGACTCCCGTAGAACAAAATTATACAACTAGGAGCGCAAGGCTTTTTCAATGATCTACGTGCTACATAAGTTCCAAAATACTTACTAGCAACACCTTTTTTTTCTATATAGATCACATGGCATTGAAATACTTGGTGAAAAATCCCATCTTATAGGGGCACATATGCCGATGGGTTCTCTTATTCTAGGAGTTTGACTTTACAGTGGTGGTAAAGCCAAGTAAAAGCAATTCTAGTCTAGATCATTTGTCAAGGATTCAATTAGGAGAGGACGCATAGAGTATTGAAGATACAATGTCGATGCACAATTATATAGGTTAAACCACACACCCTTGGAATTAGAGGATATTGTTGTATTTTTATGCACATGTATGACACCTAAAGGAATGAAGGCCTTAGAAAATAAATAACTTGTAATTCATGCCACACCTTTCATGTTGATCAGTGGTGACTTATACAAACTAGGCCAAGATGAAGTCTTACATTGGTGTGTACTAGAGCATGAGCATATGGAAATTATGGAGGAGGCTCATGGTGGTATCACAGGTGGACACTACACAGGGGATGTCACCACACGTAAGATCCTACTAGCTGGTTTATGGTGGGAGACCTTATACAAGGATTGTAAAGAATATTGTAAGGCATGTGATCACTATCAGCACCTTGGAAAACCTGGGTAGAGAGATGAAATGCCTTTGAGGCTGATTACTAGTGTAAAACCTTTTGAGAAATGGGAAATTGACTTTGTGGGTCCTATTTCCCTAGCCGCGTGTAGAACTGGATCACACTACATCATCACTTATACATATTATCTTACAAGGTGGGTAGAAGTGGTACCTACAAAGGATTGTACAATGGCTATAGTAGTAAGGTTCTTATGGGAAAATATTCTTACTAGGTATGGATGTCCTTTAAGTCTAACAAGTGATAAAGGAAATCATTTTCTTATTGAGAACATCAGGATATTATTGGTTGAATTTATGGTTGCACACAATAAGACAACACCCTATCACCCCTAATAAAATGGGACTGTTGAGTCTTTTAATAAGATATTGAGCCAAACATTAACAAAAATTTGTGATGTTGGAAGGAAGGACTAGGATGATACAGGTTCTATTGTGATTTAGGAATATAGAACAACCTACAAATGGTTGAATAAAGAAACACCCTTTTAGGTTGGTGTTTTGGTGTAGAGGTAGTTATTCCTATGGAATTCATGTTACCTTCTTTACGTATTGCATGCGCAAGAGGTCTGGCTGATGAGAAAATATTGTAAGAAACAATTGACAAGTTGATTTAGATGGATGAGAGGTGCACCATAACACGATTGAGTCAAAAGCAATATAAAGCCGGGAAGAAGGCATGACATGACGATACACATTAAGGATAAGAAAAATAAGGTTGGATAGATGGTGTTGCATTATGGTTCAAATTTTATGTGCCACCTAGGAAATCTTAAGGTGCATTGGTTAGGACCATATGTTATCACTCATATACTTGACTCAGGAACTTTCCAGCTAGAGGTGCTTGATAGAACTCGGTTTCCTGGTTACTTTAATAGGATTAGACTAAAGATCTACTATAAATCATCCTTCTTGGTGTTTGTAATAATCCAGGATTACCATCTAGATTAGAATTCCCTTAAAGCATTTTTCCTTTAGATGTATTTCCTTCTTCATTTCTATTTTTTTCATTTTCATTCTTTGTTTTGTGTAATAAGTGTGCTTACGCACCAGAAGCTGATTGCAATCTAAAGTGTTTTCATGCATAAAGGACTGCACATACCCTTAGTGTGGGGTGGTTTTCATCCAAATTTGGGTATGCATAAGGAAATATTTGTGCAGATGGTATGGAAAGGTGCTGCTAGAAATAAAATTGCTCCTAATGAAGACCATAGGTGAGAAAAAAATGAACACACAATGTAACATGAGGTAAGTTGTAGACCATGGAAACTAATCAGAGGAAGGCATAGTGGAAAATTAATTCACCGCATGGGAGAATGAAAAAGGAGGTCTATAGCTAATAGGTAGAAAGGAACACTAGAAGATTGTGGCACACAGATGTATTATGCAGAAAATTTGGTAAATGGTGAGTTAATGTGAGGATCGGTGGTAGGTGGAGGAGAAATAAATGTGATTAAATGTGATAAATTTTTCAAAATCTATATAAGGATGGGATGCATGTTCAATTTTACCTTTACAATTACGAGTATTTGAGTGAGCTATTTGGGAACGAGCCAAACAAGATGCGTTAAAGTGTGAAGACCTGAGAAACCAGGTGTGGATAACAAAAGTGTGCATGAAATTGGCTTGCATTCCCATTGGAGAAGGGTTTGAGCAAAGCAAAGGTGTGTGGAAAGGAGAAATAGAGCACCAGGGTTTGTGAAGAAGCTAGGGCACACATTTTCGAGCTAGGGAAGGAGAGTTTGGATTAGATATCTTGACATAAGTAAAAATATGCATCTTTTTCTTACTATGTGACCAAGTAAAGTGCCTAAAAGTAGAGAAGGAATGGGAAGAATAAAAGAATGAGGCTTTTGTTAGCATGGCTGAGGAACTTGGTGACCATATTCTTAAGGTAAGGCCTCATTTAGAATATCAGGTTCCTCAGAAGTTTCCCTCTGTAATGCATTATTTGTGCACACTGGTAAACCTAGTTTTAGATGAAGGGCTCGTTTGAATGACCACACCAAAAGATCCTACAGAAGAAGAAGCAAGAGAAAAGGAAAATATTTCTAGAAAAGTTTCAAGTTATGAGGCTTTTCTCTAAACCTTGAAAGATGAGCTGAAGAAAGAAGATCAAGATCTGAACATGTGTGCGGCATTGATGCAATAATAAGGATTAGAACTATAATAGAAGATAATGAAGTTTTGAAGGAAATGAAGGATGAGACACTTGGACGCACATAAAGGTTAGCTCTAGTGAAAAAAAAGCATGAGGCCCTCATAGCAGCCCAAGATCCACACAAGGATTAGATCAATGAGATTGGGAAACTTATAGCGCAGAAAATGGATTTCATGGAAGGAATGGTGTCAGGTATGACCAATATTGTCCAAGTGCTACAGAATGAAAAAGAGAAGATAACTCAAGATGAATTAGATGCCATAGTGACAGACATTCCAGAGAAAATAGGGGTGCACCGAAAGACTGACAAACATTAGAAGCCAAGCTTAAGGGTGAATATCTAGAGTTGATCCTACCTATAGAAGAGGGAACTGCAGAGTAAAACTTCATTCTTTCATTTCTTTATTCTTTTTGTCAGAGAAATAAGAGGGAATTACCCATTTCGAGATGGAAATGTACTTTAGTGTGGGGTAATTTTGAGAAGATGGAATATTTATCTAAAGTGAATAAACATAAGGATGCGTGTGAGGGATCAAGATGCATTTGAATGTTCAAAGGAATAGAAAAACAAGCGCGCACTATAACACTCTAAATTCATAACTTAGCCATTTTGTGGGTCTAGGATATTTCTAGAGTTAATGTGCCAGAACACAAAGACATGAAGACTTGCGGTCCATGCAATGGTATTTTGGGAACAAACATAAGCTAAGTGCCATGTATAGGTTAGGATAATAATAAGATTTCTAATTAGAGCTAACTATAAGAAGTCTATTGTTAGAACACTTGCATGGTTTTGCATCCTTTTGTAAAGGCGCATGGCTATTATTTAGCATGTGGCCTATTTTGAGAAAGTGCATGGGTGGTGAAGGGAAATTCCCACCCCTATATATATGTATTGATTTTCACGGTTAAGTAAGTGTAAATTATTGTAGAGTTATGATGTTTCTTTTTTCGTGTACATGACTCTTGGAGATACCTTTATAATGTATGAAGCTTATATGTTTTACAATATTTAATACAATGGATCATATTGGCTGGATAATGGTGTTGAACATGACTAGAACTGGTTCTTGTATGGTAAATCTTGTTATAGTCATTGTTTAGTTCATCTTATATAAATTTATCGATCTATATCTGGTTTATGCATTATGGACAATTTACTATTGGTTATGAATCTAAATATACATATACACTATCATGCTAACATTATGTAAAAGAAACTCTAAAAGGGGCTTAGTTCCATTGCGTGCTTCGGTGAGAGCTCAACTCATGATGAGTGATGTGTCAGTGTACCTAGGTAATTTACTGATGAATTCTAGGCTGCATCGGTGGCCACTCACATTAGATTCAATAGAGGGGGTGATGGCATGCCAAAAGGAGGAGGAAAAGCTAAATATTGGGGAGAAAGTGACTCGGTACTTTGAGCTTCTTGTGTAACATCAATTTTTATGAATTAGAAACAAGGGATTTTTTTAACATAATGTTCTCTATTCTAAATTCATATAATGCATAACACACATTCCATTGCCAATAAATCTCATAACATAAAACCATATACAAATGTAATGACTCGGTGAAACATTGATCCCTCATTTCATGACTCAATATTAAATCGATCTCTCATGTTTAACTTGTTCATGAGTATACTAAGTATAATTTGGTTCTTTTACCCATCAAGGGTCACTCAAGTGTTCTATCTAAGAATCCTATCTGAATATCTGTTACTGATATTCATCTAAAATCCCACAACTTAGACTAGGTGACATAAGACAACGCAACCAGTAGCTTGCAATAATTTGGCCAAAGTTTTAAACATGTTTACATTCCAATATGGCATACTCATTGAAAGAAATATGTCTTTCACCACACTTGAACTGTTATATAGATTGGTCTTCCTTGACTTTTGTCAACCAAACCCAAGTCAAAGTTTCACACTAAAA
Source organism: Taxus wallichiana var. yunnanensis (assembly GCA_018340775.1). NCBI lineage: Eukaryota > Viridiplantae > Streptophyta > Pinopsida > Cupressales > Taxaceae > Taxus > Taxus wallichiana. The sequence goes on from CM031240.1 coordinate 990,523,552, forward strand.
AGGGGCAGCTCACATACACTAGTGTGGAAGAATACTCATGATGACTAAGGATACATATACATACTCAATTGAATTTCATTGATTGGGTGTGTTTAATTACCCTAAGTTAACATGAGTTGACTACTTCACTATTCCATGTCTATCTTTGTTTAGAGTAGAACTATGAACTGAATTTTCACTTATGTTAATCGAGTTAATTGAACTAAGTGGAGTATTGAAGCATAGCTAGTTGTATCACAATATTCTTGTAATGACTCCTATCATTATGAGGATATTCTACTAAAGCCCCTATATTGCAATAGCCTACTAAGTTATTTCAAATAAACTAGCATACTTAATAAACATTAGATTATTCACCCTTCAAATTATTATCTTGTTGAATTAATTGTTAAACCACGTAGCTAAATGCTCACAAAGTACGATTGATCCAAATAAGGATTCGAAATGTACTTTTACACCAATCGTAGGTATGAAAATTAAATTTTTGTTCATGCATATGAACATTTTAATCTTAAAAATTATTTCCCTTTATTGATATATCTGAATTTGATATTAAACAAGTAAGATCATTAAGTTTTCTTACTATTGTTTAACATTGTAAACAATCTTGATTGAAAGCTTATACATTATACTTAGTGATAAAAATGACTAAATCTTGCTATTAATTTTTAAAGCTTACCCTTTCCATTTATTGTTTACATATAAAGAGCATACAACCAATCATCAAATATGATTTAAACTTAAAAAAAAACGAGATAACATACATAGTTCTGATTCAATGATAAAAGGAAGTATCCTTTTTATTTCTTATTAAGGACTATTGTCCTATTAATGAAATTAGAAAACATAAGGTTTAGTTTCGTAAAAAGAATGCCACATTCATCCATATAAAACTATCCTTATTCCCTTTTCGAGTAAGGATCTATCAATCATAGTCATCATAGTTATACCCTTTCCCGAAATGAAAAACTTGTGGATTCCTTGCCAATGCTATGGGAATCTAAGTCCCTCTACTTAACCAGTGTAGCTACGTATATGCATGCATGCATGAGAAAATGTGGATTTTTGTGGTGGCATTTCGGCCGGGGATCCAACGGGGCACTACAACGACCCTACGGAAAAGCTTGTAGATACTTGCAAGAGAGAAATTTATCGAAAGTGGGAAAGGGAGTGAAAAGAGGTAGGAGAACTAATGTTGCGGTAGGAAATTAGATTCCTACACACACTAGTTAGAAAATTCATCACATGCATTCATGGGAAGAAATAACCCCTGTAAATGGCAATAAGATGAGATAAGATTGAAAACTCAAAGTTTCTAAAATATTCTTATTAAAGAGGCTACAAAATCCTTCTTCTTGTATTGATGCTTAATCAGAATTTCTACATAGTGGAGAAATGGAAGAAATTGAGAAAAGGGGGAAATGGAAGAAAAATGGATATATCCTTTGTTTTCTCTAAGTATAATGCACTCATGAGTTTACAAGATCAATTTCCAGTCTCTCTACAATGGCGTGAAGAATCAATTAAATATCCTCCAAGAAACGATTACAACTTCTTCTTTTTTAGCAACAAACAGCTTTACAATTTCTTCTCAATTCTTCGTGTCCATTGATTCTTGATTCACGAAGAAATGCCAATGGTGGAAAAACCAGACTTTTCATAATGCAGCCATTACACTTGTTTTGTAACTTTGAATTTGAACCATTCATCTTGCTTTTGAAACCTTAAATCAGAGTCGTACACATGGGAGAAATTTACTTGAATGGGCAGCAGAGGATGCCTTTTGCATTTTGTGCCTTTTGGAGAAATGACATTTTGGAAAATTTTGGTCCACTCACCCACTTTTGATATGGTCATGACATGTGGCTTCACTTGATTAGCGAAGGAGGTGCATGTCGGTTTTAGCTTTACCCTTTTTATGTGGGCTTAAAAACACAAATTGTTCCATCGGCCCGCCTCCCTGCTTTGACCTTCGATGCGGGCTTGATATTTGACTTTCTCCCTTATAGCTTGATCGGGGTCTGTGGGTCACTTTCTAAATTTTCACTTTTTTTACAAAGAGGCTCAAAATATCAAATCCCTCGACATCTGCCTCCCTTCTTTGACTCCTTTGACTTGTGGGGCTCAAGATTTGAATCTTTCTTTTAAGCTTTGAGCGGGCAAATGGGTCACTTTTTAACTTTTCACCTTTTTACAAAGAGGCTCAAAAACACAAATTTATCTGCCAACATGCTTCCAATTAGGTATGTCCACGTACTCATGGATGATGGGGCCAAAATTTTATGGGGAAGAAAATGCCCATCGTTCCCGACTGTGGGAAAAAATGTAGAGAAGAAGAAAACTCCACCATTTCGTGCCCAATTTTAATATTTCTTTCACGAGCAGAGAAATTGAAAAAAATAAAAGGTTTGATGATCTAGGGGCATAGAAAGATTGAAAATTTAATTTAAATGAGGACAACAATAAAATTTTCACACGTCCAGACAGGAAAATGGAAAATTTATCAAAACAAGCAGACTGGGGATTTGAAACAATTCTAGGGCATGGATTTTTTTATCTCTTCTAACTTTCAACTTGTCTTAAATAATTTAGGAGGGTGAGAGTTCAAAATTTTGAATTTAACTTGGAAAACAAAAAGAATTTTTTGGGAGACAATAGCTAGCTCTAGCTTGGGGACATGGCGTGGGTGAGCATGGCAAAGACATGCTATGAGGATCTAGAATCTCAATTTTTAAACTGTATAACATTGAATAGTGCCTTATCAATTGAGCCTTGCAGAGTCATGTATAATTTTGAGAAAGAAAGATCAGAAGAAGGAAACACACATTCACACAATAGGAAGGAAACACACGACACACAACATAAGGGAAAAAAACCACACAACGAAAAGAGAAACACACCAAGAAATCACCTATGGTACAAGGTAGGGGAAAACCCACTTTCACTGATGATACAATTTCAAGTATTTCTGCTTTGAGGAAATTCTAATGGCGTTCCATCCAAGTATGAGAGGAGAAAACATTCTCACCACAAGCTCCATGAATTTGGAATGGGCCAAGCCATAATGAATCAAATTTTCCATGGCTGCCCTTTGGTTCTCTTCTCTTGTCCCATAGTAGGAAAAAGTCTCCAACCTTGAATTATCTTGCCTTAACCTTCTTTTCAAATATCTTCTTCACTTTTAATTGGTGTTCTTTGATTTGATTGACCACCTAGAATCTATTTTCTTCCATCTTCTCTAGAAATGGATCCTTTTATCTAAGGAATATTTAAATTGACCATATTCTATTTCCCATAGCAACTTGAGAGCTGGCATCTCAATTGTGAGGGGAATCTTTGTTTCAAATATTTACAACAGTTGGAATGGAGACATACCTATCACCTTCTTAGGAGTGATCCTATTTTCCCATAATGTGTCATATAACCTTTTGTGACAATTCCTTTGATTCTTGTCTACAAGATTGTGGACAATGGTCACAATGTTCTTACCTTGCTTGATTTGGCCTATCCTTTTCCTTGTGGATAGTAGTCAAGAATGAGCTAGGGAGATTACAGTAGCTATAGAAAAACTAGGCTAGATCTCTTGAAGAGAAATAGATAGCATTATCTACTACAATCTTCTATGGCACTCCAAAACAGACTATGATATTCTTCTTGATGAAGTTTCATACTATTTCGGTGTTGGCTTGTTTTGCGAACGTCTTCTACCCATTTGGTGAAGCAGTCTATTCTTTGTGAGTACATTGGTGTGCCTCGTGCTTGAGTGAGGATTCAGAACACTAATGAAGTCCAACCCCCACTGTTGAAATGGTTCTTTAATAACCACAGCCCGAGTGGTAATGCAGCGAGTTGTGGTCTTCCAATGAACTGTTGCCATGCTTTGCATTTAGAAACTAAATCTCGAGTATCTATAAAGATGGTGGGCCAATAATACCTTCCTTAGAGGATCTTGTGCGTAGTGACCATTGCTGAAAAATTTCCACCACATGCTTGGTCATGGTATGCTATAAGCAACTTTTCTTGTTTCTCTTTATCTATGCACCTGAGGAAATAGCCATCCAGGCCTCTTTTGTAAAGTGCATGATTCTAGATCACAAAACTGGTTGCCTTTAGCTTGAGTGTTCTTCTTTGTTTGTAATCAAGATGAGGAGGGAATTTTCCATAAGTCAAGTAGTAGGAAATATCAGCGTACCACTCATCGGTAGTGGTGACAAAGATAACCAATGTGTTTTCTTATGAACAAGTTGAGCAAGTACATGTTTCTTCGCCATGTTGAACTTTGAGAGTTTCATATTCAAAATCAACTTGCACAAGCCATAACCCCTTACCAGAGGTTGGAGGGTCGAATCTCCAAGTCATATTCTTGAGTGTTTGTAATCCAATTTCCTCTTTTAGATATGGGATCCTACTCTATCAAGATGGACTTGATTGCACTATCAGAGACCATCACCGCTATATGAGAATTGAGGATGTAAAACCTAAAGTTTTTTACAGCCTTGACCACTGCATAGGCATGCTTCTCCAATTGAATATACTTTATCTCATGCTTCTTCAAAGGACATCTCATGAAAGAAATAGGTGCTTCAACATCTTCATCATGTTTTTGAACAAGAACAATAGAGAGTGTATGCTCTGATGCATAACAATACATGATGAAATATTTGTTAAAATAAGGAGACACGAGGGTTGGAGCCTTGGCAATGGATTTCTTGATCTCTTCAAATGTTGCCTTCCTTTCATTGTTACATTTGAAACTTTCTTGAGGTTTCATCATGGAAGTGATGTGCTTTGTCAATTCAGCAAACTCAGGCACAAAACAACGAAGAAAATTTACCTTTCCAAAGAATGAATGAACTCCCTTCTTGCTTGTGGGTAGGGATAATGCTTGAATGGCTCTAATCCTCTCAGGATAAATGTGTGCTCCATGTTTGTTTACAATGTGCCTCAATAATTTTCCTTATGTGACTCCAAAAATGCACTTTTTTGAATTTAGTGATATGCCATGTTTCCTACACCTTGCAAGTACATGCTCCAAGTGATAGATATGATCTCCTCTCTTCTTTGAAAATACTATGAGATCATCAAGATATATGAAAATGCAATGATTTATATCTTTGAAGGACAAATCCATCGCCCTTTGGAATGTAGATCCTGCATTGATTAGGCCAAAAGGCATTCTGTTGTAGGCAAAAGTGCTCGAAGGTGTTGTAAAGTTTGTCTTGGTGTGGTCTTCCTCTGCCACTTTGATTTGATTGTATCCTGAGAATACATCAATTAATTAAAGCATTTCAGATCTAGTGACTACTTGCAAGATATAGTCCATGATAGGAAGAGAATAATTGTCCTTGAGTGATGCCCGGTTTAGGTTGTGAAAATCTACACATATCCTTATTTCACCATTCTTCTTCTGCCGCACAATGTTAGAAACTCACGTTGAATGGTGGATGGGAAAGATGATCCTTGCATTAAGCATCTTCATTACCTCCTCCTTGATGGTATCAAAATCTTTGGGTTGTACGACCTTTATTTCTGCCTAAAGGGATTAACACCTGCTTCAAAGGAATTGAGTGATGCATTTATTTTGGCCGGAAGGATTTGAGTTCATCATAAGAGTAGGCCAAGACATCTATTTCTTGAGTAATGCAAAAACCTTCTTTTTTCTTTAGGCCATCAACATTTTCTGATATTGACCATCCTTGGCTCCTCCGGTACCAAAGTTTTCTTTATCAAAATTAGTCAAGCACTTTGAGAAGATTGCTTTTCTTTCTCTTGAATGAATCATGTCATGTTTATCAAAGAGGTCTTCTAAAGAGACTAGGCCTTTGGGAATTTTGTTCCCTTTCAATTTGATTACTCCCTCATCATCAATCCCTTCAAATCCTTTTTTCTCTCTTTAGGACTACTTCTCGATGTGGATTTTCACCTCCTTCAAAGAAGAGATTATAGAAAGTATCCCTTTGCTCCAAAAAGGATAGAATTTGGTTATCATCATTGAATACTTTTCAATGAATTGCATTATCTAGTACACTAGGCTAGAATACCATTTCAATGGGCACTTTGTCTTTACCAAAATAAGGATGAGGTTTCACTAGGAAGTTTACACTTTGCAAGAGAATCAGCCTTTTCATTATGTTCCCTTGGAATAGATTCAATGGAAAATGCATCAAAAGATTCAATGCAATCCCACACTCTATTTCTGTAATGCCTGAGCCTTGGATTTTTCACCTGATATTGTTGGTAGACCTACTTTACCACAATCTCTACATCACCTTTGCATCTCGATTCTTGATTCCCATTTCATCTATTGCATTCTGCTCCTAAGAGTAATGCTTCATTCTTTGCAGTGTTGTTTGTATTATCAAATTGTATCTTGTAGGAAAAAGGGTACACCTCATTGGAAGGGGAGTAAAATACTACACCAGCTCCTAAACCTACTTTGGAATGACTACCATCAAATTACGTTGTCCAAAATTTATCTTCCTCTTCCTCCATGAGAAGTGGAAAGTTCTCCTCTTTTTCTAATGTGAGGAAGTAGTTTCCTAGCCCACAATCTTGAAAGAGAATGTTTGCTTTTGGATCATCAAACTTTTGTGAACTTCATTTTTCTTACTGGTAGAAACTTCTTCATCTCTCCTTTTACTAGGATAGTTGTAGATGACCAATCCATTTTTATTTCTCCACCTAGGTCTCTACAAAAACTTCTTCTCAAAAGCATACCAAAAGATGTTGGGATGTCTGCTACCAGTATGGTCAAGAGCACCTTCTTGTCTGGAAAATCAGCTAGTGCCACCTGTGCATCCTTGATTCTTCCTACCAATGGAACTTGTTTGGATTCCATTGAGTAGCATGTTCCATTTACCTAGGTCAAAGTGAGGCCTAGATCATTTACAACTTTGGTTGGCATCACATTGTTTGAGGCTCCGAATCTATGATGCAATTATTCAACTGGAAGCCTTTAATGAGGAGTGACAGGTAGAAAGGTTCAACCCTATTGGTTTTGGAGGCACTGAGGGCTAGCATGTTTTGGGAAGGTGGTGTGGATGGTGTGGGAAGTAAGCCTTTAGAATTAGGACTTGAGGATACAGGGTTACCACCGTGAATTGTATTAATGAACCTGTCAAATCCGGGCGGGTGTGTTTATAGGTATTCTATTTTAAAGAGCTAGACTTTGGTTTTTCTTGCATGTTCTACAAAGTCAAATGGGGAAATGGTGGGTGAGGAAGAGGCTCTTGAAATGGAGGAAGATCTACAGGTACAGAATTTGCTACTTTTTGTGTTGGGTTCTCTTTTTTAGATGTGAAAATTGGCTTGAAAGGGGGTGAGGGTGTAGCCTTTGACTGAACTTTAGATGTTTTTACAGGACCAACATTTAGAAGAGAATTATTCTTAGCAACTTTTGAGCTCGAAGAAGAATAAAATGACTTACTTGGTATAGTAGCATGCTCTTTGGCAACCAGTGAGTCTGGTTTTCTTTGGCTGATTCCATGGAAGGTGGTAATGGTGATCCTCTATTAATGATTTTATTCTGTGTAACCTCTGGAGGACAATCTTCTTTATTCTTCTTCTTATCCTTTGCTACAACTATTGGGGCTGAAATACCTTTCTTAGATTGAGCATGAGTGAAAAAAACACATGAGAAACTTGGAACTTCTTCATCACCTTCATCTTCATCATCAACATACTCAATCAAGCCATTTTGCATATCAATTTCCTCAATCTCAAGATAGTTTTCATAATATTCCATGTTTTCTTCTTCAGTTTCATCAATTTATGCTTCCTCCTCTAGTTCTTTGGTGTCACAGATGGCATTGACTGGTGGTGCTTCAAGAGCAAGCTGACAAGGAGGTGAAGCAATCCTTGGCCTATCTAGAGGGTTTGGTCTCCTTAAAGCATTCTGCATTGTGATCTAAGATAGCTGCTTCTTCAATTTTTGGAACATCAGATCTATGGTGATAGAGTTTTAATTTTTACCCTTTTGTTTCCCATTGGGGCCTTTCACTTTTCCAAAAAGGATTAGATCATCATCAGTTTCTATTGCAAAGTCCTGGGCTTGCCTCAATGTTCTTGGTTGGGCTCTTTTGAGGAAGAAACCTAGTTCTAATGGTAGAGCACCAAGAAAAACCTCTTAAAATTATTTTTGGGAGGCACCACATCTTCAGGGATCCTTCTTATCACTCTATCATATCTTGCTAAAATTCCCTCATTGACTCGGAGGTTTCTTTCTTCATTTGTACCAATTGGATTAAAAGATCCTGATAATATTCTGTGGTCTTGAACCTATGTTCGAATGCACTTCTTATATCTTCCCAACAGGTGACGGACCTCGGGGGTAGCATGTATAACCATTTAGTAGCTTTCTCTTGAAGTGAATCCACAAAGAGTTAGACTGACACATATTCATCCTCAACACCCAACACACCACAAGCAGTGATAAATGCTACTACATGCTCTTCAAGGAGTTGAGAACCATCCCCTCTGAATTTTGGGAAGTTTTTTCTCGAGCCTCTCGGTAGCTCATGGAGTGGTTGAGCAAGAGCTAGTGGACTGGTGTTTCCTCCCCATGGTAAATTAGGCCTATGGGCTTCATGATCCCATTCACGCTCATGATCCCGATCCCCCATTCTATTTTTGTTTCTATCTTCCAACCTTGTTAAGGCTACGGATTTTGTTGCTACTCTTTTGTCTACCTCATCTTGAAGTCTCTCAATTTCTTTGATTTGGGATCTTATTTCTTCATCGGATCTCACCTCTCTTTCTCTATATTCTTCTTTGGTCTTCACATTAGTGAAGTCTACAAGGTTCTCATTTATGTATGAAAATTCACCGTCCAAAGGATTGGAAACACTCAGGTTCCCAACGTGACTGGTTTCTTGAAAAGGAAGCCTCTGATTCTGAGTAGCTCTTGTCTCCTTTGAAGTTCCTCAAAAATGGGATCAGTTTGTCCTCCTTGTCTCTATTGCCAAGTGAATATTCTATCCTCCAGCTTGAAAATCTATGCTCTTCTTTATGGTGCTAGGATTTGTCTTTGCCTCTCCAATTCAACAATGTGTCTTCTTTAAGGTCCATAATTCTCGTGGCAATGAAGTAGTGATTGACACTTTGTCTATTATGCCAGATAGCTTCCCTCAAATCTGAAGCAATGTCTTCTTAGATGTGGAAGAGCAATTTGGGTCTTTCAATAGGAGGGTTTCCCGAAATAGCCATGATTTGAATCTATGTGGCTCATATAGCCATTCAAATTCCATAATTTTTTTCTCTTTTTGAATTTTGAATTTTCTGACCTTGTGGTCGCATTTAGGTGCAGATGCTACTAAATATGCCCCATGGTGGGCACCAAAACTATTGGCAAGGAAATTTGTCAGGTGGAAAAACTTGTGGATTCCTTGCCAATGCTATGGGAATCTAAGTCCCTCTACTTAACCAGTGTAGCTACCATATATGCATGCGTGAGAAAATGTGGATTTTTGTGGTGGCCTTTCTGGCTAGGGATCCAACAGGGCACTCCATTGACCCTACAAAAAGCTTGTAGATACTTGCAAGAGAGAACTTTGTCTGAAAGTGGGAAAGGGAGTGAGAAAAGAGGTAGGAGAACTAATGTTGCAGGTAGGAAATTAGATTCCTACACACACTAGTTAGAAAATTCATCACATGCATTCATGGGAAGAAATAACCCTGCAAATGGCAACAAGATGAGATAAGATTGCAAACTCAAAGTTTTTAAAATCTTCTCATTAAAGAGGCTACAAAATCCTTCTTCTTGTATTGATGCTTAATTAGAATTTCTACATAGTGGAGAAATGGAGGAAATTGAGAAAGGGGGAAATGGAAGAAAAATGGATATCTCCTTTGTTTTCTCTAAGTATAATGCACTCATGAGTTTACAAGATCAATTGCCAGCCTCTACAATGGCATGAAGAATCAATTAAATCTCCTCCAAGAAACGGTTACAACTTCTTCTTTTTTTAGCAACAAACAGTTTACAATTTCTTCTCAATCATTCACGTCCATTTGGATTATTGATTCACAACAAAATGCCAATGGTGGAAAAATTAGACTTTTCATAATGCAACCATTACACTTGTTTTGTAACTTTAAATTTGAACCATTCATCTTGATTTTGAAACCTTAAATCAAAGTCATACACGTGGGAGAAATTTACTTGAACAAGTGCAGGAGGATTCCTTTTGGAGAAATGGCATTTTGGAACATTTTGGCCCGCTCACCTACTTTCGATATGGTCATGACACGTGGCTTCACTTTATTAGTGAAGGATGTGTAGGTCACTTTTAAATTTACCTTTTTTATGTGGCTTTAAAACACAAATTGCTCCACCGGCCTGCCTCCCTACTTTGACCTTCGATGCGAGTTTGATATTTGACTTTCTCCCTTATAGCTTGATCAAGGTGTGGGTCACTTTTTATATTTTTCACATTTTTACAAAGAGGATAAAATCTCAAATCCCCGATGGTTTTCCTCCTTCTTTGACTCCCTTTACTATGGGCTCAAGATTTGACTTTTTCCTTTAAGCTTGATTGGGGCTGCGGGTCACTTTTTAACTTTTCACCTTTTTACAAAGAGGCTCAAAAACACAAATTTCTCCACCGACCCACTTCTAATTAGGTATGTCCACGTACCCGTGGATGATGGGGCAAAAATTTTATGGGGAAGAAAATGCCCATCGTTCCCAATTGTGGGAAAAATGCAGAGAAGAAGAAAACTCCACCATTTCGTGCCTGATTTTCAAATTTCTTTCATGAGCCAAGAGGAATTGAAAACAATACAAGGTTAGACAATCTAGGGGCATAGAAATATTGATAATTTCATTCAAATGAGGAAAAAAATAATTTTTTCATGCGTTTAGATAGGAAAATGAAAAATTTATCAAAACGAGAAGACTGGGATTTGAAATAACTCTAGGGAATGGATTTCTCTATCTCTTCAAACTTTCAACTTGGCTTAAATACTTTAGGAGGGTGAGAGCTCAAAATTTTGAATTTAATTTGGAAAAAAAAAACCGAGTTTTGGGAGACAACAAGTCTCTATTAGATATAATCAATTCGGTACTCCATGTAATATGAAATTTCATGCAAAAATATTTTTGCTAAAATAGGTGAATCATCTTTAAGATTACCAATAGTAAAATGCAGATACTTTTTTAATTTTTCAACCATAACTAAAATAAGATCATGTTTATTTCTAGACAAGAAACCCCTGAACAAAATCCATACTTATTACTTGCCACTTATATTGCAATATGCTATGAGGATATAGTAAACTAGTTGGGTGTATATGCTCAACCTTAACACACTGACATTCCAGGAATGTGAAACAAAATCAGTTATGTCTCTCTTCATCCCTTTCCAAAAATATTTTTGTTTTACATCAACAAGCATTTTTGTAACACCGGGATGTCCTGAGTAAGGTGAATTATGAAATTCCATCATTAACTTTTTCCTTAACTCATTTTCTGAAGGTACATACACTCACTTTTCATATCTTAAAATTCCTTCATTATCAAAGTTAAAACCTTTGTATCTTGCATCATTAGGATCTGCAAAGTGTTGTTTTTACTCTGCTGAAAATACAAATCAGAATCCATAATACTCTTTACCTCATCCTTAAACTAAGTTCTCAAAGTTACAAGTGCAGAAATATGTTTCTTATGGCTTAGTGCATCTACCACTTTTTTTTATTTAACTTTAATGTAACTTATGTCAAAATCATATTGTGACAAAAACTCTAACCATCTTCACTGTCTTGCATTTAGATTTGGCTAAGTGAAAATATACTTCAACCCAAGGTGGTCAATTTTTAACTCAAAATGTATTCCTAAGAGATAATGTCTCCATACTTGAAGTGCATGAACTATGACAATAAGCTCTAGGTCATGGGGAGCATAATTCAACTCATGTAACTTGAGTTTCCTACTCTCATAAGCTATAACATGATCATCTTGCAACAAAATACCTCCTAGTCCTTCTCTGGAAGCATCTATAACTACGTAAATCTTCCATTTGGATCTGGTACAACCAAAATAGGTGCGAAGTTAGCTTTTTCCTTTAGAGTTTTAAATGTTGATTCATATTTATCACTCCACACAAAAACTTTTGTCTTTCTTTTGTAATGAAGTAATCGGGAAACGAATTTTGAAAAGTCCTTAAAAATTTTCTATAATAACCGGCAAGCCCCATGAAGCTTCTAACTTCATGTACATTTTTAGGTGCATGCCATTTAGTTATGGTAGAAATATTTGATGGATCAACTACTATTCCATCTTTTCTTATGACATGTCCTAAATAGTGCACTTTTGTTTCATAAAAAGAACATTTGGACAACTTACCATAAAAAATTTCAAGTACAATTTTCAAATGCTCTTGGTGCTCATCAATGCTTTTAGAATAGATAAGAATATCATCCAAGAATACAAGTACAAACTTGTCCAAGTATTCTTGAAAGATATTATTCATTAGATTCATAAAAGCTTTTGGGTGCATTTGTCAAACCAAAAGGTAAAACTATGAATTCATAATGTCCATACCTTGTTCTAAAAGTTGTTTTATGAATATCTTCATCCTTAATTCTCAATTGATGATATCCAGAATGAAGATCTATCTTTGAATATACTGATGCACCATGCATCTAATCAAACAAATCATCAATTCTAGGAAGTGGATATCTATTTTTGATTGTTGCTTTGTTTAACATTTGTAATCAATACAAAGTCTAAGTGTTCCATCCTTCTTTTTCAAAAAAATTACCGGTGCTCCCAAGGTGAGACACTCGGTCTTATCAAACCTTTAGAAAATAGTTCTTGTAATTGTGCCTTAAGTTCTACTAGTTCAATTGTAGTCATTCGATAAGGTTCCTTGGAAATAGGTTTAGTTCTAGGTTTGATTTCTATTATAAAGTCAAATTCTTTTAGGCGAAGACTAGGTAGTTCTTTTGGAAACACATTGCTGAAATATCTTAACAATGAATACTTTCCAAGAAATCACTATCCTTTTCTATTGTTTTAGAAATTTTTACTGCATATAATGTGTAGCCTTTGTTTTTGGCCTTCTTAAGTTGCATAGCTGACAATTTTCTAACTAAAATTTCTCATTTTACCCCTTGAATGTCTATTGTTTTTTCTACAAATCATCAAGGCATCTAATGTGTTTTTCAAAAAAATCAACTTTTTCTTTATGATCAGCAAGCCAGTTAACACCAATTATGACATCATATGACCCCAAAGGAGAAACATAAAGATCTACTTCGTGGAAAAACTTGGTAACTCTAAGACTGCTCCAAAAATACATTTACTAACAATATGGACAACATTATTACCATAATGTACAATCCAAGATTTTTCCATTATTCCTACTTTTCTTTTTAATTTTGTAGCTAATTTACTAGAAATAAAACATTATGTAGCTCTAGTATAAAAAAGTATAGTAACAGGTGTACCAAATAATTTACTAACACTTCTATGGGCGTAACTTACTTTTCAGCTTCTTATCAACTACTGCAACATGTATCTTATGTTGTTAGTTGTTGTCATCTTTCTTTAGAGGGAACTAATTTGCATAGTGATCCTTACCACAATTAAAACAACCCCCTACAGGTCCTCTTTTTGGTTCAAACTTATTTCCGGTCTTGAAATTACTGTTTTGACCTCCATAAGATTTCTGCCCATTATTGTTATTCTTCACAAAATTGTTTCTAATGTTCACAACAGGTTTATTTGTTGTTTTTTTCTTATTGTTATCAGTCACAAACTTGTTTTTTGACTCCAAAATTTTTCCATGCCACCTTCTTAGGTGCAAGTGATGAAGAAGAGTTGGTAATTTTCTTTCAATTTTCTTCTTTATGAGCAAAAATTGCCTTCAATTTCTATTCTTTCCTTATGGATTTTTCTACAACCCCTTCCATAGTGGTTGGGCTATGTGCACATCTACTCTCCCCCTATGATAGATTCAATCCCATAATAAACTTTTGTATCCTAAATTTTCGTCAATTTGATATTGTGGAACATACTTAAGAAGTTTGGTAAACCTCTCCCAGTACTTAGTTACAATTAACTTTCCTTGAATTAAATTCTAAAATTCTATCATTTTCTGATCATAATAGAGTTGTGGTAGCCAACATTTCCTAAATTAGCTCTTAAATTTATCCCATGTAATGTTGATTCATCAATGTTTAGTTCAACCTTACGGTTGTCCCACCAGAGGATGCCTCATGGGAAAGCTGATAAGCTCCCCATACTACTTTTGTTTCTTCCGAGAAGTTCCTTATTGTAAAGTACTTCTCCATTTCACTTGAGCCAATTCTCATCCCCATCCCCCAGTGTAGTGCCATCAAAATTTGGTGGACTTATCCTCTTTATGTCATTAGTAAGTTCAACTACTAATCTTTCCTTTTTATTTTCGGTGGATTAGGTACATTTGCATTTTCATTTGCATTATTATTGACATTCAAATTGTTATTTGTTACATTATTGTTATCAATGCCCAAATTTCCAGCATTGGTGTTTGTTTCCTGAGGTGGCTGATTGTTATTATCAACATCATCTTCCTCCTCCTCATTTCCCATTACTTGTTGTTCAAGTACAACAAGATGATCTCTTGTGTCCAACAGGGCAACAAGAATCTCATCAAGTTTTTGTGTGGTAGCTACCTCTCCACCTAGAGGTGGATTATTTGCAAGCACCTCCCTTGTTCTAACCATTTTTGTTAACAAGAAATTAATTTTTATCAGATATGGACTCAATAGGTCCAAGAGCTGCAACCTTTAGCTCTGATACCAAAATGTAACATCCACTTTTTATGACTTAGAAACAAGGGATTTTTTTACATAATGTTCTCTGTTCTAAATTCATATAATTTAGAACACACATTCCATTTCCAATCCATCTCATAACAAAAACCATATGCAGTTGTAATGACTTGGTGAAACATCGATCTCTCATTTCATGACTTGGTATTAAACCAATCTCTCATGTTTAACTTTGTTCAAGTGTATACTATGTATACTTTGGTTCTTTTACCCATCAAGGGTCACTCAAGTGTTCTGTCTAAGAAGCCTATCTGAATATATGTTATTCGATATTCATCTAAAATCCCACAACTTAGACTAGGTGACATAAGACAACACAACCAACAGCTTGTGATACTTTGGCCAAAGTTTTAAACATGTTTACCATGTTTACATTCCAAGATGGCATACTCATCGAAAGGAATATGTCTTTCACCACACTCAAATGTTATCTAGATTGGTCTTCCTTGACTTTTTCAACCAAACTAAGTCAAAGTTTCACACTAAAAAGGGGTAGCTCACATACACTAGTGTGGAAGACTACTCATGGTGACTAAGGATACATAGACATACTCAATCAAATTTTGTTCGATTGGGTGTGTTTAGTTACCCTAAGTCAACATGAGTTGACCACTACACTAGTCCATGTGTCTATCTTTGTTTAGAGTAGAACTATGAACCAAATTTCCACTTATGTCAATCGAGTTAATTGAACTAAGTGGGGTGTTGAAGCATAGTTGGTTGCATCACAGTATCCTCATAATGACTCCCATCATTATGAGGGTACTCTCTGTGCAACCCCTATATTACAACAACCTACTAAGTTCTTTCAACTAAACTAACATACTTAAGAAACATTAGATTATTAACCCTTCAAATTATTATCTTGTTTAATTAATCATTAAACAATGCACCTAAAGGTCTCACTAAGTATGATTGATCCAAAGAAGGATTCAAAATGTACTTTTACACCAATTGAAGGTATGCAGATAAAATTTGCATTCATGCATATGAAAATTTTAATCTTAAACCATTATTTCCATTTATCGATAATCTAAATTCGATATTAAGTAAGTAAGATCATTAAGTTTTCTTACTACAGTTTAACATTGTAAACAATCTTGATTGAAAGCTTATACATTAGACTTAGTGATATCAAATGACTAAATCTTCCTATTAATTCTTTTAAAGCTTTCCCCTTTCCATTTATTGTTTACATATAAAGAGCATACAACCAATCATCAAATATGATTTAAACTTAAAACACAACTAGATAACATACATAGTTATGATTTAATGATAAAAGGAAGTATCCTTTTTCTTTCTTATTAAGGACTATAGTCCTATTAATGAAATCAAAAACATAAGGTTTAGTTTCATAAAAATAATGCCACATTCATCCATATAACTATCCTTATTCCCTTTTTTGAGTAAGGATCTATCATTCATAGTCATCATAGTTATACCCTTTCCCAAAATGAAATGAATCAGAATATATATATATATACAATTCCTTATTCAAACATATATATTATTCTATACCTTAGAATCCATTAAGCCATGCATGTCAATTTTTAAGTATATCAATAAAATACCATCATGCATGTTAGTATTTAGGAATATTAATCAAATCTAAGTCATAAAAGACCTTAGAATAAATCAGAAATCAACCCTTCCCAACAATTCATTTATCAAAAGAGAGAGGTCACTTTACTCCCAACTTATTTAATATTCCATAAGTTTACAAGAAACATCTTTCATCATTACAAAACAAATTTTAATACATCTTCAATTTTTTCCAACAAGTTCATTTCAAGATAATTTTCAATACATAAAGCATCTGAATGAAGAAAATGATTTCATTAATAAAACAAATGTAACTTTTTATAAGTCTTTCTCCTTTCACTTTTCACGAAGTCCATCTACAAAATTGTTAGCATGAGTCAATTCACAAGAACTGAGCATGATAAGCAATATAATGTTAAAAAATATGATTTTATCTAACTATTTCATAAAAGGAACCATGTTATTTATGAAAAGGTTCCAAGTACACAATAACAAGATCAATAAGAAAGACTACCCAAAAAGTCACAAAATCAGATGTAGAGAAGAGTCACTAAATCTATTTAAGTATCATTTCCCATAGAAGAAGTTAAGTAATCCATCATAATTTAATTCCATCTATGTCATAGTATTGACAAATCATTTCAACATGATAACATTCAAATGCAACCAATTAAGAAAATAATTAATTCAAGTCATGATCTTGTTCCTCATTGGTTTCCATTTAATTCACCAAGAAAAGTTCCACTATAACACAGTCAAATCCCAATCAATCAAAAAAATGAATTGATCTAAAACATAATGACTTGATAAGAACAATATGTTGTTCCTATAAAATCAATTTCATATCAAAAACTAAAAAGGTTTGATATAAAACATGAATGACCCAACATGGACAACATATTATCCTAACAACCTAGTTATCTAAATCCCTACCTCTATTCCAAGAGGATACCTTCAAGTAAGAAAAGACTTGACAATAATGTATATCATCACTGTATATTCTACAGGAGATTTTCTCAGTCTTCACAAAACAAAACAAACACACGATACAAAGTTCCAGAAGGATATGTCATCAACACAAGTTGTGTTCAAAACCTATTTGAACAAAACATAACCATCACAATCATGCATCTCAATAAACAATCAACAATTGGATGCTCAATATCTCCCACATACTAGCTAAAGGAGAATGCAATCAGAATGGTTTCAAAGAACCAAAAAGACAGAACGGGTCTTACCCAAAAGACTAAGATCCAAGTTTAAGAAATGAAAAATTTCCTTAACAAAGATCAAATCAGACCTCACATAATCCAACTTATTTGAAATGAACTTGAATACGAGAAAGAAACTACACTCAGACCTTTAAACTATCCCAAAGATGCAAGAATCTCAAGGAGATGTTTCATAGGTAAAAAACATTCAACAAAACATGCATTCATCAAAGAAACAAAATGATCCAAATCAAAAGAAACTCCAAAGATAACAAGAAATGCTACCAAATCACAATACCCCACACATGATGCTCAAAGCTTACATTCCATCACAGGATCATACAACTAAAGAAAATGAACCCATTTCAAAGTATAACAACCCAGGTCTTTTCAAAAATCAACCAAGTTCTAAAAACTTAAGCTGACCCGAGAAGGGTATTCAAGCAATGAAAAAAAAAGCCCACAAAAGAGAGAGAGAAAGTATTACCAGTCCTTGTTTTCTCTACATGTCCACCCAGAGAAGGGTATTCAAACAATGAAACAAAACTTAAGAAGACAAATACAGAAAGCTCCATTGTTCACCTAACATCATGCACTTACAGTGCTTAAAAACCACCTTCGATGAATACCTAGTATGGGTTGAACAAGATCTTTTAAAACAATGAAAATATCTAATGATATGTATCAATCTTAAGCTGAAACAAAGGTCAATAAACTGAAAACAAGAATCCCAAAATAGACCTTCAAGAAACAAGTCGACCAATATACTTGCTAATACAACCAAATGAATAACCATCAACTAAAACAAAAGTTCCATTACATGCCCTCTTTATTATGGAAACAAATTCATCCTAAATAACATTAATCAAAACCCAGTTTCACAACAATCTTGGAGAGTTCCAAAGTTCAAGATATTTCCATAGAATCCCTACAAAAATGTTTAAACATGCACAAGGATATAAAACAAGGAAACATAATTATCAAAACATAGAATCCCCTTGAAATTTCATACCTAGTTTTCCAATAAAGTAAACACATTTTTTTCCAACTTATTCAAACCCATATTCATTTAAAAAACACCATTATTTCACAAAACTACTCATATCCAAAGAAACCATGTCCAAAATAACTCACAGAAAGTAAAAGAAGAAAAATAATCACACAAGAAAACATTCTCAGAGACATTTTCATGAAGAGAAGAGTTATTTTTATGAAAACGTTTAAATAAAAGAAAGAATCTTAAAGAGATAGAGCCTATCATGCTGGTAGTGCTCTGCCTTCTCTTCCTTGATTTAAATCCTTCAAGAAAAACTTCCACAAAAAATATTTCCAATGAAAATGCCAAACAAGTCTTTTGAAACTTTTCCCATTTTCTTCTTATAGTTTCCATGACCAAATTTTTCCATCATTTCCACCATGCAAGGGAGAATTCAAACATGCAACATAATCAAACTAAGAGCTCAAAAATGAAAATACCACATGCAGAGCCAAAAGAAGCTCAAAAAATCTAAATGCAACAATGAAAACAAACCCATTTATTTTTCCTCCAACCCATTCTACTATTCCCAGGCGGTTTTCACTCAGGTCGAGGTTCATAAATGCCAATAAGGACTGACAAGTGTCCCTCCCAAAACTCCCACCATGCCTTATCTCTTGTTAGTTACAACTAATAGTTTAAAAACTTCATCAAATCTAATTTAGCAGTTGACAACTCAACATTTCCCACTACCTTCTTTCCTTAGCCAAAATTGGTGACAACATGTTTATTAAATGCCTCATTTAAACCTTGTAATGCATTTGGAATGGTGCCACCACCATCCAAATTCACTTATTAACATAGCCAACCATATTTCCCTAGGTTAGGTTGATGTCCATTAGGTTAGGTTCCCTAACATTAGTTTACATACCATAGCTTAGGACCTTAGGCATAGTTCCAAATAGCTTAGGATTAATTAGTGTCCAAACTTAGGATAGTTCCCCATTATCCTATTTAGGATTTAATCATAAAATAAATACAATCACCTTAACATAGGTTTAGGATAGGATATAATAATAAAAAAACTTAGATTAATTAGGTCCTAATTAATCAAAGAACATTACCTCTCATAGTTCATAAAAATGACGAATCAAATCACCTTGAAGGGTGAAATCAAAAGATGCTACAGGATGCCCCTATGACCCCAATGCAAGCTAGTTTAGAAATCAGATATTCTGACCGACTCGATCAAGATGATCAAAACATCAAAAAATCCCAAACATGCCTTGGATCACTACAATTGATCCAAGGTGTGGTTAATCCTATACTTTGCAATCAATAGACTAAAAAACAAGTTCAGTATTGCAAACTAGGAAATGAACAATTTAAACTGAATTTATTTCCTTCATCCACATGTAGAATACATAAGCATTCACCAATGGAGGACCACATTGACATTTGGCATGTGATCTATGTAGGAGAGAAATCATGGTAGTGGATGTTGATCCTATTTAAAGAAGTACTTGGGACAGGAACATGGGATAAGGGAGAGAGAGGAGAAAGGAACTAGAAGGTACGTGGGTGCTAAGAGGAGGGTAACAAGGTGTTGTAGAAATGTTAGTAAATGCTAAGGGTTTGGAGCTCATGATGCTAGGGTTTAGAGTTCTTAGTACTTCAGAGGGTTGTAAGGGATGTCATTAAACATAAGTATGGGTATTGGGGTCTATAACAAGGGATATAATTGGGAAAGCATAAGTATGATCTATGATAATATTAGTTTGTAGGGGTTGGATCTTTTTCATTTAATGTATATGGTCTAAGATGACCCTTTTGAATGTAGTATGGCTACCAGAGACTCTTTTTAAATCAATATACATGGATCTATTATGTACATCTTATTTATGGGTGTAAAACCTCATGTTATTTGGTTTTTCATGACTCATATCTAGTTTTTTGTGCTTCGTACAATGTTTATTTAGCTTTTGTGATGTATTGATGTGTAGATATGTTAGTTATATGTTCTTTTTTCAATAGATGAATGCACTTATGTTTATGCAAATAATCCTCCATTAATGGTGGAAATATCTTAAAAATCTCACATAAAGGAGAGGGTTCGGCACCACGCATACCTCTCAGTGAGTTCCAGGTGTATGTTTGGGTGATAGGCCGATGTGCTTGGGGTTAGAAAGAAGTATTGAGGGTAAAATAATGACTACATCTTGGTTCCATTGTCAGGACCTCTTTTGAAGCTATTGTGAGAGAAATGTGTAATGACAGAGTGCTTGACCTTGGACAACATCAAGACCTAGCTTAAAATCATGAAGGATGAGTTTTCTCAGAGGTTCAATACTAGATCTAAGTTTGATGCATGAAAATGGGTGGAGGAAAACCTATATCATGAACTCTATGAGACATTATTCTATTGTTTCCCAGTAGAGTTGTATGAATGGCTATCAACATATGCATCAAGGACAAGTTGGTACTATAGACCTCATGTTTGGACCTAGGAGGAATATCAATGGTTGCATGATGTCAATCGACCTAGACTCGTACTATCAATCACTAGTGGAGTAGAGTGTTGACTAGTTATACCTTGGAATACGCTATTTCTATGTATTCTTTCCTAGATATTGCTGAGTTTGAGTTCTTAAGGGATCTTAGAGGATCATTCTTACATGCTATTCCACTAGCTATCAAGATCCTTGTCATTACTTTGAGTTTAGAAGCCTTTCCCATGGCTGGATAAACTCCTACTAGGCACAAGGCGTGGAAGGTGGCGTGGTAGAAGGATGGTGGACCTTGCAGAAGAAATGGAGAGAGAGGAGAGGTGGATCAAGTATAATGAAGCTTAGGAGAGGGGAGTTGTCAAGATAGGGTGAAGCCGCAGGGAGTGATATATTTATGGAAGAAGATGTTGTGGGAAGGATTTTAGGTTCACGTGGAGGACATAAAACCTGAGTAGTCTAAGCTACCCCATCTTTGCAAGCGTGGAAGAGAAACCCCCTTGGATTCTAGAAATATCTCATGATATGAAGAAAGGAGAAGAGATGTAGGCATGCATCTTAACCCACATGGTGACCATAACCTTGTGCTTAGTTTTCTAGTTCCTGAGATAAGTTTTGATAATCTAGTTGGTATCGGTATTCATAGTTGAGTGACACCTAAGAGGTATAATTTTTCATTTGGTACATCTATGGTTGCAAAATAATTTCCTATGTTCAGGGGTATTTTTTCCTGTCACAAAATTTGGGCAAGGTGTGGGATCAAAAGGTTTGAGTATCGCATTTGTGTGTGGCACAAGAAACACATCTAGGAGAGGTTCGGTATCATAGAATGTCATCGTGTAGGTTAGCGTGACGGTGGGTCCACAAAGAACAACTGCATTATGCCCCTTACCTATGATAGGAGGAGGATTTGGTGGATCTAGAGGAGTTGGTACTAGTGGATCTAGTGGGTCTTGTGGTGGAGGTAACATCAAAGGGAATCAAGGTCCTAGATCTAGTGGACAAGGTCCACAACACCATCAACATGTGTTTTATGAGATGTCACTCTACTTACCTAATTACAAGGGCATTGAGGATGCCACGGAACATGTACACAAGTGCAAGTTAGTATGGCGCACAAAGGAAATTATTTCCCTAGAGCTGAAGGCAATTCATTTTACAACCACATTGCAAGGATGCACACATAACTAGTACATGAAGTATGACCCACACCAGACAATGGTGGATTACATTGCACTTTGTGTAATGCCTTTTTGATGGAGTTCCACATACCTAAGTTTGAAAGTTAATCTTATAATTGATATGGGTTTGAAAGTTAATGTTATCATCTTTGGATGCATGGAATCAAATGTGAAGGCCCCCTTATAGTAATCTTCAAATGTGTTGTATATTGCTAATAAGACAAAAGCAATTCCCATTGGTGTTTTAAAGGATGTTGTTATCACTATCCAAGGTGAGAAATTAACTGGAAACTTCAAAGTCTTGGCGCTTGTTGAGGAAAACAAATTTAGGTGTTACTTGAGTGCCCCCAGGTGCTATAAGAACAATGTTGACTTACGTTTCAATAAAGGGTATATAAATTTTGAGAAAAGGAGGAACATGTTATCATCCCTTTAAGAGATGAAAAGTCAACACCTTATACTGATCCCTTGGGAGAATAATACCTAGAAAAATCATGTGTGCACTATCAATGACCCTAAGGTTGTGTAACCAACAAAAGAAGGTTTGATTTAATGGGAGGATTTTACTGTCATCATTGAAGACTTACCAATGGTTCACATTGTATGGTACACTTTGTTTGAATACCATTACAATAGTCACCTTGTATCTCTCTAAGGGGGAATGTGGAGTCACTAATGATGCTTTGAGACAATGAGTGATTCAACCTTCTCATTCCGCTAATGAGGAATGGATTGATTTGAGAAAGAATCAAAAGATTCAATGCAGTCCCAAACTCTATTTCTATAGTTCCCGAGTCTTGTATTTTTGACTTGGTATTGATATCTTACTTGCTTGAATATTACTTTAGCATCTCTGAGACACTTTAGCTTCTTGGTTCTCATAAAATCAGTGAAATCCATTATGAGGAGGAGATCCTCATAGTCTGCAGTGTTAGTATTTTTAAATTCCAGCTTATATGAAAATGGGAAGACTTCACCTGAGGGAGAGGTCAAGACAACAATGACTTTGGATCCTAAACTTAAAATACTTCTATCGAATTCCATGGTCCAAAGATGATCTTCTTCATCTTCAATGAGGAAAGGAAAGCTTTCATCTCTTTCATATGTGAGGAAATAATTCCCATCCCGCTATGTTAGAATAAAATGTTTTCTCTTAGGTCTTCCGACTTCCACAGAACTATATATTTCATTTTCTGCATAGGAAGCAAATTTTTTATTTCCCCTTTCACTTGAATGGTCATTGAGGAAAAATCTATTAAAATTTCACCACCTATATCCTTACAAAAAATTCTACTCAACAACATAAGAAAGGATTCTAGGATGTCTACCACTAGAATTGTGAACAACACCTTCTTATCTCGGAAAGTCCGCTAGTGCCACTTAGGCATCCTTGATCCTTCCCACCAACGACACTTCTTTGGACTCAATAGAATAACAAGATCCATTTACATGTGTCAGAGTAAGTCATAAGGGATTGTTTACTTTAACGGGCATAACATTATCAAAGGATCTAGAGTCTATGACATAGTTATTTAATTGGTAGCCTTTAATTAAGAGGGATAAGTAGATGGGTTCTATCATATTAGTTTTGATACACTAAGTGCCATCATGTTATATGAATAAGATGTAGGTGGCGTTAGCAATAGGCCCTTAGGATTGGGATTCACAGTGTTGGATTTTAGGCTACCACACTAGAAAACATTGTGAACCTCTTGAATTGGTCCTCAATGTGCATTAGCAAATATTCAATTTCAGTAATCTAAACTTTGGTTTTTCTTGCATTTTCCCATTGTTATCCTAGTACACCATGTTATTCACCCATTTTTGATTAATTGATTAAATTAATTAATTCATGCACATTGTAACCTTTATATTAATTAAATTAATCCCATGTATCCTTAGTACCCATTTAGCTAAGTTAATTATTATTTATTAATTAAATAATTAATTAATTAAGTGTGTGAACATCCTAGTCAACTGCCACTTGATCAACATTCACCTAGAATCCACTTAGGCTCTACTTGGACTCCTTATCATTATCTTAGTTAACTAAACTTCTAGAATCCTAGAAAGGTGGGGCAATTGAATTGCACGTACAACCACCTTTCCAGATGTAAATTTTTGCAATTAATTCATTTATTTCCCCCGACACTACTGTAACTTCCTACAATGCTATTTTTAGCATATGCATTCACCCGTATGTAACCAACTTCAACTAATTTTGCCTCTATAAATTACAGGCTTACCTTGCTTACAAATCCTCTTGAATTTGAAGTACAAAATCTACTAAAATTCACTATGTTTATAGCAATTTTATTCAAATTTTGGAGAGCATTCAAGAGCATCCACATTCACTTGCAAGGTTCCACAAACAAGGTCTCTACAACCTTACTAAGGTTTGCATTGAAGAAATTATAGGGAAGGTTTGCATTAATATTTTTTTATCTTTCATTATTGTAGTAGTTTTCTCTGCATACATTTGGGCATGCACAGTGGGACCTCTGCATCCCATTTTATTTCATTTTTGGTTTCATTTCTTATTCCTATGTTTTATTTGTTTCAAAAAAACTTCTTGTTTGTGTGTAGATTTCATAGGTGAATTGGGAAGTTACCATTGTTTATTGTTTTACATGTGCAGGAAGGAGTTGTGATTTTGCTAAAAGCGAATTCTCTTTTAGTTTATCAATTTCTGCATTGTTGTTTT
This sequence comes from Taxus wallichiana var. yunnanensis, assembly GCA_018340775.1. Taxonomy (NCBI): domain Eukaryota; kingdom Viridiplantae; phylum Streptophyta; class Pinopsida; order Cupressales; family Taxaceae; genus Taxus; species Taxus wallichiana. The sequence continues at coordinate 990,548,487 of CM031240.1, forward strand.
CTTCTAGGTATACATTTCTGCTCTTGGTTTCTTTTTTGCACTTTCTACACAACCTGTAACATCAAAAAAATCAAACTAAAAATTAGCAACACATACAATATTTTTTAAAAAAAAATTCAAACCCTAGACTTACCCTTCCCCTAACCATCCTCTTACCCCATCTCGCCAACTCACTTTTCGAAAGTTACCTCATTCCATTCTCACCCCACTCACCTAACTACCCCACCTCCCTCTCCTTCCCTCTCACTTGAAAGATATCTCCCACTGCAGCCCGCTCCCTAACTACCCAACCCATCCCATTCCCCAAATGACCCCATTCTCTACACCCATTCAATCCCAGTGACCCCGACCTTGGCTAACTCATCTCTCTACACCCTACTCCATCCCAACCCCTCCTAACCCCATTCCCCATTCCCACCCCAGACCGATCCCTCCTGTGCCTCTACCTCACCCACCCTAGATCCCGGCCCATCCAACCCCCACCCAACTCACTCCCACCCCTGACTCACCCCGTATCCATGCACACTCTCTGTCTCCTCTCAACCAATCCCTCCCCTCTACTATCCCCAAGCTCCCTAATCCCTCTTGCCCCTAATGCCTCCTGGCTCAAGTTTCTACCTATCCCAAGTTGTTCCTCTGCGCTTCCCTTATCAAGCCCTACCCCGAGCACACACACACAACAACACAAAACTTATACTACCTTAGGTTTTTGGTTAGGATATATATGCTTATAGTTTAGGTTTAGTTTTAGGTTTTCTTTCTTATTTTTTTTTCTTTTATTATTTATTATTTTTAGTTTAGTTTTATTTTCTTTCACTTGTTTTCCACTTAAATTAGTGTCATTATTTATTTTTATTCAACTAACAGTTGTAGGTTGCAATCTTAGTGTTATTAGACATTTTGGTCTAATTTTTCTTGCTTTTTCACCTTTTTTCGTACATGTTTAGTCATTTTTTCCAACTAGACTAACATTTTCTCATGTGTTTTGCATACTTTTCCTTTGTCGAGTTTCTTTTGCTTTTGGTGTGACTAATCTCAAATTGCTCACGTGTATGCTCTTCCTCGTGATTTTTAAAGTGATCTTGAGTCATTTCATTCTTTTTGTTTTGGGGAAATTAACGTTTCACTTAACCAAGGCCAACCCACACATATTCTCTTTCCTCACGCTTTTTAAGCAATCTTGGAAATCAAAACATGGGCTCACTTCTATTTCTTGGTTTTTTGTTCTTTTTTACCTCATTCTAGAAAAAATTCTAATCATTTGTTGTAGGACCCACTCTCACACAAGGTGAATTAAAAACTTTAAAAATACTAACTATAGGTTGCCAAAGGAGTACAATCAAACCACATTAAAATCAAAAGATAAAAAAACACCACATTCAACACATTGTATTTGCAGGTTTGGTTAAGAGCTATGATTGACCACTTAAATAGAACATAACCCCCTTGGAATAAGCCTTAAGCTACAATAAAGGGGGTGGTTCTAGGAACCCTAAAGTAGTCCAAACCTTGAGGGAATTGGTTGATGAAATGGGAACCTTTTTATCCTATCTGACTAGTAAATCCTTGTGAGTTAGAGTCATGAATATCATTAGTGGTGACCCCAGTGTGATTCATTCTGAGTAATATCTTTTCTCAGGGTTTCAAAGGGGGTAAATTAAAGCCGTCATCTAGAAATAATGTCATGCTCACTCAGATATTTTTTTGATACCTAGTTGAGAGAGTCACCCATGAAGCCAAACATTATCCAAGCCAATCTAAGGTAGAGGCCACAAAAAACATTTAAATAAAACCTTATTTTCTATTTTATTCTTTTTGTAGTAGTATTCCACTCACTTTTTCCCAAAAAATCCTTGTTTGGGATCTATCTTTCACTTTTCTTATCTTTTTGTCATTTTCCAAAAAATCCTTGTTTAGATTTTACTTTCATTCTTGTTTCATTTTTCTCGTCCTCTTTTCTCTTCATCATCATCATTCACTAACCTTCATTTTACTCTCAAATTTCCCTTTTTAGAACTTTCGTTTCTTTTTCATTATTTGAATATTTTCATCCTCATTTCCTTCTCTATTTGATCTTCTTTCATTCATCTGGTGTTCTTTTCGTTTATTTGATTCTTCCCCTTTACTACGATCATCAAATTATTCTATCTTTCATATTCACCTCATTTTGAGCTTATCTCCCATTCTATTCGATGCTTAAACATTTGGATTACATTTCCCAACGTTTAAGTTTTCATCTCCTTTTCAACATCAAGTCTTGAGTTGTGGATATCAACATCCTCGCTCAAGCACTTTCATCTTACAGACTCGCATCTTAATGGTGTTGTGTTCCACTTTGTCACAACTCAATTTCATCACATATTATCTTCATTCTCTTCTTGCATCCTTTAGTTTGACAACATCATCGTTAAAATATATACATTTTCTTTTTCTTTACGTCTCTAACTTGAATTTTTGTTTTGGGTTTTAGACACTTCATCATATATTCTTTTCCAATGTTTATGCTTATCAATATTTGAGTCTTATCCCTTCATTAGCATCTTCCTTCTTAACTAATTATTGTTAAGGGTTGATCACATTGCATATGATTTGAATCCTTTTTCATACCCTCTTCCCATTTAGCATTCACTTTTGCTAGGTGGTCGAGTGCATTTAAAATATATCTATCCTTGCTCCTCCACTCTAGCATTCACATTGTTAGAGGTTGAGCACATTTGGACATTTATCACAATTTCCAAAAGAAATTTTACACCTAGTAAAAACCAAATCAAACCTCAGGTGGTTTAAATATTTTGGGAACTCAATATCTACTTCATTCTCCTTGTCTTCCATTCATCAAGTTTTTCCAAATCCTTCCCGAGTGCTACCTCTACAATTCAGCACTTGGTCGAGGCCAACTCTTCCACTCTACTCTTGAGCTCTTGGATGACTACAATCAATTCTGAAAATACTCCCTCTATCACGTCCATATGCTTTAACACCATGTTTTACAACTCTTTTATCTTGAGCTCAATATTATCCTTCTTGGTTTTATTACTCCCTTTACGAAGATGCCTCAACCATAACCTTTGTGCACTCAATATTATTCTTAGGAATCCTCTCCTGGATAGCTTTAAGTACTACTTCTTCATGAACCATGTGCACATAAAGAATTGCTTCACATTTCGATACATGTTAAAGATAAAGTCAGTCTTGCCACTCACCTTCTTGATTTTTGTGAACAAATCCTCAAGTTCAGTAATCTTGGCCTTAACAAAAAAATTCTTCCTTATCCTTCACTATCACTTCTATTGTTTGCCCCCGTGCCACTCTTAATGTTCACTAGGAGCATGCTTTGGATCTTCCAAGTACTCCATTTCATCATCATATTCACTCCTAGCTTAGCTCAGCAAGGCTGGTAATTGACCTAAGATTTGCTTTACCATCATGTTGTAGCTGTCATACGCCTCCTTGGTCTACTTCTATGTTCTCCTTGGAGGTCTTTCTTAAAATTTTTGACTTTTCATTCCTTCTCTTTCTTATCTTCCACTAAGGCCTTCATTTTAGTGCCAACATAAAATTTCCTTCACACGACATCAACGATCATTTTGTTCAAGGCGTTGCATTTCTACTCATTAGTCAGTACATAGGCTCCATAATCTTATACTTCCTTTTGGGCTCACTCTTCATCTCAATTACATTGATGGAATTATCACTCACCTCAAGCTCGGAGTTCTTCTACATGCATATACAGTTTCTAGATCAACATCTTCCAAGTTCGTGAAACTCTTCCATGCTTATCCATTAGTTCCTGGGCATATAACTTCTAATTTGACACCATGGTATAAAATTTTTCCCTCGAGGACCTTCTTAGGGTCATCCAAAAAAATCCATATATGGTGACACAGGTATTCATCTCTTCCTTAGTGCCTTCATCTTTTTCCTTGTCTTCTTCAAACTAGAGGTGCCTACACTATTCCTAACTCATTCACCCCCTTTCTTCCTTTGATAAAATAAGTGTCATTAGATTCCTTTAAACATAATGCATCCTCCTACAGGTGTGTCTTGTCCTTGGGTAGAATTTTTTTGAATTATCCTTCTATGGTGCGTGACTACTTCGATCCTCAGCATTCTTCTTGGCCAACTACCAATCCATTCAGTGTTCCATTTTATTCTCGTAAGGTTTTTCCTCCTTATCATATTCTTTGCTGGTTTCTATGCTGAGAGACAACCTTCATTCCTCCATGCTTGAATTTTCTTTCTTTGTGCTATCCTTAGGTGGTTGAGATGTTCCAATGCCACTGCTACTTCTTCTCCTATAGTACATATTATTCCACCAAGAAATATCAATTCCACCTTCCTCTTCTTCCTCTTATTTAGGAGTGGCTTTAAACATTCTTTTGAGGAGTGACACCACATGTCTTCTAGGATGTGGGAGGAAAGAATCTGTTATCTCCACCTTGACCCATCCTCAATTTTTTAGCCTAAGAACCAAGAAAATATTTAGAATAAATTTTACCTCTTCAACCCATATTAATAACCAAAAAACTAGAACTTACCAGACCTTAATATGGTGGGGTTTAGAATTACCTGTGCACGCCAGGAAAAGTGACGGTGAGCATGAGAATCTACAAGTAACTCTTCCATGTACCCCGACCTCTACGAGGTCATGTTGAGATAGCCGGTGGGGGTAGAATATGCTTGAGACAAACTAGTTAGAGCGGTCTAATGTCTTCGACACGCACTAGTGGAATTTGCACGAATCTAAGAGCGGGGAGAAGGCCCTTCTAACTTGGAGTGGTGTGATGGAGTAAGATCGATCGGCAAGGATGACTGCTGTGAAGGCTCGATCAATACTTGACTCTACAGCATGATTCGATCTATGGGTTAATGGAGATACGTGGAAAATGACCCAAGATAGTTTCCATTATATTTCTCCGAGGATAGGGTCCTTATGGTGCTTGGATGGTAAAGTAGTCACTCTATGGGACAGGTTCTCACGGCCTAGTCTAGAATTCTCTAGCTTTGTTAGGCTGACAGCCTTGGCAGGATAATTGTAGGATAATAATGATAGGTAG